>JAYEVI010000257.1:0-72500 GCA_036346575.1 Dendrocalamus sinicus
CGTGTTACTCGCTCAAAATCGCTTATCTCAATTCTGTCTCCACTCGCTTTCATTGCCTCCTTTGAGCCCAAGAATGTTTCTCATGCTCTTTCCGATGAGTCTTGGGTCAATGCCATGCATGAGGAGCTAGAAAATTTCGAGAGGAACAAGGTCCGTCGCTTGTCGAGCCCCGCGAGGTCACAATATTATTGGGACTAAGTGGGTGTTCAAGAACAAGCAGAGCGAGGATGGAGTGGTTATTCGAACAAGGCTAGACCGGTAGCTGTGGGTTCTCCTGTGTTGAGGGTCTAGATTTCGAGGAGACTTTTGCCCCCTAGCTCGACTTGAGGCCATTAGAATCCTGCTTGCCTTTGCATTTCTAAGGGTTTGAAGCTCTACCGCATGGACGCCAAGAGTGCCTTCCTTAATGGAGTCATTGAGGAAGAAGTTTACGCGACACCTCCGTGTTTGAGAACCCCAAATACCCACACCATGTCTTCAAGCTTTCCAAAGCGTTGTATGGACTTAAGCAGCCCCAGAGCTTGGTATGAGAGGCTTAAGTCCTACTTGTTGAGTCATGGGTTTGACATGGGTAAAGTAGACAAGACCTTGTTCATCCGCCGTCATGGCAATGACCTTCGCCGTCTCAGATCTATGTCGATGACATCATCTTTGGCGGCTCTTCCCATACTGTTTCACGCTTCTCGGATGTCATGAGCACCGAGTTTGAGATGAGTATGATGGGCGAGTTGACCTTCTTCCTTGGCTTCCAAATCAAGCGCACTGGAGGGTACATTTCTTCATCGTGGAAAGTACACTCGTGACCTCCCGAGACGCCGACATGAGTGATGGTAAGCCCGTGTCAACTCCCATGGCTTCTACAAACCTATCTTGACCTGCATGAGGACGGCGAGCCGCTTGATCGGAAGAGTTCGAAGTATGATCGGCCTCTCTTTACCTCATCGCCTCGAGACCGGACATACACTTCTCTCGTGTCTGTGTGCTCGTCTGAGCTTCTCCTCACAGATCTCACCGCCAGCGGTGAAGCGCATCTTCGTACCTTCGAGCTACCATTGACTATGGTATCTCGTACTCTTCCTCATCCTGCCTTTCCTTGAGAGCCTTTTCTGATGCGACTTTGTCGGGTCAGAGGATAGATAGGAAGAGCACTTCCGCACCGCCGCCATTGGCACTTCTCTCGCTTTCTCGGTCTTCGAGGAAGCATCCGGTGTTGCACAACCATCGCAGAGGTCGAGCACGCTGTCTTGCCGCCAGCTGTTGCACCAGTACTTTGATGGTTTCGACCTGCGGGACTTTGGGTTAGCCTTAGACGTTGTTCCACTCTTTGTGATAACACGCCCGCTATCAACATTGCTAAGAACCCGGCAGCACTCTCGGACCAAGCATATTGATATTCGCTTCCACTTCCTTAGAGACCATGTAGAGAAAGGTGACATAGTGCTCCGATTTGGAGAGTGACCACCGCTGGCGATATCTTCACCAAGCCTTTGGACAGCTCGAGGTTTTTAGCTCATGGGAGAGCTTGGGTGGTTTGTCCTTACGGACTGTGAGTGAGGGGAGCTTGGGCTTTATCGCTTTATTATATTAATTATGCTTCGTCTCATTTCGTTGCTTTGCACTTGGGGTGCACTTGGTTTAGTCCTCCTAGCATAGATTAGAGTGTTTCTCTTGTCTAGCCGCTTAGACTCCTACTCTTATCTTGTGCTTCCAGATTAGTCTGTTTCTTATCTCACTAGATTGAGCTCACTCACTTCTTGTAGGTTCTAGCGAGGGTTGGGCCACCCTCGGCAGACAGGCACGTGTTTGCTCTCTAGTGTGTGATTGCATCATAGCCGATTGTCCCGGAGTCATATGGGGTAGATGAGAGTCATCCGAGCCATAGTTGTCTCTATATCTTATCTATGCTTTAAGGACTACCTGCTTTGGTTTTATTTGCCACTTCTCGATTTATTGCTTTGGTCTGTGGAGAGTTCATTTGGGAGCTTCGAGCTTAATTGTGACTTAACTCAACTTGAACTAAAAGTTGCATGTCATGTTGAGGGGAGCTGGATTTTTCTCGCATTTTAGCATTTCGCATTGTAATATAACTACATTGAGCCTTGATTATTATCTCTGTTATGACATGCTTCAATGCTTTACACCTTGCCATGACTTGTGCTTAGCTTGCTAAATTTATCATGACTTCATATGTGTAGACTAGCGTTTGCCATGATAAGTTAAGTAAAATTGATCAACTTAAATTAAACTTGTCATGCTAGCATTTGAGTTTAGTCTTTCTTGAGCTATCCTTTTATGATTCATGCCATGTCAAATAGGTCGAGTAGAGCGTTGAATCTATATTGAGCCTTAGTTTGAGCTGCTTTAGTCTCCCGATGATACATGAGTTAGTACAATGTGTTAAAAAGCAAAAGATCTCTTTGTGCGAAAAAACTGATCTCACCAATTCTTTCCTATAAGACGGCTTGCCATTGCACTTGGCATGAACTTAGGGGAGTTTTGGATGACCTAGACTATCTTCTTAAGCTTATTGCTTGAGTAGTCGATAAGGCTTGAGATCTAGCACATAAACAAAAATTGGGTTGAAAACAACCATATGCTTTCAAAAGACATTGTTTAATGTGCTCAATTTGCTTAATCTACAATCGTAACCAAGTACTTTAACCAATGTTTCAATCTTGAGCTTATAGCTCTCTATTTGGACTCAATGTTAGCTTCTTTGTTCCGCTTTAGCTTATTGACATGGCCTCGCATCATCCTTGGATGTCTCTAGCTAGACTTTACTCATTGATGTCGTGACTTGCTCACAAAATGCATTACATTTCAGATTGTCATCTATGTGCTCTAGCTGGCTTATATATATGTTGTCATGATCTAGATAGCGTTTTATTGAGTTATGGCTTGGTGTATTACATTATGGATAATTCTCATGGCTCTAAATGCTTAAATAAACAAACTTCAGCCATATTCATCCATTGACATGTCATATTCTCCCTATTGCATCTTGATGTGTTTATTGCCAAAAGGGGGAGAATAGAGAAGAAAAAGTCTGTTGGGATCATTTTTGAGCTTTGGAGATCAATTTGCTCTTTCAGTTGTTGCTCTAGTGGTTCCTTCTGTCGACATGGTCATAAGCTTCATTCCCTTCTTTGGACTATGTTGGTTTCTTCAAACTCAAACTCAACTTCGTGCTTTTTCTGAGTTTGTCAATATACTCATCAAGGGGGAGATTGAGAGACCATGTGGTCTCCCGTGTTGGTGATGAGTAATTGACTCGTGGTTTGGTTAGAGTGAGTTTAGTTTGAGTGATTCGTGCCTTTTTGGCATTTGGCGAGGTCGGTCGTGACTAGACAAATTTGACGCGCGGGCCGTCCGGTTGGCCACGTGGGTCATTTCTCGCTTGAGTAGGATTTGTAGGTGCAACCATGTTTACATGTTTTGTACCGCTATGCGATGTGTTTCTTGTCCGTGTTGGTCGCAGGACATCGAGACGGAGTCGTGGTGAGACACGAGGACCGGACTAGGCGCAGTGGCGTTGAGGTCGAACGGCCGGGATGTGTCAAGACGACGGACTCGAGGTGGAGTCGTGGCGAGGCACGGTGGACCGGACTAGGCGCAGTGGCGCCGAGGTCGAACGGTCGAGGTGTGCCAAGACGGCGAATCGCGCTTGCTTGGCAAGGAATAAGGAAGCTCGAAGGTGCGCGAGGCGGCGCGTAAAACGCAAAGCTGCACTAAAGGAAGTGGATTATGGGTAAAGCGCAAAAGCTAAATTATGGGTAAAGCGCAAAAGCTAAATGGGTAAAGCACTTGGTGAACCCATTAGTGGAGGGTATAAATAGAGAGGGAGATGGTGTGCTGAAACGAGAGAGAGTGTGTGCAAGAATTAGGGTTTTATTTGGTTCTCTCTATGTATGAATGAGTTCCTCAAATCCTAGATGTGTATGGGGATGTTGAGGATGTGTTCTTGAGTGTGTGCGCTCTTGTTTGGGTTGAGAAGGTTGTAAATCAACTCCTTGTAATCGCAGTATCTCTCTTCCTCTAAATCAATATGAGAGATTTTACTTGAGTTGTTTAGCCTTTCTTGCTTGGTCTCTTTTATTTTCTCCTTTGTGCTCTCTGTTCTTCTCTGCAGCATGAGCAAGTTCTTGAAGCTTGATTTTCGGTTGTGCACTTTTGTGGAGAAGATTTGGCCGTAAGATCAAACTCATGCAATCGTACTTCTCCTTGTTTCTTTTTGAGATTCTTCTGTTGGCTCTAAATGAGGAATAAATCACAAGGATGCATTTCGGCCAGGAAGCATCAAAATGGCATTTGATTCCTTCGGATGGCAAGCAGTAGTCATTTTTCCTTCTTTCTTCATTTTGGTGTTGATTTTGACCTTCTTGCATGCAGTCCGTATGGCCTTATTCTTGGCTGAAATTTTCGTGGTTTAATTGCTGATCTATGGTGATTTTAATAGTGTAGCATGCAGCCTGGATTTCTTTTTCTTGTTGGTTTCGTTGGGTACAAGGAGTGAAGCAAAAATTAGCAGCCTTGTAGTTCGGACAGCTTTAATTCCCTTGCCGATTTCTCTTTTTCCTTGGTGTGATCGGCCAGAGAAGGATCTCTTGCTATCTTTATTGCTTTTGAGTTGGAGTCTTAATTAGTTGGTCTAAATAGTACAAGTAGTACATTAGTTAAGAGCATTAATTAGAAGTATGTCCGAATGATCTTTTGTGGGTATTTCAGTTCGTACTTGACCAGTCAAGTATTTGCATTTATTTTTCCTCTGTTCACTCTGGTTTCGCTGTCTCCTTTTGGGCAGCTTTTATTCTCAGCTTGTTCAGTTTCATTGCTGCCATTTGGTACCTATTGTCTCCTCTTTCCACCTGAGAACTCTTTAGTTGGCAGCTTGCTTTTCAATTCTTCCTCTCCTTTCTTTTAGCAACTCCGATCTGTGCTATCTTTCTAGTTTCATCGAAATTACCCAGTGAGCACAATTTCTTGTTCTTCATAGCTTACATAGCTATCGGAGAATATATTTTAAGTGATTACTTGTTGGGGATAATTTTAGTGAGCGACATTCACCCCCTCTCGTCGCCATTTTGGTCCAACAAGAAGAATCGAGTGATTGCTCAAAGGTCTCACCATCCGAAGAAAAGCAAGCGTCTCGTCAAAGGAAAAAAGGAGCCCAACACAAGAAAAGTCACGCCAGGCCTGTGCACAAGGAAAAGTAAAAGCTAGTATAGGAGAGAGAAACAAGCAATCACGTTGCAACGAGAAAGAGAGAGGGAGAGTGAGAGAGGCCAATTCAGTGCTTTGTTCCCTTGGCCAGACATCACGGTGACCGAAAAGCAATAAAAGCGTCACACTTTGAGACAAGAAAAACGGCAGCAGCGAATCGGTTTTCCGCCTTCGTGTCGGAGGCAATTAGCACCGCAATAAAAGCCGTCCCGAGCGAGCAACAGAGATCGTCTAAGAGCAGGTACAATAAAATTTAATCAGTAAACTATAGCAAATATAATATCAATTAAATCTTACGTGACAGAGAGAGAAAGAAGAGAGAGAATGAAGCTAGCTACTAAATTACAGCTAGCTATAGCACGTAAAATATGCATTTCACTCTCTTACACGTAAATAAATAGTTATTGTAATAACTACCTTATTGTATGAACTATTTTTTGAAGGCTATAGATGAAATAGACAAATGTTATAGCCACTAGTTGGCTATACTATTGTATTTGCTCTAAGAGTAAATTTAATAAGGCTGATTGTGCTAGCTACAAGGGAATTCATGTCAAGATAGTCCTATGGAGGGGAGAGAAAGGAGAGAGAGAGTCAGTCGACTCCCATGCAAGAGTCAAAGCATAGCACAGAAAGATGTATTATACATGCATGTACCCATAGAACTAATTGTTATACTCATGCATGTATTAAATTATCAATATACATGTATGTATTAAATGATTGAGAACTCTTGTGGAGACAACTTATAGCCACTTATTGTATGAGTTGATCGCATCATTATCTTTGATGATATAGAAATGTATTAGAGGTAACCGCTATCTGTATTATTAAATTTGCTCTAAGCAAGGTAAAAAAGAAAAAAATAGTTCCGATTTTTCTTGTATTGGGCTCTTTTTTTCTTTGATGAGACGCTTGCCTTTCTTTGAATGGTGAGACCTTCTGAGCAATCGCTTGATTCTTCTATCACCCACGATTTCTTTTCTGGCTTGCTTCCGACCGCTGCTGCTGAGAGACGAAGTCGACAGTACACGATGCGCCTCGGGACTGCTGCTCTGAACGAAACGCGACGGGACGTGATTCGGCGAAGAAAAAAAACACCAAGAATTTGTTTTCTCACGAATCTCCAGCGCTCTAAATTCCTGTGCTCTGATATCATTTGTTACAATTTTGATTCCAGAAGAAAATATATATATCGCAAATAAATTGAGAGAACACATGAGAGTTTCTAAATTTCTCTATTCTCTTATTTGCTCCCCTTTTTCCTTACTTTTTCCTCTCACTTTTTTCCTTGCTTCTTACAAAACTGGGTACAAGCCTCCCCAATATATAGGGATAAAAAACTCCTACTTATATACTTATTTGAATTTCAAGTTAGACTCAACTTCAACTTGAGTTATACTCGGAGACGGACTCTACTACATCTAGAACTCGCAGTCAAGATTATTTGTAACATCTTCACGCCCAAGCGGCCGCCGTGGAGCTGGCGGGCTGAGGCTGCGCTTGGTATCGCTAGAGGGATAGAGTACCTGCACAACGGGTGCAGCTCCCTGATCACCCACTGTGACATCAAGTCGGACAACATACTGTTGGACGACAAGTACACTCCAAAGATAACCGACTTTGGGATCTCCAAGCTCCTTGGCAACCAGCAGGTGCACACCACGGTGACCAACATCAGGGGCACTAGAGGACAGGGCCGTCCCGGTCAAAATCGAAACTCTGTGCAAAGTCTAAAACAGGGCCTCGTAAGCTAGCAAAATAGGACCATAAATAATATATAAACAATAATTTATTATATTAAAATGTAATATGTTATGAATTGTACATATTCAACCCTTCGTTGCATAATATTTACTTGAATATCATCATTCTTTTGGTGTTCTTCGAAATGAAATCTTCAATGATAGACTCATAGTCAATCTTGTCCAGCATGTCGCCCTCAAGTGCTATTGTAGTCAAATCAGTAAGCCTTTCTTGCGCCATTGTAGAACGCAAATAATTCTTCAATAACTTCAATTTTGAAAAGCTTCGTCACTGATGCAACACCACAGAATGGTCAACAAAACTCTATATGCAATAGTTGCATTGGGGAAACAGTCATGTCGCTTCAAGAACTTTAGAATATCAACAGGCCCATATCTTCTTTTGGAATAAAATCTTGAAGTGCGGCAAGTGCGAAGTGCCTAGGGTTGAGTCACGACTCGCGAGTCACGATTCGTCGGGAAGAACGAAGACACGCACAATCGGGAGGGAGAGGAGTCGACGGTATCGAAGTCGAACAGACGCGAGTGTTGTTTTGGGCTACCGCCACGCATCAATAGGACTTGGGCAAAAATAGAGATCAGGCCTATATAGTATTGGGCTGTACACAAGATATTGGGGTCCTCGAAATTGGGGGCCTGTGCGGTCGCGACAGGCCGCACTTGCCTGTGGACGGGCCTGCTAGAGGATACATCGCTCCCGAGTGGCTCCGCGGTGATGCACGCGCCGACACAAAGGCGGACGTGTATAGCCGGCGTCGTGCTGCTGGAGATGATATGCTGCCGAAAGTGCCAGGAGCCATTGCCCGATCAGGGCGTGGACGAGACGGTCACGCTGTTCGGTTGGGCGGGGCAGCTGGTGAGCACCAGGAGGACCGAGCTTATGCTGCAGAGGGACGACGACGCTGTGGCGGATCTGGACAGGGTGGAGAGGTTCGCGCGCGTGGCGTTCTGGTGCATCGAGCCGAACCCGACGCCTGGCCGACGATGCACCACGTGGTGCAGATGCTGGAGAGTGTGGCTGAAGTCGAGGCGCTGCCTGAGTGCCCTCCCGGTTGTTACATGGACTCATCGCCTTTAATCCCGTCATCCAATTAGTAGGACCGAATGATATATGGTTAGTTTAGGTGCGCTAAGGACATCTCGAATGATTCTAGCTAGCAACTAACTAGAAAACTTCCATATCATTTATATAGTACACACTAAAAGCTAGCATTCTAAAGAATCTCCAATAGTATGAGCTAGTTACTAGCTCTAAGACAACTTCTCCAATAGTACTAACTTTTAGCACATAGTTCATAACATAAATAGCCTAACATGACACTCTCACATAATCTTGAATATGTGTATGAGCCTAGCTCTTGATCAAGAGCTAGCTTTTCTCTCTTCTATTAAAATATGAAATAATATGCTTAGAGCTAGCTCATAAGTCACTATTGGAGATGCCTGTGATAGCTATTTGATGCTTACATGTACACACAGTAAAAGGACTATTATTTATAGAGGCTACCTCGCTTCGCGTTATAGACTAGTGCTTAAGGAAGAGCTGGCTCTTTTTTTTTTTGCATACTCTCTTTCTCCACATAGGATATAGAGCATCTCCACAGCATGAGCTAGTTACTAGCTCTAAGACAACTTCTCCAATAGTACTAACTTTTAGCACATAGCTCATAACATAAATAGCCTCACATGACACTCTCACATAATCTTGGAATGTGTGTATGAGACTAGCTCTTGATCAAGAGATAGCTTTTTCTCTCTTCTATTAAAATATAAAATAATATGCTTAGAGCTAGCTCATAAGTCACTATTGGAGATGCTCGATATGTACATATATATAGTTAATGACTCGCACCATTGAAGATACCCTAATAAACCTGGGGTTGTAAGTAATACATGTTTATAGGGCAGTTATGGCGACCACCACATGCGTGTTCTGCATTGCTTTGGTCTGCTGCGCGGAAATACGGCTCGCAAGGCATGAATGAACGGCTGATGAACATGACTTGATGTCTAACTTTGGTCCAAAACCAGAGAACTTTATAAAGAGAGCACTCCGTGCTGCAACGTGCTATTACACCGTTCAATGGAGTACTTCTCTCATGCCAGTATAAGAGAATGAAGGACCATATGAGAAGGCTCTGTTTAATGTTGTGATAAGCCATTGTGATATTTTTACAGTAGTTATTCAAATTTACAAAAGACTGCATTTTGATTGAGCTGTCTGCTGAATTTTCTGGACAAGCAATGATCGCTTTGTTTTAGCGGTCCGCCTTGCGATTGGTAGTCGCTCGCATGCGATCGGTTGTCAGAGGCCTCACGATCGGTGCTCGTAAACTTCAAGTGCTTCAATTCTTGCATCCCGCGAGTATCTCAGTACTCATGTCGATCGCCAGCGGTCCGACTGCAGCATAGTAGTCGACCGGCCCCGCTCAGAGGTCTGAGGTTGATTTTCACAACACAAGGAAATTGAGTTGTTGGAGTGTGGTCATGGTATGGATGTTGTTGCTTGTATGCACATGGGTTTATTATTTGATCCGTGGTTTAGGATCAATAATTTGTTACATACGTTTTGCATTATGCATTGTTTGGATTAATTGTGTCAATCGATGATTTTGTGTATTGTACGGTGCAATGTGACGGTTTACTTATTGGTGTTGGTTGTAGGACTTCAGAGCAAGGTCATGGTAAGGCGAGGAGGACTGGGACTAGGCATGGTGGTGTTGAGGACTGAATACTGGGAAACATCAAAATGACCGAGGCTTGCGGGTGGTTGCAAATCGTGACGACGAGGAACCAAACGGAAGCTACCGGTGGTGGACATGATAAACAATGGCAAGGTGGATAGGGACTAGACTCGTGGAGGAGTTAAGGTCCTATGCGGTCAAGGAAGTCGGGTGCCGTCATGTGCGAAAGGAGACATGCGGTGCGTCAAGTGACTTGGGTCATTTGCAAGCGAGGACGGTTCGGTGGGATTCAAAGGCGTGAGAGGCTTGGCGACAAGTCTTTGGGGCCACGTGGAAGATGGCGAAGTATGGACGATGCTTCGTGGCAAAGTAAGCGGGAAGCTTCGTGGAAGGCGGAAGAGGGGCATTTTGGTAAATCACCAAATACCAGAAAAGTGATGGTGTGTGAAACCGCGGCATTGGTATAAGTGGTTTAGGTCCTGTATGTACTGAAAATGTGAAGTGGATCAAGTATTGATTCACTAATAGGTTAATGGTTGTAAGCTGCTTTCAGAAGCATGTGTGAGAGTGTAAACCCGGTGTTAGGTGGAGTTAATGGGTTATCCCCTGTTTGGCCTAATGGGTGGATCCATTAGGTTTTAGTTCAGGTTGTGAGGCTATATAAGGGGAGGAGAGGTAAGGGCTAGGGTTCGAGGTTGTTGGCTAAGTCTTTTGGTGGCTAGCTCTTCCTCCCTCCCATGGGAGACATGTTAGAGTGTGTGTGTGTGTGTGTGTGCACGCGCGTGCACGTGCTCTATGCTTAAAGCTCTGCTATCCTGAGAGATTGGCTATAAACCTACCTTTTCAAGTAAGCAATACATCAATCTTTATGCTCCTTCAAGAATCTATCTTGTCCGATTGATCCGCTCTTGTTTCGCTTGGTTTTGATCCTCTTCTTTCTATTCTTGATCTTGTTGTGCCGAGGACATGAATGAGATGGAGATGATCTCATGAAATCAATCTTCAATCATTTAGGCACTTCAATAGCAAGTTCATTAAAAAAACTTGTTTTGCATGCTCTTGGGGCTCATCAAGTGATATCTATTTCAAGGGGTTTTGGATCGTATTCTTTGGTGTTTCTAGATTGCTATGATATGTGGAAATACATCTAGAGCCATTTTGGCCATCATCTACCCACGAGCAAGTTGTAGTCACCGATTGGGAGTTTTGGCCCTGTTTGGTGTTATTTTCATTCAATTGCAAAAAGGTAGGAACTTTGGCAATTGTTATGTTGATCATCGAATGGAATAAGTTCCTGTGACCTTTGGCAATTCATGTTTGAAGGTTCACAGCTTTTGAAAGAGTCAATCAAAAGTTACGTGGATTTGGGATCTTGCGGTCATGCTAACAACCCTCGCTTATTTCGACTTTTGTGTAGAAGCGATGGTACCGTAGCTACTACCATCAACCACTTTGGTTTTCGATCACTCACAGGTCATTGATCACACCAGTCGGGTTTTGACTTGTTTCGAACACTCAGGTTTGCAACTGTACTCAGGTCATCAACCACGTCGATTTTGGACCACTCATTGGTCTTTTACAACGTTGGTTTTTCGACCACTCTTTGGTCTTCGACCACGTTGGTTTTTACTACTCTCTAGTTGTCGATCATGTTGGGTTTTGACCATGCTTTAGTCATCGACCATGTTGGTTTTCGACTACTCTCTCGTAGTCGACCACGTTGGTTTTTGTCTACCCTTTGGTCATCGACCACGCTGGTTTTGATCACCGTTGTCGCCCACGCTGGTTTTGACCACGCTTTGGTCATCGACCATGTAGGTTTTCGACTAATCTGGTCGTGTTTTAACTTGCATTGACTACTTAGGTTTTTGACCACTCTCTGGTCATCGACCACTCAAGTCGAGTTACGACCATGTGAGCTTTCGACCTCACACTGGTCGTCGACTACCTAAGTCCTTTTCGACCACTTTGGCTTTGATCGATCGCAGAGTAACGCATGTTCAATAGCGCTTGTATTGCTCCTACCGATTTTTCATAGTGGTTCAGTTATTTCTTTCTCTAAGTCTTAAAGTGGGTTTCTATTCTAATCTTCATAACTTTGTAGCTATTGGAGCAAAGGATAGGTGACTACTTGGGGGGGGGGGATCTTGAAGGCACCATTCACCCTCCCTATTGTATATCCGGTCCTACAAGTGGTATTAGAGCCATGTTTGCTCTTTGTTTAATCTTAACCGATTATGAGCATGGCAACTAGTAGGGAAATTTGTTAGCTCTTCTTTGCATCTTGCTGGAATGCTTTTGCCAATGATGTCCTTTGTGACAAGAAGCTCGAAATCAACTAGGGAGTGATTTTATTTTCAAGAAACCACAAGTGTGAGCTTTGTGGTATATTTTTTTACATTTGGTTGTTCAAATATCAAGAAGAAGAAGCTTTTGGAGTCCAAGAATGATGATGATATTGACAAGGCAGGCAGGTTTTGACTCATCAATAGTAAGGTAAAATCTCATGTGACCTTAGCTTTGTCCAAGATGGATATGCTTGATCTTAGGGATTATGTGAGATGCTTAGATGATAAGGATGCTAGATTGTTTGATGTTGATTGTGCTAGGTTGAAATCCCACTTACCATATGTAGGTTGTAAGTCTTTACATGTAGATGTTGAAAATTTGAATACTCTTCTTGCATGCTTAAAACCTGAAAATGAGAAATTAAAATTGACGATCGCACTTGTGTAGAGGAGCTTGAGTTCGCTAGGGCTGGGATTAGTGAGCCAAGCGCTTTGTTCATAATTCTCGTGCGCCAAGTGATTATCATGTTGATAGCCTAGTTTCTCTTGTTTTGTGGTTGTACTAGTTATATTCTTCATGTTAATCCAATTCATTGCTTGCTTGCAATTCTCATCTTTAATCATCTTTCTTATCTCTAATGTTGATTTAGCTCCTTATAATATCTCGTAGTTGTATATTAATTGCAATTAGGCTAACAAATTAAGGGTTAGAAATTTTTCTTTTAATATTTTTATATTATATTATATATAGATTTCTAGTATGTTTATCTCTTTTAAAAACATCCAATTATTACAATTTATGTTTATAATTAGGGTCTACTAAATTGAAGGTATGATATTTTTGTGAGATTTTCTAGCCTATTTATCTCTTTTAATAGCATTCCAATGGTTGTGGTTCGCTCATATGCAATTAGGGACCACCAAATCGAAAGCTAGATGTTTCTACTTTTGTGAGAATTTTTAGTGTATTTATCTTTTTAGCAACTGCAAAATACATGTCATTGACTTGTAATATATAATAGATTTCCGTCAATTTTTGAACCATCCGATCACCCTCAACGTTTTGTGTTGTATGCTGCTTTTTATTTGTTGTGCTCAGTTATTTCCTAATGGATTGGGCTTTCTTAACACCGGCCCGCAATTTTCACCATGTTATCCGCTAAGGGTCTCATAGACCATATATTAAGCACAATTACAGGCCGTTAACTCTTTCAAGGCCAACACAAATATCAAAGCCCAATCAAAGAGCAGTAACAAGGCACGACTAAGAGTCGCAAGAAGCCATTTAGGAAGAAATATTACGAAGAAAACAGCGCCCATAAAAAGATCAGGCCACTAAAAATAAAAATCACAAAAACCATGTTAGTGCTGCATCTTAACTCCTATAATTTGTCCAATGCTGCTTCGCCTTTTTCTTCTTCTTTCACATGTCCAATCAAGTTAGAAAATCCATAGAGCTGCTATCACATGAACTAACAGCCCAGTCTTTTCGGCTTCTTCCACATATACAACCAAGTTAGAAAAATACTCCGAGCAGTTGAATTATGTTTCAAGTGCTTAAGGTTGGGAGAAGGATTGACGACGGCATCTCATGGTCCACTCGTGTTTGCTCCTGCATGTAGCCAACAGATCTTGGTGGCTTTCAAGTTGTCAACCACGCAACTTACCTTCTTGACCGGTTCATCCGAGGAGGAGACAAGTGGTTCCACGCCCATCTCGTAAATATGTTGTTGAAGAGAAGGATTTTCTCTTGAAGATTTTCTTGAATCTCCTTCTTATCCTCCTCAGTACTAAGAGTTAGTTAATCAAGATAAGTTATAAACAAACCGAACTGGCTAGATCAATGATCTATTATCTTGGTTTTTCTTCTTATAAGTCTCAATAGCTTCCTTATGCTTAAGAACACTGTCATTAAACTTGGTCGACCAGTCTTGAATCGATTGGTCATTGGCTTTACATATATCTTCTAGCTTCAAAATGATAGTGCGCTTTGCCTTTGTTTCGCTTTTCAAGATCTTCTAATTCACGACCATGACAAGAGAAGAAGTAACAAAAAAGCAAGGATTTAGAAATAATAAATGAAAATCAAGAAATGACTTACCTCTCAATTGAAGACTCTTCTCCTCAAGGGTCTTCGAAGCTATTCGCTCACCAAAGTTGACCCAACTACATCCCTTTCCTTCTTGAGGGTATCATCAAGCACCTTAATGGTGCTTTCCACATATAGAGATGCTTAAAGGGTTATGATAAGAAAAGCACTTCATGACAAAAATATAATGAGAAGAAAAATTTATTACCATTTTTAGCTTGCCGGTGGAGCTTTGTCCTCTCCTTCTCAAGGGCTAATGAGCTCCTAGTCATTTCACTAACTGTGGCAACTCCTTCCACCATGTGTTAAAAAGAAACTTAGAAAAGTTTTGATAGAATCAATAATGCATCAAAAGTAGTCTTAGGTCTGGTCTTCACTGAGGTCTAACACCTTTCTCCACCAAAGCTCATCGAGTGGCCCTGGTTTGGGATATCCCTTAGATGAGGAGACTTTCTGCCAAGAAGGAACTCTCGACCTTAAGTGAGGAAGCATTTCTACTTCCTCCTACTTTGACCACTCGCTCCCTAGCAGAAATATAAATATATTGAGACTTCATCTCTACTTGGACCTTTCAATGGTGTCAAAATCACAAAGGATCCTAGGTCATAATAACCTCGCCTCCTCTCACGATGATGCTACTAGTTGAGAGGCTACTATGACCATTTCCTCCTTTGATGTCTCTTCAATAGAAGCGCTCGAGAGAAAAGTGATTGGAGCAATTGAAGTGCTACAAAACCGTAAGAATAAGAAGAAAGAAGTAAGGACTTCAAGGCACCAAAAAAACCAAAAGGAATGACTATGCAATTTCTTACGACTAGCACATACCTTGTTTTCTTTATCTTGAAGTTGAATCGTCCTAGAGCATAATTCAGAGCACTCGCCTTCTTCTTCTTCTTCTTTTCAACCGATTTCACCAAAGGTAATATTGGTAGGGCTAGTACGGCCTTTGCTATCCGACTAGATACTTTCATCCTTAGTCAACTCTTCCTCGTGGTGATCAAAATCGCTTCTCCAATCCCCCGCACCTCCTGAGGTTGAACTTCCTGACCACCAGGCATTTGTCTCGCTGGTGTCATAGAAGTCTTGGGGTGGCCCCTGTCTTGGATCCTCTTTATGGCGCTTATCTCGAGCCCACGACCAGTTGATCTAATACCACCATTGGCTCCGTGGTCGTGGTACCACCAATCAATGGCTCTTCCTTTCTTCCGCCTTGTCATCAATTGAGATAAGTTCAGCCACAAAACTCTTCATCCAAGAAATATATTCCCGTTAGTGCACTTTGTCTATTCTCCGCATAAGAGCAGTGTAGGTTTGTAAGAAAACTCTTAATGTCATAGTAAAGCCTATCTCTCAAGGGATTTTTGTTTGCTTCTTAGGGGCTCAGGCGACGGAGGAGCACGAGACAATCCTAACGCCCATACAAATTCTTGAAACGTTGTTGTCTCTGGGGATCAAAGCACTTCCTCCGAACTCCTCGCTAGCTCAAAGACATCTATCTTGACCAGCTATATGTACCAAGAATATTACAATACACCGATCGGAAAAACAAAATTCGGGTGAAAATGAACTTTGGTACCTTAATTATTTTCATCCTATCCTCCTGAGAGGTAGCCGTTAGTATCAAAGGAACTCTTTCCTCCCCGCCTGTTCCTCTGCAGATCGCTTTATCCTTTCTCTCACCTTAGAAGGGGATAAAGCTAAAAAATTAAAACAGAAAGAAAAGCTTTAAGTTAGCAAAAGTATACCAAACAAAAAATGATTCAACCAGTCGGAATTTTCAATACTTACCTTCTGAGGAGTCCCTAGTCGAATATTTTGCACCCTCATACCATAACATGATGTGATTGTGTGATTTCAAGGGACTAACTCGGCTCATAGAGAAGTCCCTCACCACATGCCATGAAGTCAGCCCCTTGTCCTTAAGATAGACGATGGCATCAACTCATCGCTCTATCCTTCCTTCCCTCTTCAAGAAGATCTCCATCTTGGGTTCTCCAACGCTATCCTGCCTATGAAGGATATGTTGTCTTCTTTGTCGACCATCATGTAGAACCGTAACTTCTTCCATGACAACCATGAAGATTTAGAGAACATTGGTCCTCGCCTTTCCATTGTGAAGCCGCATGAGTAATTCTCGTGACGCCGCCACCTTTCTAGTATTTCCAGTCATCTTGTAGTAGTATCCAAGAGTTCCAAGTTCTCAAAATCCCTGCACACGCCTTGCAAGGTGAACAAAGATGCTGAGATTGGTGGTTGAGTTAGGGCTAGGTTCACTAACTCAATCCCATAAAACTCAAGAGCCTCTAACAAGAAGGTATATGCCTGCAACCTAAGTCCACACTCTACATATGCCCAAAAGTTGGAATTTTACCGTCACTCCTACACAAAAATTTTCCCTATTGTTGACCTCAGTGACCACAATCTTATAAGGGATCATTCCCTGCATCTTCCATGGCCTTCAATCTCTTCAATGTAAGTTCGAATACTAGCCAATTGATGATTAAATCATATATTTTTTGGTTGTTATGGTTGAAGATCTAAGTCTAGATTGAAGGGACTCAAAGCTATAGTTGGAGTGTGCTAAGGCAAAAGGTAGATAAAATTGAAGAAGATGAAAGGTTTTCTTTGGAAAGTGTGAAGCCAATAGGTACCACGAGATTTTTATAAGGGTTTTTCCGATTGCAAAACAAAGAGTAGCAGATTTGAAGCCCAACAAGTAGAAAATCTTTCGCTTTTTTCCCAATTGGTTTTCTCAACCTTAAATGAATAAAAACTTCCTCTTTACTCTTGTTAAAAGAATATTTTTGACTTGAACTCCCATCGAAAAATCAAGTTATAAGTTCCCTTAAGTTCAAGGACCAATGATAGGATTAAATAATTCATTAAATATGGATTTAATATTTAATTAAGTCCCTAAGACCTATGTATTGTTGTATGAGCACAACAAGGGGTACAACAGCACCCTTCCCCTTGGGGATATGGACTAAAAGCTTGGGAGCCACCAAAGAGAGAGTGAGCTAGTGAGAAATGAGTGGCTCTGGTTCTCTTGCCCCCTATTGGGGTTTATATATATATATGAATATGGTAGGGTGGAAAATCCTCATCCTACCTCTTAATAATTACAAGAGGTGAGAGTGCATTGGCATATTCCTTTATACTATTATGCCTGTTGTTAGGCCCAATCATTTGGGGTTGAGCCACCCCCACAATAGTACTCCCTCGATAGCAAACATGGAGGTCCTAAGGGGCGAGCTAACGTGACCAATTAGCCCAGCCCCTGTCCCATGACAGCAAGTACGAAGGTCTCGATAGGTGAGCTAATGCTACTAGTAGCTCTAGCCCCCAGGGGCGTGGATGCTCTAAACCTCCCGAAGCAGGGTTCTTCTTTCGCTGATCATGACATAGTCATGGAATTGCCCTAGCAGAGCCTAAGACATCGCGCCGAGGTCCTATCTCCAACACGCGGCAAGTACGATGCGAGCGATGATGGTCAGACGGGCATCGACGGAGTCACAACCACGAGATGGTCAAATAAGGGCATCAATGAAGTCTCAACCACAAGGTGGTCAAATGACTGTCGGCAAAGTGGATGAGCATTAACGAAGTCACGATTGTGAGGCGGTCGGATAAGCTTTAGTGAAGTCTCAACCATGAGGCAGTCGGATGAGCGTCGATGAAGTCCGAACCACAAGGTGGTCATGCACGTTGACAAAGATGCAACCACGAGGTGGTCGTAGGTGTCGGTGAAGTCCGGTGGGACAAAGGCTTTGAAGCACGCGTGCTCGCCCCCACCCTTCGTGATCGGTGTCGACGAAGTCTCCACCATGAGGTGGAAGACTCAACCATGAGGTGGTCGAGTTGTCGACAAAGGCTCACCACCAGGTGGTCGAGATATTGACGGTCGGCAATAAGTCTCAACCACAAGGTGGTCATAGCCACAACGAAGGCTCAACTACAGGGTGGTCATAGATGTCAACGAAGATGCAACCACGAGGTGGTCACGTGTATCGACGAAGACTCAACCACGAGGTGGTTGTAGCCGCCGACAAAGGCACAACGACGGGTGATTCTAGATGTCAACGAAGATGAGACCACAAGGTGGTCGCAAGTGTCGATGAATTCACGATCCCAAGGGGTCGAAGGGCATTAATGATGTCTCACCACAAGGTGGTCGACGAGCATCGACGGTCACGACCACGGGTGGTCGACGACCACAATGAAGTTGCAACCATGAGGTGGGTGTAGGTGTCAACGGTCGACGGCGGGACAAAAGCTTTGAAGCTCGTGTGCTCCATCCTCACACTTCGAATGGCACCGACAAAGTCTCACCACAAGGTGTTCATAGTCGCCAAGAAGGCTTGACCATGGGGTGGTCATAGATGTCGATGAAGATGCGACCATGAGGTGGTCGTAAGTGTCGACAAAGTTAGCGGCAAGACAAAGGTTTTGAAGCGCAGTGCTCAAGCCCCATTCGACCGGCACCGACCTAGTCTCGATCACGAGGTGGAAGACTCAGCCATGAGGTTGTCGAGTTACCGACGAAGGCTCACCACGGGTAGTTGTAGAAGTCGACAAAGTAGGCGTGGGATGAAGGTTTTGAAGCATGCTCGCTCTATCCCCACCCTTCAGATTGGCACCGATGAAGTCTCGACCACGAGGTAGTTATAGCTATCGATGAAGGCTTGACCTCGGGTGGTCGAGATGTCAACGAAGATGCAACCATGAGGTGGTCACAGTGTCGATGAAGACTCGACCATGTGGTGGTTGTAGCGTCAACAAAAGCTCGACCACGGGTGGTCACAGACGTCAACAAACATGTGACCATGAGGTGGTCATAGGTGTCAACGAACGACCTCGAGGGGTCAGACAGTCGTTGACAAGGTCTCAACCATGTGATGGTCGGACGAGGAGGACCAGGACTAGGATAGGGCAACTGAGGCCCAAGTGGTCGGGATGTCACACGAGGTGGTCGGGTTCATGCCGAGCACGTGGAGATCGGGGTGAACGATGCGTGGAGGCATGGAGATGGTTACTGTTAGTGACGAGGAGGACCAGACTAGGAGGGGCAACTGAGGTCCAGTGGTCGAGATGTCATGCGCAGGGAAAAGCCGCTGGGGGCTTAGTGAGGCTTGAGACTCACCTCATCACGGCGAACCCCCGCCACACGCCCACGGCGGCCGGGTGACGCGACAGAGGCCCAATGCCCAACAAAAACAAAAACAAAGCATAGTCAAGTAGGCAGCCCACAACCCTTAAGAGGCCTAACAAATTCAACTCATTGGCCCAACAAAACACCCACTCCAACTCACAAACCTAGCAATTGTAATTGGTTCCCACTCCTGCACTAGCAGTGCCCAGAGGAGAGGCGCCGACGCCACAATGCAAAGGCCGAGGGGATGGGGCGACGGCAAGGGCGCACCACGCGCGCAGGGGGTACGCCGAGCCGAACCGGTTGGGGTAGCGATCCGCGCGAGCCTGGCCGAGGGGAGGCTATTCGCCAGATCTCGCCATCCGGGATCGGGGCCGGGGTCCAAGGGGTGGGGGGAGTCGGAACGGGTGACGAGGGGATCGAGCCGGGCAGGGGAGCCGACCAGGTAGTGAGGGCTGCCGCCGCCAGCGAGTGTGGGCGGCAGTGCGGCACCACGAAGGAGCACCGGGCGGTGGGCTGGCGCAGAGGAGCACCGAGACACCGAGTCCCGGAGGCCGGAGACGGGAGAAGGGAGATAGGCGTGGCGGAGACGCGGAGACGGTGGAGTCCGAGAGAAGCGACGGAGCGAGACAGCGAGTGAGTGAGAGCGACTAAATCTGAGACCGAGAGACTTGAGACAGAATGAGTGTGAGATGAGAGGCGAGACCACAAGAGGACAGAGGAAATAGGGTCACCGCCGTCCCGCCGCTCCACAAGAATCGAGTGAGTAATTTTTCTCCGCTCTGTTATCAATTTAGTATTTTAAAGGTTAGATTTTATACTTTTATTTTAGTATATATATAGATAGTTTAGTCCTTATAATTAATGTATATATTTATAGCTTTGTATTGATAGAAATTAATAATTTATTTATATATTCTTTGTGTAACTATTTTGCAAGTAATTCAAATAGTTCTCGTCCAACTGATGAGAGTACAACTCAACCAAAGAAGCTTCGACTAGAATTTAATCCAAATGAAATAATTGCCGATCCGGCGCTGCACATACCAATTGAAGATTATGCTAACGAAATTAGAGATCAAGTGAGAAGGGCATATTTATTGAATGGCCCTACCCGAGTAATTGGATATTCATTTTCACATACATTAGATGGTAAACAACTAGAATTCTAAGGCCATAAGCCACAGCTCAAAAGAAGCCACCTGTATTGATTTTTGATGTGGTTTTTTCTT
Organism: Dendrocalamus sinicus; assembly: GCA_036346575.1. Lineage (NCBI taxonomy): Eukaryota > Viridiplantae > Streptophyta > Magnoliopsida > Poales > Poaceae > Dendrocalamus > Dendrocalamus sinicus. The sequence goes on from JAYEVI010000257.1 coordinate 20,429, forward strand.
TAATTGAAAGTCATAGTCAAAAGCTAATATTATTATAATGCATGTTTCAATCAAAAGCAACAAAGAAAAACTATTTTGGTCGTAACAGAGACTCAGATGTTTTAATTGTGAATCCTCATCTCACAAGTAAAGCCCTATTCCAAATAGCCTTCGCTTTTGAAGTCGGCTTTCAAATGGAGTGGCTTCTTAAGGTAGTTTCTACAAACTGCTTGTATGAGTCACTTGTGGGTGTGTTTGGTTCGTGGATGGAGGTTGTATTGTATATCCCGGCCGAGTGGATGCAGCCGAGTGGAATCGTATTTCAGAAAAAGATGTTTGGTGAGGTTGCATGAGCGGATGCAAAAATCGAGATATCGCTTGGTTGCCTGTATGAGCGGATGCGCCTACCAAACTCGAGAGGTCGACACGTGGGACCGCATAAGATACATCGATCCACCCATCCAGATGGCCGTGAAGCTCATTTTGAGCGTATCCACCCATCCAGATAAGGGCGATTTTTGCATCCGCTCATACAGCCGCATCCACTCATACATGCAACCAAATAGGCTCTTTCTCAGATTATACGGATCCACCCACCAGATGAAGGAGATTCAGCAACTAAACACACTCGTAAGAACCGCTTTGAACGGAATAGTTTCTCAACACAAGTGTCTATTATTCACTCAATCTCTTTCACAATTAGCTAAAAACTAAAACTATAGCAAAAACTAAAAGTCATAGTACTTTGAACAAGACCAAGATCCATAAGAGCTTTGAACCAAGCAGTCGAACACGCCGCTGGCACTGAACGTAATGAGCCTGGACCGGATTGGGGCTCGTCTAAACCAGAGCTAGAGAAGAGTCTAACTTTTCCGAACAATTTGGTCTCCGATTCTTCCAACTTTGATAATCTTCTGGGCAGCTGCTGCCACATGCGCATCGTTTGGGCAGTAACCACTAACCAGGTATCGGCGCTCTATTCTTTTTGTTTTATAAAGACTTCTGACTTTTATATTCTCTCAGCAATCCCTATTTATCTATTTATTACTAAATGTCGATACATGTTTTTTGAAGTCGCTAAGAAAAAAGTGAAATATGCTAGAAATTCTCACAAAAATAAAACATCGAACCCTTAATTTGATGAATCTAAGTTATATCGGCTCAATTTTTTTAAAAATGAATCTATATCAAGTACAATTCAAAACCACCGCCCGCACAATACCGCACAAACCCTAGCCTCCCTCCTATATACTTGAAAGGTACATTACTCAATCAATTAAGAAGAGATTACTTTATTGATCCTAACAGTATTATCAAATAATAACACGCAAGAAGTTGAACTCCATCTGTTCTTCCAGTCAAATAATTAACTTGATGCATGCCACATCAATTGAGTTACCAATCGATTAGGCAGGGAATGATTAACAGACAAGATGTCAAGATTCTTGTCGACGCTGTCATGCACATCGATTTTGTTTGAAAATGTGAAGTGGCTGATAGTGTCGTTTGGTGCTCCATCTGATCCAATAGTCTAGAAAGATTGACGTCAGGAAAGCGAGGACCTTATATTCGGCACTGCCATCTGTGTCGGAGGAGCCATGGCCATGGCGTTCTTCAAAGGCCCAAAGCTGTTGAACGGCATGGTCTGGTGGCGCGGCGATGGCATCGGCAACCGAGTGGCCATCGGCAGCAGCAGACGCCGTCGAGATTCTCGACCTCACCAGCGACACATCGTTGTACTGGAACCTGGCGAGCTGGACGGACCGGACGGGACCATGTACCTGTCGTAGTGTGCTGTGCTTTAATGATCGCGCAGCCAGACACTGAATTCGATCGCTTGCTTGAGTTGTGATTAAAGAGTTGTCTAATTGTAACCACTTTTGTTAAAAGTATGATACAAATTTAAATACGTGTCCAAGTGGATACATACATCAATCTTCGTATCAGTTTTATGTCAAATCCCCGCACTTCCCTGCATCCACCGTGAAGAAGAAGCCGCACCAACCGCGGAACGGCGCTGTGGGCGGTGGTGGTGATAAGCATAAGCGGCTGGCCGTGCTGGGCGAGGAGGGAATGCGAGCTGGTTGGCAGGATCGACGACAAGTACGTGCTGGACAGGGAGCTCAGGCACAGGGAGTTCGGGGTGATGCACCTGTGCATGGATCAAGATACCAAGGAGCTACTCGCGTGCAAGTCCATCTCCAAGTGGAAGTTGTGGATGGTGGTCGACGTGGAGGACGTCGCCATCATGCGCCACCTACTCGCCCCAACATCATGTTGCTGCAAGATCGTGTGAGGACACGGGAGCCGTGCACCTCGCCATGGAGCTCTATGAGGGCGGCGAGCTCTTCGACCGCATCGTCGCAGAGGGCACTACATGGAGCGCGCCACCGCCAATGTCACTCGCACCATCGCCGAGGTCATGCAGCTCGCCACCGCCATGGAGTTATCCATGAGGACCTCAAGCCCAAAACTTCCTCTTCGCCGACAAGAAGGAGAGCTCACCGCTCAAGGCCATCGATTTCAACCTCTCCATCTTCTTCAAGCCCGTGTGACATCCCAATTAGGAGCTAGTGTAATTTCAAAACTTTAAAATCTTTTAACTTTTTCTAGTGCTTCTCAAAGTTTTTGGCTAAGTTCAAATTTCTTAAGTTGGTCTCTTGCTGAAAAGCCCGATTAATAAAAATCCAAACTTGGAATCAAGAACTAAAGTTTAAAGTTTAAAAATTGAGAAGATCCAAAACTCCTTGGAAATTTTAATTTCAAATTTAAATTGAAACTGCACGCAAAACCAAGAATGGAAATTGAATGTTAATATAAAATCTTTCCCATCCAATTTTCAGATCCGAAATTCAAATTCGGAAAATTAAGATTTATTTCTCCGAGACTCGCCAATCTTAAAATCTAATGGTCGAATCCAAAATTTGAACCAAGCTTTCAAATTGAAAATCTGATTGCAAAACCCAAATTAGAAATTTAAAATATAGAAATATTTCTTGAAATCACCAAAATCTCTTTTGGGCCCTACTGCTTTCCTCCCACCACCGATCATTTTTCTCACTCCCTGGCCCATTTCTTCTTTTTCCCCTGGCCCACTCTCCTTTTTCCTTTCCCACCCCAAAGATCTTCTTTCTCGGCCCACCGGGCGATACCTTCTTCTTCCCAGCCTTCTCCCTTCTCCTTCCTCCTCCTCGCTCTTCGCCGAGCCGCCCATCTCCGCTGCTGCTCTCGCGCCGGCAGCCCGCGCAGCTCGCCTCACACTCGCGCCAAAGACCGCCTACCTCGGCGCCATACCCTACTCCATGCCGCCGCCCATGCCATCAGCATTTCGCCCATGCCGCACCGCCCCTCCCCGCCTATAAGTAGCTTGAGTCCGCCTCCTCCCCATTCCCTCGCCTTCTTCCACCTTTATCCGAGCTTGCGCCGGCTGCCGCCATTTCGCCGCCGCCTCCTCCGCAACCCCGAAGTCGATTCTCGCGGGAGAGCTTCCACTCGGTGCCTCGGAGCTTCCCATGGTCGCCGCTGCTTTTCCCCGACGGTGACCTCTCCGCGCGAGCCACCCGCCCGCCCTAGTCTCTCGCGGGCTCGCCCGCCGCCCCGGCCAACTCAGCCGCCAGTGAGCTCCCGACGCCTTGCTCGTGCCTACGCGCACTCACCTCTTTCCTCTCTCTCCGACCACCGGCGCCCATTTCCTCCTCCCGCGCGGCCGCTAGAGCGCGCCGCCGCTTTGGCGCCACTCCCGGCCGGCCGCCTCGAGCTTCTCGCCACTGGCTCCTCATTTCACCGGCCGCCGCCACTCCGGCCTCTCGCGGCGACGACGCAAGACGGCCCGCCGCCACTCTCCTCGCTTTGCCTGGCTTCCTTTTCGCTCTACTCTCATCCAGCCAAAGACACCCACATTTCTCTCATGTTCACAGTGGGCCTAACTCAAAAGAAAGTGCAGCTCCTTTTCACCCTTTTGGCTACATGATCACTATGTGTAAGGAGTGTTCATGCATGTATCAAAATAATTTGTGAGCAACAATAAGGAGAAACTTACTAATGAATTCATAATGAAAATATTGATGCAATCAAATTAGAAAACTAACATGAGTTAACTACATTCCAATTGAGTTTAACTTATAAATTCTCATACAAAAGTATGCCCGATCTATGTTCAAATGATAAGGAAATTTACATGGATTACATGTATGTTTCTGACAAACCCTAATTTGTGAAACTAATTAGAAGATTCTCTTTTACAAATCGAATATAATAGAAGTTGATCCTAAATAATTAAAGTTGCATGTTTGAAGCTTTATAAAGATAATTCCAATACCCTCAAAATTGACGCGAACAAATCGAACATTACTATCACATTCTATTAAATGCTCGAGTGATCTACGTGGTATCTTCCATTTCGATCAAAGCTATTAGTACAAACTAAGTAAATCGATTTAACAAGACCTTGCCACATAAAATATCAACCATGAAGCGTTCATTCAATAAAATGCAGATCGCTAATAATAAGAGTGGTTAGTTAATAAAATAATCAATCTTGTGCATAATAATAAATGGTTAGGCATTTAGATTTCATATCCTAATTAAGTTGTTAAAAACGATGATTAATTGAGCTGGCCGCTGCTAACCCAGTTAAGTTCTGCCGCATGAAGTATCAAAGTTACACCGCGTATACAATTATACTCATCTTACATATCCGTATTCTAAAATCATAAAATCATGTTTCTCTACACTACCTCGATACTCTTTTATCGTCCATAAGCCTTGCCTGCTCATGGAACTTTCTTGATAAATAGGAATCGATGCAATCGAGCCTCGCCATTCCCCAAATCGCTAGGTTTGGCCACTACCTTTTCTAGAATGAATAAATGCCTGAAGTTACTTAATCATTCTGATCCTCGTTATCCTAAAATTTTCCTCACGGTAAAGCTATTCGCATAACTCATTCTCCTACTCAAACCATACCACCGTGTTCATGGCGCGCTAATCCGAATTCTCTTTCTATCCCCAAATCGTAATAAGTTTGCAATTTAAATTAAATTGGGCATTTAAAGTGTTTGGATTTATTTGGTCTTTCTTTTCTTTGCCGCGCCTTAGAATCAGAAGACTCGATGAGGCGATGGATTCGAACAGGATCACTACGTGGGTAAAAGCGAAGATCAGCAAATTATAAGCACTGACTGAGAAGGCTTTGAATTAGGCTAATCAAGGCCATGGTACACCAAGCAAGGCAAGTCATCACTTTGATCATATTGATCCTACATTTTATGCAAAACTATGTTCTTTTAAACTATCAACCTGCATGCCTACTTTGTTATGCAAATATATGTCAAAGCTTAAGTTAGCTACATGCCCACTTGATGTTATATTAAATTTATTATGCCATCCTTTGATACTTGAATCACCTGACCCTTGTCACCATAGGTATTAATGATAATCTTACTATCTATAAGTCGAATTAAACTGCCATGCTAGTCTTGTCAAGTCCGTATGCGTTAGTTGCCCCGATCATCAATCTTCAAAACATCGAACTTGTTTTGGGGCGCACACAGGATGTACGTGACCGAATACTTTGTGACTACTTATTTTATGCTTTTCAAAACCCCAAAACTGCTATATACTGTCAGGCGGGTGGTAAGAGTGGTTGGTGCGAAGTAGCACGAGAATATGTGGTTTGTGGACTGAACCGCCGGATGCATTAAGGACTTAATCTCGTGATGACTTCTCCATGTAAACAAGACAACCACAAGTCCGCAAATTGCAACTTGGCTAAGTAAATCTATCGAACCCCGAACTCATTTCACCGGTAGGGGAAAGGAGGATGCTACAAGGGCAAGAGAAGGCCTAAAGGGACACCGAGTGTGGTGAAGTTTCCACCATGCTAGCGTTGTGGAGAGTTGCAACCAATGCGCTAGTTTCCGTGGTTACATCCTGCAAAGTATGGGACCCACCGCAAGATGGAGCAGCCCATAAAGTGAGATGACAAAAGGGGCTCGATATTTTGAACAGCTTATTGTGATGATCTACTCAACCGCATGACTAAGGAATCGTGTGGAGCAACGAGCGGATCGTCTCTTGTGGTGAAAGTGTACAAACTCGCAGAGTCAAACTATTCGAATAGCCGTGCCTACGGTCAAGGGCGGACATGGATTCTCTCGAGTTAGTTCTGCTTCAAAATCCTTTGTGGGTGGGATGAAACCCATCGAGAGATGTACTCGATTTTAAATTTTTCCCGGAGGGACGATCTAATGCGTGATTGATAATATGAAAGTGGCATAATGATCAAAAGCTAGCATAGGTGGATGGAACCACTTAATCGGTGGATGGAACCGACATCGTTATATTTATTGCACAATTTCAAACTCTTTAAAGCATGTTTATAAAATGCCAAGTCATAGGATTTTAATTATGATTATTGCAAATGTCGATTAAGCAAATAAAGAACCTCAAGCCTCCTTTGACAGCCTTGCATCTATTATTTTGCATCCTGTGGTGGCTTGTCGAGTACCGCCGCACTTCACCGCTGCTTAATTACCATCATTCACCAAAAGGAAATAAAGTCAAGCCCAGGAGGCCTAAAAGGGTCGACAGAGCTGGAAGACGAAGAGGCCATGGACTAGGTCGCGAACCCCGCTTGGTCGTCAGGCAAGTCCTGCGGGTCCCACCGTGTGAAGTTTCCGCCTGCATTTTATCGCCGCCTAACCGCCCATGAGTAAGTATTATTGTATTATTTACGCCCGCATGATATGTTTTTGATATGCAGAATGTATCTCGTGAGCACTATCTACCGATCCAGGAATAGTGCGTAGAATCACTGAGGATCGGGTTTGCTAACCCAAGGTCCGACACCCGTGAGTCTCTTGGAATCAAAATCCACCCAAATTTAGGAGAATTGCCCACCGCACTTTTGAATAGCGTATGCTCTTGCAAGATCCGTGGGTTTAATGGATTGTTCTGGCCGAATGCTTGGTAGTGGACATTATCAGAGCTAAAAGCAATTGCTTGTCAGATAATCTAAAACAATTGGGTGATTCTTACATTAGTTATATAGTACTCTTGGTACTTAGTTTTCAAGGAAGGATTTGGGAGTAATCGAGTGGATACCGCATATGTCATCGCTTTGGTGTGGTATTTGGATAGAATTAGTTGTCTTTCGATCTAATCTATATTCTTTGTTTTAACATATACTTCTATACATTAATATCATAAATGAAAGCAATTATACAAATATAGAAATTAAATTGAATTGATAACGTTCTAAAATTCTAAAATTTTAATTCTTTCATGTGATTTATCTTTACTTTTCAAATATAGTTCTTTTATTATCATCACATATATACCACTAAACAGAGGCAAATCCACCGTGGGTGCTTGTGGGTGCTCGAGCACCCTCCTCCCACCGTGGAAGAAGACCCTCCCCCTCCCGCCTTCCACCGTTGAACATCGGCGTCGGCGCCGGCGTGCAGACCGTGTCATCTCCCAGGTTGAAGTACTCAGCAGAACTCGGCATGAGGGCAGGCCAGGTGGTCTATTCTTCTTAAGACCCATCACCCTAGCTGGCCAAAATACCCGGCGAATCCTGGCCCAGAACCCCAATGAGAACAGTCAACATTCAATGTAAAGAGATCTCAGAGATACGAGATCGGATCGAGGAAGATGAACAGCATGCCTCAACAAGACATCCGTCGCCGAGTCGAGAGAGACCATCGCGCGCCGCCGCAGCCGTGGCCGGCACAATGAGAGGGAGCCGGGAGGGGGAGGCAGCAGCGCAGCAGCAGGGGAGCCGGGAGGGGGAGGCGGCCGGCGCGGCGGTGGGGGAGCCGGGAGGGGAGGGCCGGGAGGTGGTCGGTGTCTCGGCATGGAGCAGCAAGGGGGAGGCCGGAGGTGGCTCGACGCGGCGGAGCGGAGGGGCTAGCCGGCGGTGGAGGCAGTCGGCCACGCGCGGGCGAGGCCGAGCGGCGGAGTGGGGCTAGCGCCGCGAAGCGCCGCGCGGCCTTCGAGTTCGGACGACGCCGCGCCGCATCGAGATTCAGATTTGAGTCTCTGACTCGAGTCGGAGAGACGGTGTCACGGAGTTGATCTGTGGAATACTGGAATGTGGTGAGGTGTGCAGCAGCAGCACTGAGGCGAGGCGAGGCGAGGCCTTATGGCCTGGTGTTGATTTGTGGCTTTGCGCAATTGCGCTGCGCGACTTTGCAGCTGAACCACCGAGCTAGTGACACGTGGTTCGTGGGGACCGACGATCGACCGCGATGGATTCCCTTGTTTGGTACTTTGGTTCACTGTTCAATGTAAGTGAGTGTCCTATTTTATTATTGTTCTATCAATTAGCCAAGTTGTTTAATCAGTTATTAACTAGTTGTTGTTTAATTATTCTTAGATTTATAAAAATGGAGAAGCTTAACTTTGCATGATATTTCTCTAACAATGCAACTAGCAAGAACCTCCAATCATAGAAAGTAGAACTGAAGCAAAAAAAGGTTCGGCATGAATTTAGTCCAGATGATATTATTACCGATCCAAAGATGTCGCAAACCAATTGAAGATTATCCTAATGAGATTAGAGATCAAGTTAGAGAGCATATTTGTTAAAGGGTCCAATTCAACCAATTGGTCATGATTTTCCAAAGAAAATGCAAGGTTCAATTTCACGATCCTTTCAAGAATTATGGTATAAGAAGTTCAACCTGTTGGAATATAGTGTGGAAAAGGATGCCGCATATTGTTTCTATTGCTTTCTTTTTAAGAAGCCATCACACCCCACTCACTTTGGGAGGGATGTCTTCACAAAAGTTGGGTATGTGAATTGGAGAAGTGCTATGGAATCTTTCGAACAACATGTTGGTGGACCTACTAGTGTCCACAACATTGCAATGCTAGATTGTGAAGATTTTCAGAATCAAAGAGCAAGTGTAGATCATAAATTAAATATCTATAGCAAGGAAGAGATCAAGATATTATTGAAGCTATGGGTTTGATTATGGATGTGAAAACACGCTTGTAAGACATGAGGGACAATGGGTGGGAGCCATTGTTCAACACAAGAAAAGCTTTTGTGAGTCAAATGAGATTGATGTGCCAAGTATGGATGATCACATCGAGTAAATCTGCACGTCGGAAGCATAAAGTTACTCTCCTTCACTATTATCGGATTGATATTTTCAATGTTTCTCTTGATGCTATTATGTCAGAGATGGATCATCGTTTCAATGAAGTTTCTTCAGAGTTATTGGTATGCATGTCTTGTCTTGATCCAAGCAACTATTTCTCTAAGTTTGATGTGCAAAGTTAGTTCGCCTTGCTGAGATTTATACAGCAGATTTCACCATAGCTGACTGTTTGTTGTTAAGAAATCAACTTCAAACATTCATTCTCAATGTTAGAAGAAGTGGTGAATTTCGTGAATGTCGTGATCTTGCAAAGGTTGCTCAAAAGATGGTTGAAATCGGGAAAAATATAACTTTTGCATTGGTGTATCGCCTCATCGAGCTCACATTGATACTTCCAGTGGCAACAAAGATCGCTTGAAAGAATTTTCAAAGAATGAAGATTATTAAAACAGATTTGCGCAACAAGGTATCGATGAATGGCTCAATGACTTGATGGTGTGCTACATCGAGTGAGAGATATTTAGAAGTCTTGATAACAAAAGAATCATTCAACACTTTCAAGACATGAAAACTCATAGAGTGAAATTGTGTCGTAATCAGATTTAGTGACTTAGTGGTATGTTTTCATTTCATTTTTAATGTTTATGGACATTCACAATTTAATATTGTATCACTACATTTGATATTTTTGATCTACATATCGGTACTCACATATTTTTGACGATTTGGGGGCACATTATCTATTAGCAAGGTACTAAATTTTTTGTATTGTACATTTTCAATTTGTTCTCTTCCTATTTATGTATGAATTTGATATTCCAATAGCAAAAGACTAGTGGATGTAACTTTGGTATATTTATGTTGTGTTATAGTCTCAACAGTAGAGCTCCCCCTCTATTTTCATTCTGGATTCATCGCTGTCACTAAACTAATTAAATATGCTTTAAAAATATGCCCGTGCAGTTGTACGAGCTACCATGCTAGTTAGATTAATAAGCCGTAATCCAAAGAAGTGGACCTAATCATCTCATCCAAGACCAGAATGAGGTTCTGGAGTCCAGCAAATTCGCCACCAATTCTGTTCGGGGTTGTTGCTAAATCTTGCGTCCTGTCATTTTTGTTATCGTCGTTTTCTTAAACGGGAGCTATTAGTTCCATCCAACTTTCTTTGTTGTTGGATACGTTGATGGGTGGGTTCGGAACCACTCTGCTGCTTATCACTAACTAGTTTTTAAATAGTACGCCTTTTTAAAACGGTATCTACAAGTATATTATAGTATACACTATAATGAGTTCAACTATATCAGCTAATATCACATACGACGATTTTTTCTACATTTTATCTCTCACAAATAGACAAAATTCAAAATCATAAACTAAAACTACATCTAAAAACTCACCTGAAACCAACACCAGGAGAAACCTCAAAAGAAAGTCTCTTTGAAGTTTTTTGTAGCATACTGAAATTGAAATCGGTCAATTCAGTATTTTCACCATCAGCTGCACGTGCCATAATCTCTTCGGTAAGTTTAGTTTTGTCAAAATTATTGGAGACACAAACCCACATCCTATGGTCAAAAGTATCTGCTATTCGCTCATCACTATTTGATCAATCGAGCTTTATTTTTGAGAGAGAATTTTGAGGCCGGCGCACTGCTGCTGCTTCGGCCGAGCACCCAGCATCTTCGGACTGCATTTCAGGCCCGTTTGCTGCACTACACTACACTACACTACAGCCTCTAAAAAAAGACGCTAAACTACACGATGGTTTTCCGCTAAAAAAAAGTCAAGACAGGAAAGAAAAACGCTACACGATGGCGATGCAGAAATTTGGCTCTTGTTCATCACGGAAAAGCGCAAAAAATTGGAGTCCGCTTTTCTCAGCTGATGTCAGTGGAGGTGGAAGCGGACAACGACTCTGTTTTGGACTACGATCGGTTTTAGTTATGGTTAAAAAAAATTTTATGTTTTTTAAGAGAATAGCGGACGACGAAAACACAAATACAGATGATGCATGTAGTTTTAGATTTAAAAACTATTTAAAAAATAGGAATATCTAAACAACATTTGACTATTTTTTAGAACAAAATCAATCAGATTGATCTGAAGCGTTAGATGGAGATCCAACGGATCCACCCATACAAGCCCCTCTAAAAAAATTGATCTAAGACGTTGGATCTCCATCTAACGCTCAAAATCTGACTAGTTTTGTTCTAAAAAATAGTCGAATATTGTATAGACACTCCTTTAAAAAATCTACTTTAAAATAATATTTTATTTGTTTCAACATTTAGAAAAATCTAAAGTCGAAAAGAACATGCTATTAATACCGAACCTACCAGCAAACGGCTTGGCCTACCACCCTCGTTGGTGCTGTCGCCGCTCAAACGGCAATCCTGGTCGCCTTCGCTGCCAACAATGAGACGGCGAACACCCCCATGAGCATGCAGTCATGCACACGACATGCGAAGATCTGAAGAGCGTCGCTTTTCTTTTCAAAATCCTAATTGGTTGGCTGGCGTAGCGTCTCCAAGCCCCGAGCTTGTTAGTGTAAGAAAAGACAGTAAGATGGAACGGTTCTGTCATCCAAAACCTCTCTTCAGCATGAAGCTACATGACCTGGACCGAGCACTTAACCTAGATACTTCCACAGGAAGTTATCGACCGCCAGAATGGCCCACAGGTCCCACATGGGATAGGTAACTACCGTAGCTTCACGGAGCTAGCGTAGTCGTCTTTGAAACAACCATCCTGCTGATGTGGCATCTCTTGTAACTTACAAGGATGGTTAAAAATGGTTAGGATGATTGTTCACTGTGGAGCACTGAATATTTTATTAGAAGATATCGGAAAACAACCGTTCACAGAACAAACCATTTGAAAAGTGTCGATTACAGATCGATTCACTGACTGTCATAGAGCTGTTCTTTGAAGCCCTTTCAGTAGGTGCTTTCGTGCTACTCAAAAATTGAAATAGTTGCATCAATATAAAATGAGCTTTATATAGAAAAGTCGACTTCTTTCAATCGATACCACATTCACACCCGTAGGCAAGAGACCAACGAAGATTACCCCAAAACAAACGAAACAAAATTAAGTTATTGCCCTATATAGACCCTTGAACGGTTCATCTAAAAAAATTCTTGTCCATAGGTTACAACGAACTGAACTGAACTGTCTAGTTAATATACACTATCTCAATTTTATTTGGTTTGTGATTTGAAACATCGGCACGATACACACCTTTGTCTATTATATTTTTAATTATATGCAAGAAATGGTTATATAAAAAATACAATGATATGGAAATAATATCATTTTATGCAAGAAATCTAAATTAAATGTCAAACTTTCAACTAAAAAACTCCACCTTTCAACTCGTAGTTCCCCACTTCCAATGTAACTAGTTCACCTTCCAACTCGATAACTTGAAATTTAACTGGCAAAAAATTAAAACTTATGTCTCGTATCTCCAGTTTTTAACTTAGTACATTTCTAGCTTTCAACTCAAAATGTAGGATTGTTGATGGCAATTAGAGAAGGGGTGAATAATTGTAGTGCGCAGTGGAACTTCTTTTCAAATCTACTGTCTTTTATTGTTTAACCTGCCGACACAACAAAATGCAACAACAAAAACAAAAGACGGCAAGAAATAAAATAAAATTTCTCTCTAGCACTGTAGCAAATAGTACTTTACTGTAGAAACCGAATTAACAACCAGTCATGTCGCTTTCAGCTACGACAGATTGATGCGTGGCTTCAACTTTGATTAATTACCTTGACTAATTAAAGTACACTTAATCAAAGTTATCTTAAGTCACGACAGGTCACAATTAGTTGATGATGCCCTTTGCTAAGAGACTCATGTGATGGATGGAACACAAATACATATCGATTAAAGAACAGAGAACCGAGGCCAAAAATGCTTTCCCTTCTCTCACACGTGGAAGATGGAAGATCTAAGATGGGGGTGCACATGGCCAGACAAGGAAAAAGCTCGCCCAAATCAACTCAATGCATGTGGCTTTGATTTTTTTTGGCAATGAGGAACGAGCGGATAGAGGACTTCATGCGCGACGGAGATCGAGGATAAAAACGATGCCTTGCCGGGTGCCGCTCTCCCCGAACAAGAACGACGACGACGGCACCGCATAAGATGACGAGACGAGGACGACACGAAGTAAAATGCGCCGCTGCAAATTTCTTAGAAATAGATCTAAACTTTATTTCTAAACCATGGTGCCTATAAAGCGTCCTCCTAGCACATCTAAACCCTAGCATGAAATTAGCATCCTTAAAAGCCACTGGTCACCTCTAACCTCATCTCTATTTATAGTCTAAGGCCCAAAACCTAGACTTATCCTAAGTCCACAAGTTCTAATCCAATTCCAACAAATAAGGGATTCAAACCCTTCCTAACACAGTTTTCCAAAATTTCAACTTTTCCAACTCGTCGCGTGTCAAAGCCTCACAGACCACAACTCCCGTAGCTTCTCCACGCATTATCCATCTTTGATCTCCATGTGCTCCAGCGTGAGCCCAACCACCTCGTAACATCCTCAACCGATCGACCTCGATTTCTCCTAATCCTGGTCCTCCTCTCTAGACCATGTGGCTAAGTCTAGGATTTTCGTGATGAATAATTGACAATGTAGATGATAAATAATTGACAACATTGGTTGTAATATTACTTGTGGTGTGTTGGGTGTATGTAGATCGATATTGGTCAAGTTGGAGAGAACTTGTGCCCAAAAACGTTTTTAGTCTTTGCATGTGCAGGTTTGGCGTGGAGACGGTCATGGTCGGTAACGAGAAGGACCAGGACTAGGAGGGGGAAATCTGAGGTCCAGCGGTCGAGGATGTCACGAGGTGGTCGGACTACGCTGGAGCACGCCGAGATCAAAGGTGGATGATACGTGGAGAAGCTACGGAGGTGTGGCCCTCGAGGCTTCAACACATGATGAGTTGGAGAAGTTGGAATTTTGGAAAACCCGTGTTAGGAAGAGCTTGTGTCCCTTATTTGTTGGAATTGAATTAGAACTTGTGAGCTTATAATAAGCCTAAGTCTTGGGTCCTAAACTATAAATAGAGATGGGGTTGGAGGCTAACCCCGCGGCTTTGGATATGTTATTTTCGTATTATGGTTTAGGGGTGCCAGAAAAATATCTTATAGCCACAAATTGATCTAGAAAAAAATATCATATCTATTCTGAAAAAATACCGATGACCGCACGTCTAGTTTTCGTTCTTGATTGCTTCATCCAGCAGAGGCGTTCGGTTTGGCATCGTCACATGCGACATTTTTCTTGCCTCGATCTGTGTGCGGATCTTTTTTTTTTTTTTTGAGAAGGTGTGCGGGATCTGCGCAGCAGCATCCACATGTTGTCTTCGCTGCGATCGTTCTCGAGCAGTGTTTGAGGGCTTCGCGGAGACCTTCTAGGTGTACAGTGTCACAGTGCAACTTCACTCCTGTTTGCATGTTAAGGTCTGAATGCATCCATGTGATTTGAATGATTCAGCAAGCGATCAGAGCAGCAAGCGAAAGCGACGTTTTCAATCTTCCGCTGCTATAGTGTTTCTCCACAGTTCAGAACGGTACCTGCTACAGTATTTTGCTATAGTGCGGAACAACACCGCTACAGTACCCCGAGAATATTATTTTTGTCAAGCTTTTGTGTTTGCTGTTTGTTCTAATCTATTTTTTAGATTGAACGATAAAAAATATTTCTCTGTGGAGTACAATCATTCGCCCCCTCTGATTGCTATCGACGATCTTACATTCTCGTCACAGACTATGACTGTTGCACAGCACAAGTTATCTCTAACTTGACTAACATTAGTCCACGCACACTAGTTACACACCTCAAATAACAATACTAAGAAATGTTGTCAATTATTAGTCATCACAAAAATTCTAGATCTAACCACATGTTCTAATACAAAAATTAAGATTTTAACTTAAATAGATATCTCTCCACTCTGTAACAGAGCCTTGCTACCATGGATCAGAATAGGCATTGCCACTTACCAGTCGTGCATCCAGCGAAGGCCCAATTGCCACTGGTAATCCGTCTTGAGAAAATACTCCGCTTGAAAGTTAGATTATAGCAAAAGTCAAAAGCAGTCAGCTTTTGACTTAAAGAACAGGCCCAATTGGCATGATGATATGTTGTATTTTATTAAAGTATACATATATATACATTCAGTGAAAAAATATATGTCTGTGTTCCGTAAGGCCATGATGCTTCTATAAAAATTCCTAATACGTGTAGTGCATATATGTGTAACATAAGTATGATGTTTATGTGCTGTGGATCCTCTCGTTCTCTTAAAAAATAGGAGGAAAGGAACAAACCAACAAACGATTCCGCACGCTTGGTCGTCTTGCACCCGAATGTCTCGCGGCTATAAATATGATCGGCATGCTAGCTCGTGATGCTTCCCCTCAGCCCACCCCTATATACGAATAAAAAGAGCAATTGCTACACTGTGCGGAAAGCAGATAGAAATGAAGCCATGGCACCATCGGTCTCTCGATCCCTTGCTTCCCGTGCTGCTGCTGCTGCTGCTGCTGCTGCTGCTGCACCAACCCCATTTGCTGGTAGCCCAGACCCAGACCAACCTAACCAGAGGATCCGGCTATTCCAGCTTGAAACCGCCGGCCTACATCACCAGCTCCTCAGGGGACTTCGCGTTTGTTGGATCAGAATGCCACAATCTGCAATCACACAAGAAACTGGACGCAAAATGGAGAAGAAACACACGCGACAATGGCCTCTGAATCTCAAAGATTTTTTAACTGAAACTCTAAAACAGCTCTCTGGACGTGCTACAGTGCCCAGAGCGAAATTACAGGGAATTACCAAATTCTACACCTCAGACTCTAAACTAAACTCCAGAGAGATGCTACATGCAAAACTAACTGGTCCATGATCCTTATAACCCGGATCACAACCTTACAACTTATGGAGGACAAATAAAATGGACTTGACTTTCTAAACTCCCGAACGCAGACTGCTCTCAGTTTTTCAAACTGCAACGCGCCTGAAAACAGCAAAGCCTGAAAATGCTGCTGGTCGCTTATTCGTAATGCAGAACCGATACTCGACTCAATGCGTAAACCGATACTCGACTTAATGCCAACAAAACAAGATTAGTGCTAACATTCACCCCTAATCTTGTTTTCCTTTGCTGTATCCACCATGCCAAGCTTCTCCTCATTTCAAGAAATTTGACACGACCAAGTGACTTCGTTAGAATATCTGCCAACTGTTCTTCAGTCCGCACATGTTCCACTTCAATCTTCTCACTCTCCACACATTCACGAATGAAATGGTACCTTGTTTCAATGTGTTTGCTCCTATCATGGTGTACAGGGTTCTTGCACAATGATATGGTTGACTTGTTGTCAATTAACAACCTGAACTTCTTTGGCTCTTGATTCAACAAGTCACCCAGCAACCGTGCCATCCAGATGCCTTGACAAGCAGACGTTGTCGCTGCAATATACTCAGCTTCACATGACGATAAAGCCACCACTTTTTGCTTCTGTGACAACCAAGCAATCAGGTTTGAGCCCAAGTAGAACACAGCACCAGTGGTACTCTTGCGGTCATTTACATCTCCGGCAAAGTCACTATCGCTATACCCGGTCAATTCCATGTTGCTGCTGGTTCTTCTTCCATAGAAGCATCCCAAACCGAGTGTACCACTTATATACCTAAGAATTCTCTTCACTGTAGTCATGTGTTCCACTGTGGGTCTTTCCATGAAACGGCTGACTATGCCCACTGAAAATGCAATGTCAGGCCGGGTATTTACCAGATATCTTAAGCTTCCAATGATACTCCTGTACAGTGTTGGATTGACTGGAGGACTTTTGCTCTCTTTACTCAACTTTGGTCTCTCTTCCATAGGAGTAACGACGGATTGCACTTCTCCATCCCTACTGCTCGCAGCAACTTCTCTGCATATGTGGACTGACACAACGTTATACCTTCACTCGTTTGCTTGACTTGAATTCCCAAATAGTAACTAAGTAAACCAAGGTCACTCATACTAAATAGCTGCTGCATTTTAGTCTTAAAACCAGCAATTTCAGCATTGTTTGACCCGTAATAATCAAGTCGCCCACATACACTCCAACTAGCAATACCAAGAGCCTTCCCTTCTTGTAAACTGCATGTTCCAATGGACTTCGCTTGAAACCAAGTGTTGTTAAACTTGAGTCCAACTTGATGTTCCAGCTCTCGGCGCTTGACGAAGTCCATACAATGCCTTCTTCAACTTCAAAACCTTATGTTCTTGACCTTGTATCTCAAACTGGGGTTGTGTCACAAATACTTCTTCACCAATTCACCGCTCAAAATGCCGACTTCACATCCATGTAGTGCACTTCCCAACCTTGCTGCGCCGCCAAACTCACAAGCAACCGCACGGTCTCCATTCTGCAACCGCGCAAAACTTCATCAAAATCCACACCATGCCGTTGGACATACCCCTTTGCGACCAAGCGAGCTTTGTATTTGACAATAGCACCCAAAGGATCTTTTTAACCTTAAAGACCCACTTCAAGCCTATGGGCTTCAATGCCGGAATTCTCCACAAGCCTCCATGTCTATTATCCTCAATAGACTTCAATTCCTCTTGCATTGCCTCCTCCAAAGACTTTTCCTTCATCGCCTCCTCAAAACAAAGTTGGTTCTTCTACCGATAACATGCAGAATTCCAAATGTTCAGACTACGACTCGATCGGTTCGAAGCATCATATATCTCCGAATTGATCGAAGACGTCGTGGACCTTCACTTGATGAATCACTCTGTTGCTGATCCACTGGTGTGTTTTGAGACAAAGCTCCAGAGGAAGATGGTGGATGCTACTCGCTCCAGAGAAGATGGTGGATCGCTACCCGCACGATATATCATCTTCACCGCTGTTTCCACCGAGATTTCCAGAAGACCTGCATTTCCAAGACTTGAATCTTCATGTACATCATCCGATGTTGGCTCTATTTGGTCCGGGTTTTGCTCTTCTCGCAGATCACCTCCCGCTCAATATGGATTGCAAAAGAATCACCATGGTTGCATTGCCTTGTGTCATCGGGTTGTGTATCGCTCCTGTGGCCATGATTTTTCCTCATCAAATGCAACATCCTCGCTGATATGCACTTTGTGGTCTCTGGATTATAAAACCTATAGGCTTTAGAACCAGATTCATAACCAATAAATACCATCCGAGTACTTCGGTCCTGCAATTTTGGAGATGAGCAATGCAGTTTTCACATAAGCAATGCATCCAAATGTTCTCGATGATGGACTTGAGGTTTCCTTTTGTACAGAGCTTCATATGGTGTTTTCCGACAACACTTTTTGTTAGTGCTCTATTCAACAAATATACAAACAGAGTGCAGCCTTTCGCTTCTAGAATTTTCCGGCATCCTCTTGCTTTTCAACAGACTTACGGTCATACCGACAATTGTCCGATTTCTCCTCTCGCCACTCCGCTTTGGGGTGTATAAGGCGCCGTGAGAAACCTCTTCAATCCCAAATCATCACAAAATTGTGAAATACCTTTGAGGTGAACTCTCCTCTATCTGTCCTCAAAGCTTTAACCTTCAAACCGTTTCCACTCAACTTTTGCCTTTATCGACTTGAACGCAGCCGTTGCTTCTTCTTTGGTTTTGATGAGTACAATCCACATAAATCTAGTGCAATCATCAACAATTAATAGGAAATACCTCTTCCCTGTTGGCATGGCTGGTGATATGGGTCCACACAAGTCTCCATGAAGTAGCTCCAAAGGTGATTGTGCCCGGTATGAACTAGCTGATGGAAATGGCAGCCGGTGTTGTTTTCCTGCCAAGCAGCCCTCACATATCTGCTCAACATGACTGATCAGCGGCAAACCCTCAACCATCTGCTGCCTTGCCATATCCTTCAAAGCTCTGAAATTTAGGTGACCAAATCTAGCATGCCATAGCCACTCTTTCTCCTTCAGTGCAGTCAGCAAACATACTGGTTTTGCCGGTTGAAGTTTCAGCAAATACAGCCTGTTGCTTGACCTCCTGACTTTTACAAGTAACTGCCTTTCTTGATCATAAACCCTCAATATTCCGTCTTCAATTACAGTTTTGCAGCCATTTTCATCAAGCTGACCCAAACTTAATATGTTGCTCTTCAATTTTGGAATGTAGTAGACTTCAGTAAGTGCTTTATGCTCCTCACTCTTTTGCTGAAATAAAGCAGTCCCACGCCCATGAATCTCTGCTACAGACCCATCTCCAAACCTCCCTGTCCCAGCCACGGTTGTGTCCAGACTTGTAAAGACTTCACGGTTTCCAGACATATGATTGCTAGCTCCGGAGTCAAGGTACCAAGTGAGGTTCTTTGGGCCATCTTTATCTCCAAGACTGGGAAGGACCTTCTCCTCATTGAGAAGTACAGTAGCAGCAGGGAGGTTTGTGACTGGTTCATTGGCTTGTATCATCAGCAAGGATGGCTCATCATCATTCTTCTCAACTAGATGTGCTTTCATCTCCTTCTTCTTTGATTTGCACTCGGAAGAGTAATGCCCATAATTTTGGCAATTATAGCATCTTACCTTCGTCTTGTCGAATTTGAACTCCTTTTCATTGCCGCTCGCTGCCGCTGCATCGCGCCCGCGCTCGCTGCTCAGCGCGCCGCCGCCACGCATCAAGGCCCTCTCGAACCCGCCGCGTAAGCTTCACCTCCCTTCTTCTCCTCCTTGGCTTTCCACGGGCCCTTGTGAGGAGAACATGTTCATCATCTGCATCTTCGATCATGGAGTCTCTCTTCGTGAGCCTTCAACCTCCCAATCAGCTCTTCCACACCATATTCTTCAAATCGCAAATTGCTCAATTGAACTAACAATTTGCAAGAACTCATTTAGGAGAGAGCGCAGCATTCTTTGACAACATAAGAGTCTTCCACCTTGTCACCAAGTTCCCTGATCTTGTTGACAATGGTCCCAACTTTGAAGGCATAGTCTTCAATGGTTTCATTTGACTTCATCTTCAGTCACAAACTCCTCCTTGATGATTGCACTCTTTCCTCCCGCACACGCCAGCCCCGAGAAACATGACTTTTAGGGCTTTCTGACTTCTCGCACTCTTCTTTTTGGCCACAAGAAAGAGCACATCTTCGGAATGGCGCTCAGATTGTAGCCCGAGCAATCTTGTTCTTCTTGGCGCCCACCGCTCTCTCGGGTCTTTGGGATCTACCGCCCCAGAGGTCATGAGCTTCCATCACCGCTTGCATCTTGATGGACCACGCCGAGAAATTCGATCGGTCAGACGGATATGACACCGCCAAACTTCTTTCCGAACTCGCCATGGTGGTCGCCGACGCAGACTAGGCACTCACGGTCCAAGCTCGATACCAAATGTTGGATCGAATGCCACAATCTGCAATCACACAAGAAATCGACGCAAAATGGAGAAGAAACACACGCGACAATGGCCTCAATCTCGTAGATTTTTAATCGAAACTCAAACACTCTCGGATGTGCTACAGCTCAGAGCGAAATTACAGGAATTACCAAATTCTACACCTCAGACTCTAAACTAAACTCCGAGAGAGACGCTACATGCAAAAACTAACCTGGTCCATGATCCTTATAACCCGGATCACAACCTTACAACTTATGGAGGACAAATAAAATGGACTTGACTTTCTAAGGTCATGTTTGGATCCCTTGACTAATTTTTAGTCACCTAAAGTTTAGATCTAGTCCATCCAAACAGGTGAACTAATACCTGGACTAATTTTTAGTTCATCCCCAACTAGCTATTAGTTCATTAGTTGGCAAATGTGGACTAATTGTGGACTAAAAGGTGGTACCAAACAGCAAAAGACGAAAATACCCCCGCTACCCTTTCTCCACTACTCCACATGCAACACACTAACAAATATAGGGGTATAAATGTCTTTGCCTTTGAAAGTCACCACCTTTTAGTCCATATATCCAAACAGCACTTGACTAATTTTTAGTCACCTAAAGTTTAGTCACCTAATTTTTAATCTACCAACTAGTGAACTAATAATTAGTTCTAGGCGATCCAAACAAACCCTAAACTCCCGAACGCAGACTGCTCTCAGTTTTTCAGACTGCAACGCGCCTGAAAACAGCAAAGCCTGAAAACTGCGCTGGCTGCTTATTCAGAACAGAGGACTGATACTCTGACTCAATGCAGAAACTGATACTCTGACTTAATGCCAACAAAACAAGATTAGTGCTAACAGCGTTCGGCTTCCGCGCGCTCGACTCCAACCCCGGCCAGTACCTTCTCGCGGTCTGGTTTCACATCGTCGGAGCCAGTGCTGCGGAGCAGACGGTCGTGTGGTTCGCGAAGCAGTCGGGCTTGACGGTGATCGCCACCGAGCAATCCGTCTTCAGCCTGACTAGCGCTGGCCAGCTTTCCCTTGCCGATGCCGGTGGCGACAACTTGTGGACAAACCCAGACACAAACAACCAGATGTACGGCTCCGTTCTCGCGCTCCAGGACTCCGGCAACCTTCAGTTCCTTGACCAAGGTGGCCGCGTTGTGTGGAAAGCTTCCAGTATCCCAGCGACACGCTCCTCCCGGGCCAGTTCATGCGCTCGAGAACAAACATCTTCTCCAAGCTCACGGACACGGACTTCTCCGCGGGCCGCTTCGACCTGTACGTACAAGCAGATGGCAACATCGTCCTGTACCTCATGAACCTCCCGGGCGGCAACGTCGACCTGCAGAACGCGTACTGGGCGACCGGCACATATCGTCCTGGACTCTCCCAGGACGGCAACACCACCCTTTTCTTCGACAAGCCAGGGCACCTCTACTACCTGCTCATGAACGGAACTTCTGAAGACTTGACGCCCGCCTTGACAGATTCTACAGCCAGCCACTACCAGCGTGCGACGCTGGATCCGGACGGCGTTGTCCGTGTATGGATCCGTCCAAGAAGCACTACTACGTACCACCATGAGCAACGCCTGGTTCGTCGCGGGCCAATTCCCAAGCGACGGATGCACCAGAAGAACCGTCTCTCAGTTGGAAGGTTTGTGCGGCCCTAATTCGTACTGCATGTACACAGACGAGCGGCTCAACTGCGAGTGCCCAAGTGGCTACTCTTTCTTCGATGCACAGTACAAGTACAGAGGCTGCAAGGCAGATTTTGTCCCACACAGCTGCGATGGGAAGAACCACTCGACCGAGTTCGAGCTGAGGAGTTGCCACACACCACCTGGGTAAACTCGAAGTACCAGCAGTATTCGTCGATCACCGTGGATCGGTGCGGGACCTCTGCTTGGGCGACTGCTTCTGTGCAGCTGCAGTGTTCGATGGAAAAAGCTGTGCAAAGATGACGGTATTGACTGCCGGGTGGCAGAAAACGACACCAATACGACGACACTAATCAAAGTGCGGACCAGCGATCCACGCGGTCGCGGCCATGCAACGCTGAGAAGCATGCTACCTTACATAGTCATCAGCTGCTTGGCATTTCTGCTGATGCTCGCGACCGGCTTTCTCCTAGTGCACTACTGCTACCGTAAGGAGCGCAGCGGAGCTTGCTGAGCTTGAGAGTTTTCACTTACAAGGAGCTCAAGCAAGCAACCAATGGCTTCAAAGAGTTGTTGGGTGAAGGCGGCTTTGGCAAAGTCTACAGAGGGAAGGTGAATTCGCCGCAATCTGATGTTGCAGTAAAGAAGCTGAACCACTCAGATGATTACAAGGAGGTGCAGTTCGCAAACGAGGTGCAATCCATTGGGCAGATCCACCACCGGAACCTAGTCGGCATGATTGGATACTGCAAAGAAGGGAAGCACCGAATCCTGGTGTTCGAGTTCATGTCAGGAGGCTCCCTTGGCGACTTCATGAACCGATCGGAGAGACCACCCTGGAGCTGGCTCGCCGAGGCTGCACAAGGCATTGCCAGAGGATTGAGTACCTACATGACGGCTGCACCATTCCCATCATCCACTGCGACATCAAGCCGGACAACATATTGCTCGATCACAATCTTGCTCCGAGGATTACAGACTTTGGGATCTCAAAGCTCCTCAAGGACCAGAACCTTCAGTACACCATCACCAATATTATGGGCACCAGGGGCTATGTTGCACCTGAATGGTCTGATGGCAGGTTAAGGGTGGACAACAAGGTGGACGTGTACAGCTTCGGTGTCGTGCTGCTGGAGATGATATGTTGGAAGAAAACCTCGGAGGAGCATCCTCCCGACGATCAGAATGCTGGCACAGCGGCCATGCTGAAGGACTGGGCAGAGAACTTGGTCAGAAACGGAAGGACCGAGCTTTTGGTCCAGGGAGAAAGCGAGGCGTTGCAGGACATGGAGAGCGTGGAGAGGTTCGCGCGCGTGGCGATTTGGTGCGTGCAGACGGACCCGTCAACCAGGCCGACAATGCGCAAGGTGGTGCAGATGTTAGACGGCACCGTGGAAGTTGACTCTCTGCCTGACCCTCCAAGGCCTCCTGGCTTCTCTGCAATTCTCTCCATCAGCACTGGAACCAACGACTCCCATGGTACGATTGATACTCTGCAGATTGAGTGATCCTTGAGACACTCCCACTACAGTCATTGGTTAATTACCGCAATTATATCCGTTTCAAAAAAATTACGCAGCTATGAACGAGTTACCTTGTGTTTGGATGTCAATTTACCTGTGTTGTTCGCAGCTATGAATGAGTTACCTTGTGTTTGGATGTCAATTTACCTGTGTTGTTGCGTTCGTGGGGACAGCCATGGGGTGCAATTGCATCTAGGTGTTGTCATGCTACGTGTTTGCTTAATGGGGCGTGTCGTGTTCGTGGCGACAGTAGTCCTAGCGTGACTATTTTGTAATCGTGGTGAGTGGTTTGTAACCCACTGTTTGTGATATTATGGACGACTATACATGTGCATTGTATTTTGAAGATATTTGTATGGTAAAGCTCACGGAACCTAATGTACCTGGATGGATTTCTACTCGTCATTGTAGAAACAATACTAGTTAAAACAAAGTGTAAGTTGTTCCAGCCTGTTCTTGGTCATCTTGCGGTTGATGTAAAAAAATGACACGTTACTCTGCACATTTTACATCCCAATTTTGTCTCGTTGCCTGCAGAGACCGATGCGGATACGTATATGTCTTACGCTTTTCGATTAAATATATTATTTAACTGTAAAGAATTATTGAGCCACATTATATATTAGATCTTGTTGTAGGGGTGACCTCCACCTAAGCCCAACAGGCCTGTTAGGAGGTCATAGGGCCCAGAATGGGACATGTATAATGGCATAAATACCCTTGATAAGGATATACGGATGTAAGGGCACAATTGTAAAAGCATGCTCCATATGAATATATATACAAGGATGAGGAGGAGGGAGAGACATCTCCTCCCAACTCTCCACTACCATCTATCTCTCTGTTTGGTCTGTAACCACAACAGTTGACGCCGTCCGTGGGTAGGACAGGAGCAAGCCTGAAGATTGAAGAAGGATGGCACCGAAAAAAAGCTTCGGCGGCGAAGGGAAAGGAGGCGGCCGGGGCGGAGCGTCGCGTTGGTACCAGGGCTTCGGCATCGGCTGTTGCGGGCGCAGCGACGACGGCGCCGCAGCGGTCGCGACTCGCCGCGACGACGACCGACCCCGCCATCGAACGACGATGCCCGACCCCGCCACCGGAGCTACGACGACCGACCCTGCTACCGGAGCTGCAACCCCGCCAGCACATGCAGTTGAAAGCGTCCTGCTGGCGGCCCTTCACGTGTTCCAACGGGAGCTAGGGGATCTTCGTGGAGCTGTCCAAGGCATGCAAGAGGCTCGAAGCCAGCAGGCCGCACCGGTGGTCGCGTCGGAGCCCACGCCGGAAAGGGCAGACAGTCGTGACGCCCCAACATCCAGTCGCGTCCCGCTGCGACGCATCGATCCGGAGTCTCCGCTCTCGGCAAGACTACAGCAAGCGGTGTGGCCCGAAGACTTCAAGTTTCCCAGTGTCATCGAGCCGTATAAGGGCGATACGGACCCCCGCGAGTTCGTGCGCGTGTATGAAACCACGATTGAGGCCGCGGGCAGAGACGACACCATAAAGGCGAAGGGACTCCCCCTCGCGATGCAAGGTGTGGCACTCTCTTGGTTCTTTACCATAGAACCGGGCTCCATCTACGCGTGGGAGCAGCTCTGCGACCGCCTTCGCAACAACTTCCAAGGGAACCACGCTGAGTGGGTCGGCGCAGACCAGCTCTTCGCTATGAAGCAGAATCCTTCGGAGAGACTCCGGGACTACTTCAAACGCTTCGCGAAGATTCGCTGCCAGATCAAGGACGTCAATGAGACGACCGTCATCAACGCGGCCACACAGGGCCTTCGGCCAGGCCCCTGGCCGAGTACAACACGCGCAAGCCCATCAAGACAGTCACTAAGCTCTTCGACAAGATGGAAGAAATGGTCAAGAAGATGCGCGAGACGCAGCGCCTCCACCCCGACTCGCCTGCACGGGCCACCGCACGACGCGAGGTCGGGGGTGGGCGGTCGCAGGCCACACTGGCATCCCGGAGGGCCTCCCTAGGAGCAACAGCGTCGGAGAACAGGAAGGCCCTTCGAAGAGCAGGTGCAAACCTCGGCGTCACCAGCGCCGGCCACTAAAGGCCCGCCACACCCTCAGCATCGAGAACGCCTCTTGGGGATGCGAAGGAGGACCTGGCCGCGATGAGCAGCCCCGCATGGAGCAAGAACTTCTAAAGTATGGCAAATGGTGCGAGGTGCATGGTTACGGCGATCATTACACGAAGACGTGCTTCGCGGTCGTCGAGCTACGGTGGGCGATGGCTGAATCTCGGGCCTCATCCATTCGGCCCTTCGCCGAAGCCCAGGAACGGCATCCAGGGGGTAGCCCCCCGCAGGCCTCCGCCAGGGAAGAAGCACGGCATCGCGCCATCAGTATTATCACCGGAGGCTCCATGTCAGGAGCCCCCTTGGAAGAGCCGCGATCATGGATGCTGCCCTGCAACATCACTTTCACGGTGGACGATGCTAGGGGTGTAGAGTTCCCGCACCAGGATCCTTTGGTCATTTAGGCCCGCATTGCAGGCTGCGACGTTAAGCACGTTCTTGTCGACGGGGGAAGCTCCACGAACATTCTGTTCGCCCAAGCCCTCGATCATATGGGAATCCCCCGAACCCGTCTAGAGCGGGCGGGGGCCCCACTTCAAGGCTTCGGGGGTCAACCAATGCAGGCCATGGGGCATGTGTCCCTTCCGGTCACATTTCGCCAGGAGGCCAACATCCGGACTGAGCATGTTATCTTCGATGTAGTAGACACCCCGCACCCCTACAGCGTCATATTGGGGTGGCCCGCCATCAACTCCTTCGAGGCGGTCCCACACAACGCCTTCTTATGCATGAAGCTCCCAGGCCCGGAGGGTGTCATCACCGCCTTCGCGATCGGACTCGCCAGCGCATCGAGTCGGCGGTGGATTCGTGACGCCGATGCACGCCTCTCGTGAACGCCGCGACGCGCCCCGCTCTAGGGTGGACGCCCAAGCCTCGCCCCGAAGGTGCGGTCAAAAGGGTGCCGCTCCAGGCGGAGGGGCAGTTCGTGTCCATTGGCGAGGGGCTCCCACCGGAGGTCGAACAAGATTTACTCCAAGTGCTTAGGAACAACATTGACATCTTCGCGTGGTCACCAGAAGATATTAAGGGCGTAGACCGTGCGGTAATCGAGCATCGATTGGCGGTCCGCCCCGACGCCAAGCCGGTCAAGCAAAAACTTTGTCGAATGTCCCTGGATCGGCAGCAAGCGGCCAAGGCAGAGGTAGCAAAGCTTCTCCGGGCCGGGGTCATTCGCGAAGTTCACCACCCGGAATGGCTTGCCAACCCGGTATTGGTCAAGAAAGCTAGTGGGGCCTGGCGTATGTGCATCGACTTCACGGCATTCAACTAGGCATGCCCAAAGGACAACTACCCCTTGCCGCGCATCGATCAGCTGGTCGACGCCACCGCCGGGTGCGAGCTAATGAGTTTTTTGGATGCCTACTCTGGCTACCATCAAGTGTACATGGCCGAAGATGACGAGGACAAGACTAGCTTCATCACCCCGATTGGCACTTTCTGCTTCGTCAGGATGCCCTTCGGGTTAAAGAACGCGGGTGCTACCTTTACACGCCTCGTCGCGATCGCCCTGGCCGCCCAACTCGGGAGGAATGTCGAAGCTTACGTCAATGACGTTGTGGTCAAAACCCGGCAGCTCGCTCTGCATGGCCGGGACCTCCAGGAGACCTTCGACAACCTCCGGAAGGCAGGCATCAAGCTCAACCCCGACAAATGTGTCTTCGGCGTGCAGGCGGGCAAACTCTCGGTTTCTCGTGTCCGACGGGCATCCAGCGAACCCGATAAAGTAGACGCCATCTTGGGTATGGAGCCGCCCAAGACGACGAGGAGGTCAGAGGTCGGGCGTCGCATGGCAGCCCTAAGCCGCTTCCTATATAGGGCGGCGGAGCGGAGTCTGCCATTTTTCAAGACACTCCGCGGGTGCGATGGATTTCGTTGGGACGACGATTGCGCGGAGGACTTCAACGAGCTCAAGAAGCACCTGGCAAGCCTCCCACTTTGGTCGCCCAGCACTGCAGGCTCCCCCCGCCTATTCGCCACATCACCACAGCCGGCCGCCGCCTCGTCTTAGAGGAAGGCGCCATGCAGCCGCCCGTATACTTTGTCTCCGGCCTCCAAGGCGCCAAGACAAGATACACGGAGCTTGAGAAGCTCACCTACGACCGGTCATGGCCTCTGTGAAACTCCGCATTATTTTCTCGCCCACCCGATCACAAAGTGCCTTTCTCATTCTCGGGCGGAGATGTTACACAACAAGGAGTCCACAGGCGACGGCAAGCGGGCCGCCGAGCTCGCCCCTTCTCCTTGACGATGTTACACGAACGGCAATCAAATCCCAAGTCCTTGCTGATTTCCTTGCCGAATGGACTCCGCCGGCTCAGCCCGCCCAGAAGCATGATGACCCCGTCTGGACGCTCACCATTGACGGAGCTTACGGTGTCGCGGGCGCGGGTGTAGGTGCGGTGATCGTCACGCCCGAAGGACAGCGTTTGCTGTACTCGGCGTGCCTCGCCTTTCCGGCTACCAATAACACAGCCGAGTACGAGGCGCTGCTCTTCGGCCTGATGAAGCTCAAGGCAGTCGGCGCGAGACGGGTACTCGTCCGCACCGACTCGCGCTTGGTGGCTGGTCACGTGGACAAGTCATATCATGCCAAGGACCCTGAGCTGGCCAAATACCTCGCGGCTGTGAGAGCGAGGGAAAGGCACTTTTTGGGCGTCACCGTCAAGGCCATCCCCCGTGCGGAAAATGAGCAGGCCGACGCCCTTGCCAAGGCAGCTAGCCGAAGAATCGCCTTCGACGGGCGCTTACGGTACTATTGCAGCGCCATCGCGCAAGACAACCGGGATGCGGCTCTCGTCCACCATGTCGGCCAGCAGGGCGATTGGCGAGAACCCATTTTCAACTTCCTGCAGGGCATCGCCGAGCCAGAGAACCCCGCCGAGCTTCGGCGTCTACAACACCGTGCTAGATCCTTCCAGGTGTTCGAAGACGTACTGTACAAGAAGGGAGTATGTGCACCGCTCCTGCGTTGCCTCTCCACCGAAGAAGGAAGGGAGCTCCTCGCGAAGATCCACGCGGGCGTCTGTGGGTCTCACTTGGCGCCGAGGTCATTGGTCGGCAAGGCGTTCAGGCAAGGCTTCTACTGGCCAACTGCCATCACTGACGCCCAGGACCTCGTCCGGCGGTGTTAGGGATGCCAATGGATGGGACGCATCATCCGAAGGCCCGCGGCGAGCCTCAACCCTATTCCCCCGGTGTGGCCACTCGCACGCTGGGGCGTCGACATTGTAGGACCACTTCCTCGAGCCCCAGGGGACCTACGATTCGTGGTAGTCGCGCTGGAGTACTTTTCCAGATGGCCGAGGCGTAGCCCCGCCAAAATAACCTCGGCACCATGCGCGCGCTCTCCGCAAAACGCCATCCGCTGCTTCGAGTGCCCAAGGAGCTCACCGTCGACAACGGCCTGCAGTTCGACGCCGCCTTATTCAAAGAGTTCTGTGAGGGCATGGGCATCACGCTTCGGTTCGCTTCGGTTGGGCACCCTCAGTCCAACGGAGCAGTTGAGAGGGCGAACGGCGCCATCTCTGTCACCGTCAAGAAGCGCCTGGTCGGGATGCCGAAGGGCAAGTGGCCGAGTGAGCTTCACAGCGTCCTCTGGTCCCTTCGCACAACGGTAACACGCCCGACGGGGTTCACGCCCTTCAAACTCCTTTTTGGTGACGAGGCAGTGACACCTGAAGAAATCAAGGCTGGATCGCGGAGGGTCCTCGTCCAAGCACGGGCAAGTGCAGCCCAGCACGTCGAAAAGTATGCGCGACAGACGGTGCGTACCCGGGACCGTTCTATATATCCGCGAACGTTCAAGCCTGGGGATCTCGTCCTAAGAACGGTGCTCCATGCGAAGACCGTCGGCAAGCTGGAATCCAAGTGGGAAGGTCCATTCATTGTGGCGGAGGCACTACAGAAGGGAGCATACCGCCTCGCCACGCTCGAAGGAGAGACTCTCCGCCACACGTGGAATGCGGACAGGCTGCGGCGATATTACGCCTAGAGGCAGCACGGAAGTTGTAGCAGCATCAGTCCTGTACTGTACTGTACGATGCTTGCCCGCGCAAACGGGAGCACAATAAAACTCTCATTGTTCGCAGAAAGTACCATTGTCTGGCCGCAATAGACGCCAGTCCACGGACTCTAAATAAGACATAGCGTCAAGGCCGCCTCCGCACGCGAGAGTCTACGGACTATAAATGAAGTCGTAGCGTCGAGGTCCGCCTCCGCACGCGCCAGTCTACGGACTCTAAATAAGGCGCAGCGGGGGGACGCCTCCGCGCGCACTCTACGGAGTATAAATGAAGTCGTAGCGTCGAGGTCCGCCTCCGCACGCACCAGTCTACGGACTCTAAATAAGACATAGCGTCGAGGCCGCCTCGCACGCGAGTCTACGGACTATAAATGAAGTCGAAGCGCCGAGGTCCGCCTCGCACGCGCGCCCCCCGGACTCTAAATAGGACGTAGCGTCAAGGCCGCCTCCGCACGCGGGAGTCTACGGACTATAAATGAAGTCGTAGCGTCGAGGTCCGCCTCCGCACGCGCAAGTCCACGGACTCTAAACAAGACGTAGCGTCGAGGCCGCCTCCGCACGCGAGAGTCTACGGACTATAAATGAAGTCGTAGCGTCGAGGTCCGCCTCGCACGCGCCGGCCACGGACTCTAAATAAGACGCAGCGGGACGCCCGCGCACTCTACGGAGTATAAATGAAGTCGAAGCGCCGAGGTCCGCCTCGCACGCGCCGATCCACGCATTTAAATAAGATGTAGCGTCGAGGCCGCCTCCGCACGTGAGAGTCTACGGACTATAAATGAAGTCGTAGCGTCGAGGTCCGCCTCCGCACGCGCCAGTCTACGGACTCTAAATAAGACGCAGCGGGGGGACGCCTCCGCGCGCACTCTACGGAGTATAAATGAAGTCGTAGCGTCGAGGTCCGCCTCCGCACGCGCCAGTCCACGGACTCTAAATAAGACGTAGCGCCGAGGCCGCCGACGTGAGAGTCTACGACTATAAATGAAGTCGAGCGCCGAGGTCCGCCTCGCACGCGCGCCACCACTGACTCTAAATAAGACGAGCGCCGAGGCCGCCCGCACGCCGAGTCTACGGACTATAAATGAGGTCGAAGGCCGAGGTCCACCTCCGCGACGCGCCACCCACGAGTCTAAACAAGACGTAGCATCGAGGCCGCCCCGCACGCGAGAGTCTACGGACTATAAATGAAGTCGTAGCGTCGAGATCCGCCTCCGCACGCGCGAGTCCACGGACTCTAAACAAGACGTAGCGTCGAGGCCGCCTCCGCACGCGAGAGTCTACGGACTATAAATGAAGTCGTAGCATCAAGGTCCGCCTCCGCACGCGCCAGTCCACGGACTCTAAATAAGACGTAGCGTCGAGGCCGCCTCCGCACGCGAGAGTCTACGGACTATAAATGAAGTCGTAGCGTGGAGGTCCGCCTCCGCACGCGCCAGTCCACGGACTCTAAATAAGACGTAGCGTCGAGGCCGCCTTCGCACGCGAGAGTCTACGGACTATAAATGAAGTCATAGCGTCGAGGTCCGCCTCCGCACGCGCCAGTCTACGGACTCTAAATAAGACGTAGTGGGGGGACACCTCCGCGCGCACTCTACGGAGTATAAACACGACATGCACGTTGACCCCATGCTTTCGTATAAAAAGTACCGCCACAAAATACAACTTTCAGCACAAATCACAGGTGGTGCGTCGGTCCATTGCAAAAACATGGGCTTAAATGCTTACAAGCATGAGTGCACAGGTACAACCCCGCCCCCTCGCTCAGTCTTCACGCGGCGCCGACGGGCCTGCGCCGCCGTCGTGACCTCGGGCCACTTCTTCGAGCCAACGGAGAAGGTCGCCTCCCCCGGGCAACGTCTGCTGCACTGCAACCCTTGCGGCATCCTCCCCGACTCGACCCCAGATCCGTCGGTGGAAGTTCTGGAGGCCAGGCTCGATGGAGCGAATAGCCTCCGACAACGCCCCCGGCCGGCCAGGAAGATCCAGGTGAGGGTTCGCCAGCTCGTGGGTGTGCCTACACCCGCGGGTGTGGAGCATGCTGAGGGCAAGGCACGCGCCAAGATAGCCGCAGTGCTCCCCGAAGTTACTGGCGCTGCGGAGAGCAACGCCCGCCCCCTCCTCGATCAACCCAAGCGTCTCCACCAAGTTCTCCGGCCCGTGAGTGGCGTCTAGCACGTCCACGCACAGATCGTGGAGGGCCCGGTTCAGAGCCTCCATTGCCCTCCACGCCGACGTGGACACATCATCCAAGGCGCGGGTCTTCGCGGTAAGAGCCTCAGCCAGCTGGGTTTTCTCCTCCTCTAAGGCGGCGATCTGCTGCAAAAAGGAGGCGCGTTCCTCTGCTGTGGCGCGATTGGCTTCTTCGGCTTCGACTCGTACGGCCGCCATGGCACCCTCCAGTGCGCGGAGCTCTTCATCCTTCGCCGCGTGAGCGTCATTCGCTTCACGAAGACTGGCTTCTAGGACTCTCCACTCCCGGACGCGGGACCCATCCAAGGCTTCGCTAATAGCGAGCGTCTGGAGACAACAACAGTAGTCAACAGGTGTTCGGAGGTACCTCAGAAACCCCAAGCCCAGATGCTCACCCTTATCTCCGAAGCTCGCAGCGCCAGGGCCAGGACGTCTCCCTCGCACGACGAGAACATCTGTCAGTCGAGGATGCCAGTGGCGCGCTCCGTGGCATAATTATAGACGCGAAGTATCTCCAGGCGCGGGAGGAAGTCGAAGAGAATGAGCTCCGGCCCCACCGCGTCGGACGCCGCGGGGGTCCCGGCCACTTCCGCGGCGGCAGGCACCTGCGGAGTTCCCTGTGCGGTGTGCGTAACTTCGCGCAAGCCCCCGTTGCTCGATCCTTCCTCGCGCCCGGGAGACCTTGTCTTGCCTGATGTCGACGGAATGAGCGAGCAGATCGGAGAGAGTTTCGCGAAGTCACGCGAAGAAAGGGAAGAAAGGGAACTGTGCCTACCTTCGCCATCCCTCACCATGGCGGGAGGTGGTGCCTGTTCAGCTGCCGATCGAAGTGCGAGGACCCCAGTGGTCAGTGGAGGCGTCCCCTCGGTCGCGTCGGGCGCCGTAATCCTACGGACGGAGCTTGCCACATTGTACCGACCCCTCGAAGGCTGGGGGAATGGACCCGGGGACGCTTCGCCGCGGTAGCGCAGGCGACTCTTCTGCAACATCACCGGCCGCAGTTTCTCCCGCGCCCAAAGTATTTGCCAACCTAACCACGTCCTTGGGGCCGCCGGGTGGCGCAGCGCCGCTCGCCACAGCCCTTTCGCCAGAAAGGACGCCCTCCCGGATTGGCGGGTCCCGACCCGACAGGGGCCGTGGTCCTAGGCTCCACGGCGCCGGTGATGGGCGCCAGCGGGTTTGACACGGCGCGCCCGCCCGAACCAGCCCGGTCGGACCCGTCGCTAGGCGAACGCCTCACCCCAGCAGTACAGGCTGCTACGATGGCTGGCGGGCTGCGTACAGCAGCCTCGGAGGGGGCTCGGCGTCGCGAAGACGTCGCCCCCGCATGGGTGCCTTCGCCGCGGTGGCTCGCGGTCTCCGCGGGAGTCTCCAGTGGGGCCGCGCGCTCGGGCACGGCAATGCCCAGGGCCTCGCACGTGCGGTTTACCCGCTTTGCCGCTCTGGTCGCCGCCTCGCGAAGCTTGTGCTCCTTCAGCGTGTACGGCCCGAGGAGAGCCGCAACCGCATGCTCCGCATCTTCCAGGCGAGCCACTAAGCAAAAGATTACGCGCCAGTCAGACAGGGACTATGCAAGTGTGTGCGGGCAGGCATCCTACATGATAGAAAACTTACAAGGAGCAGATGGCGGAAGCAGGCGGGCCAAGGGCGGGAGAATCCCGTCCTCACGGTCGTCCCCCCGCTGCTCATACTTCCATCGGGAGGAGAGCGGCGCCACCCCATACATTGTATACTCTTCGGCCAGATCTCGCATACTTAGTCGGCGGGCGACGCCGGCAAGCTTCCACAGTTTATGCGCGTCATCAGCTTGCGGCCTCACATTCGGCGCGCTATTGAACGAGATCGGCCCTCCTCGACACAGCAAACCGCTCGCGCTGCTCACGATGTAGTAAAACCACTGCCGGGTCCAGCTGGATTCCCACGTCCCCTGGGTGGCCGGCGCGGGGAACAGCGTCGAGCATGACCTCCGAAGTACGAAGTCCACGCTACCAAAGTTGGACACAGCCCCCTCCCCAACTTTCTTGGGCCGGCAGCATGCGTCGTGCAGAATGGCGAACAGGCTAGCGCTAGGACGGCCTTCTGTCCGCGTCGCCCACGAGAAGACAGCAAGGCGGACTATGGCGTTACGCCACAGTTAGCTCCAACTCAGACGCCGCAAAGACTCACCCACAAACATTGTCGAGGGCATTCGGAGGCCGGCGTCGAAGAACGCGACGAAAACGATCGCCTCCAGCGCCCGGGGCTTTGGCTCCGTTTCGTTGCGATGGGGAAGGCGAGCTCCGTCAATCTCCTCAATCTTCCCTTCCTCTACAAGTCGCCGCAACGTCTCCTTTGTTACGCGGCTCCTCCCAAAGACACGGAGCAGCTGCCCCCAGATTCGTATGCCCCACCGCTGCCAAGACGACGAGCGCCCAGAGCACGAGGTCGTACTCCCCGGGCGGGAGGGACAGCTCACCTCGGCCAGACACGGAGCTGCCGCTGGGATGGGGCGAAGCATCAGCATGGCCGGCCATTGCTTTCCAAAATCAGCGTAGGAAGAACCGGGACAAAGCAACTTGCATATTGTCAGCACGGCGAAAAGCCAAACAACAGCTGGGACAGAACGTTCCCACCACAACGGCGGCACCTTATAAAGCCCGCTCGACTCCCTCGCGGCGGAAAGCGCCGTACGTTTAAACCGTAAGCGTTTCGGCTGCCCACGGCTTGGAGGAGCGCGCCTGGTAGGTAGACGGGCAGCGCACAACGCCAGTCGCGAACCGCCGCGTGCCCCACTATCCTGGGGAAGAGGCGAACAGCCGCGGTCACGCAACCGCTCACATCCCACGACGCGCCACTTACATGCCGCCGCGTGCCCCACCCGCGGGAAGGCAGACCGCACGCCGCGACAGCCTGCCCTCTGACAGGCCAAGCACCATTAAAAGCGCACTACCGGACCAGGTGGTCATAGCAGCTTCAGGGCACGGTGACGTGGCCAGCGCGAGGCCCACCTCCGGCGCGCCGACCACGGCCCGCTCAGGCCCTCAACACCGACCCCGGAATCAAGAAGTTCGCGCCACCTCCGCGCCACCCGCTCAAGGAAGGGGACGGAGCGCGCGCTACTTCGACAGGGCGCCACCTCCGCCGCCACCCGCTCAAGGAAGGGAACGAGCGACGCGCCTTTCGACAGGCGCCGGCCGCCGCCACCCGCT
This sequence comes from Dendrocalamus sinicus, assembly GCA_036346575.1. Lineage (NCBI taxonomy): Eukaryota > Viridiplantae > Streptophyta > Magnoliopsida > Poales > Poaceae > Dendrocalamus > Dendrocalamus sinicus. The sequence goes on from JAYEVI010000257.1 coordinate 55,590, forward strand.
CAAGGGAAGGACGGAGAGCGCGCGCCTACTTTGACTAGCGCCCGCCTCCGCCGCCACCCGCTCAAGGGTAAGGGACGGAGCGCGCATCTACCGACGACCGCCGGCCTCCGCGCCACCCGCTCAAGGAAGGGGACGAGCGCGTGCGCGCGCTACTTCGACCAGGGCGCCGCCTCCGCCGCCACCCGCTCAAGTGTAGGACGGAGCGACGCGCGCGTCTTCGACCAGGCGCCAACCTCCGCCGCCACCCGCTCGGCGGTAGGGACGGAGCGCGCGCGCTGCTTTCGACCAGCGCCCGCCTCCGCCGCCACCCGCTTGAAGGAAGGGGACGGAGCGCGCGGCGCGCCTTTCGACCAGGCGCCGGCCTCCGCCACCCGCTCGATGGGTAAGGGACGAGCGCGCGCGCGTCTACGCCGACCAGGCGCCACCGCCGCCACCCGCTCGGGAAGGGGACGGCGCGCGCGCGCCACGACCAGGCGCCGCCTCCGCCGCCACCCGCTCAAGGGAAGGGGACGGAGCGCGCGCGCTTGCTCGACCAGGCGCCGGCCGCCGCCACCCGCTCGAAGGGTAGGGACGGAGCGCGCGCGTCATTTCGACCAGGCGCCCGGCCGCGCCACCCGCTCAAGGGTAACGGACGAGCGCGCGGCGCCTACTTCGACCAGGCGCCACCCGCCGCTACCCGCTCGAACGGAAGGGGACGGAGCGCGCGCGCTTACTTTCGACCAGGCGCCGGCCTCCGCCGCCACCCGCTCAAGGGTAAGGGACGGAGCGCGCGCGCGTCTACTTCGACTAGGCGGGGACAGAACGCGCGCGCGCCTACTTTGACTAGGCGCCAGCATCCGCTGCCACCTGTTCAGAAGGGTCCTAGCTCATCGGTTTCCGCTCCGCTGCACATCAAGACTCAGCAAGTTTGCACGTGTTCACGGGCCGCAGGGACGGAGGGGGCCATGGGACTCGGCAACATGGTTTCGGCCCTGTGAAGCCCTTCACCATGAGAGGCTCCTGTTGTAGGGGTGGCCCCCACCTAAGCCCAGCATGCCTGTTAGGAGGTCATAGGGCCCAGAATGGGACATGTATAATGGCATAAATACCCTTGATAAGGATATACGGATGTAAGGGCACAATTGTAAAAGCATGCTCCATATGAATATATATACAAGGATGAGGAGGAGGTAGAGACATCTCCTCCCAACTCTCCACTACCATCTCTCTCTGTTTGGTCTGTAACCACAACAGATCTCTAAATCTAATATTAGGGAGAATTCATGACCATTGGATGTCTAATCCAATATACCTAAATCTGAATGATAGTTAAGAAAAAAACATCCGGATGATATTTAACAAAACCCTAAACATTATTAGATGAATTTATTTCCAAGTAAAATAAATTTTAACTTATATGAGAATTGGTTACTGTCTAATATTAGTATTTTAATTATACTTAGGTTTATATGTGAGAAGATTTTTGGAACCTAAAAAGAACTAACTCGTTCTGTTAGTTTCTTGGTTTGTTTTGCTTCGTTTTTTCTAGGGGTGGCAACGAGCCGAGCCAAGCCTGACTCGGCTCGGCTCGTAAAAGCTTGATGGAATGGAGGCTCGGCTCGGTTCGGCTCGGTTAGGATATCAAGCTTTTTTGTGGGCTCGGTTCGGCTCGTGATGCGGCTCGAGCCAGCTCGCGAGGGCTCGCGAGCCAATAATACCTAGATGAGACAAATGCCACACAAGATCAAAGTAACACGTAAAAAGTTGGCATTTGATCATTGCATCGCTCGTCGATGCCTCCAAAACTTGAAGAAAAGGAATAATCAGCAGATCTTTCACATATGCAAAGCCCTTACTCCCGAGATGGTGGAACATGTGGTCATTTATGAACCGACGCCTCCGACCACTACCGGGTATGTACGCCACGACCAGATCGAAATCAACAAGGAAAAAACCTCAGTCGGATCCAAAACCCCTGGAATATACCAAGCAAACCAACGCATACATATATCCAATCGGCCAAAAAAACGAAACTTTCCAACGAAAAACGCCAGATCCAATCCTAAATCACCAAAACAGCACACTAAAAACCCAATCTTTCGCACAACTCTTTGGACAAGAACTCAGATCTAAGCACGAAATCCATTTAGATCGGACCCCGGAGACCCAAAGATCCGCAGAACAATCCATTCCCGCCCCCCGCCCGCGACACCAACCGAATCAACAAGAAGAGACGGCGATCCAAGACCAGGAAACTGATCAAGATAAGCGGCTCCCTGGGCGAGACCGATACGGCCATACGGGGGTGGATCTAGGCGAGGGAGCCGGGGGCATGCATGCGTGCGTGCGAATTTACAGGGACACGGAGCAGCGGAGGTTCGCGCTTGCTTGCTTACCCTGGGAGGAACGAGGAGACCGAGAGGATGGCGATCACACGCCGCGACGACAGAGGACGAAGGGTTTGCGGAGAGGGGACCGAGTCACTCACCGAGGCCACCGAGCCACTGAGACCGAGGGAGCCTGGCTACGCGCCTCCGCTGACAATGTGTTTGGTTCCCTTCTCTAGCTAGCCCGGTCGATCCGCATTCGGTGCCGCCGCCAGCCGTGCTCGTCATACAGTCGCTAGTGTTTGGTTGCTTTGCTCGCAAAGACGGATCCGGAGAGCACCGTTTGGTTGCCCGTTTTCTTACCGTGGTTGCGCTCCTCGCCTCTCACCGCCACGAGGTGCGCACGTTCGCGCTATGGAGCTCGCTCCAAAGAAACGAAACGAAATTCGCTTTCACGGGAACCAGCTCGCGCGCGCCGCTTGCATGTGGGCGCTGTGTTCGTGCTCGTTCACCATCCAATCGTGGCTTGCCCGCACCCCAGAGCCGGGCCACTGGAAAGCGGGCAACCAAACGCGCCATGAATGATCAATGTTCACCAAATTGGGAAACTAGGGTTACACTTTTTAGTTAGGCCTATTGGGCCGAGCCAACCGAGCCGCCATGAAGCTGGTTCTCGCTCGCTCGCTTAGATCCCGAAGCTTTTTGCTGGCTCGGCTCGGCTCGTTTCATTCACGAGCCGAGCCAAGCCTCTACGAGCCCGAGCCGAGCCCGAGCTGGCTCACGAACCCGAGCTTTTTTGCAGCCCTAGTTTTTTCCTCTCGAGGTGGGCACATCATGAAGACAATAGAGAGCTGAAGCTAGGCTGATCGCGTGGAGCAGAGCACAGCTACTCTTTCTTGCTTCTTGCATGACGTCCCATCGATGGGACCCACGAAGAAGGGAGGTGCATGCTGTCCACATGCATGCAGCAGGAGGCTGCTCCTTTGCATCACGGCAGCCGGCAGGGAGGCGTCATCAAGCAGCGGGTCCCCCGGAAGAACAAAACAAACAAACAAAAGGCACATCCCCTAATGAAGCGACGTCAGATGGACCAACAGTCTGCATGCCGAGCGCGCAAGGAATATGGACTCGGTTTCCGTGCGAAGCTATCATGTGTTTATCTTAATATATCTGTTTCGGTTTCTTTGACCCGATTGTGATATGTTCGATTTGCTGAGCAACACAGCCGGTGGCTGAGTCTTAAGAGTGTGTAAATACCTTATCTCTCTCGTAAAAAAAAGAGACTATGTTATTTAAATAAAGCTTATACTCTTGATTCTATGGCTACAATACCTCTAATAGAATAGGGAGTTTCAATCTAAATATTATCATTGTTATTCTTGTGATTCCTCATGTTTTATAGGAAGAACATCACATCTACTTTTACGTGGTCTAGCAGATGAGGATCAAAGCGTGTGGTTGGATGAATTTTTTTGTTGTAGGTTGCTGTATTGAAATAGTGATTGGCGCCATCGGTTCATCAGGTTGCACAGATCCAAAGTTATCATTGATCCTACATCATGAAGATCAGACACCTCGTATCATCTTAGTATCAGAGCACCGGGTTGACATGGTAGGATTATTTATCCTTAGCTAGTATCATATTTATTTTCAGTCCTAGAATCCAGAAAATTGCCTCACAAAAATATCAGCATATACCTAGATCATTGCGTTTAGATTTGTTCTTAGTTTTGCATTATCAAATTTTAATCTATGTGTTAAGATTATTCTTAGTTGCTATCGTATTGCGTCTGTTAAAAAAAAATTCAACTGTTACCATCGCTGTTGCCTTCATCCGTACCACATCTTTATCCACCACAAAATTTTCACGCGTCCAACCGCATCGTTATCTATGTCACCACCAAAATTTCCACTAACCTCATCCCTGCACAGCGTCAACATTAAAACCTTTCTCTACTGTGGGCGCACCGCTGTTCTGGTTTTGCGAAACTTAACTGCTGCCGCTTCACTTTTGAGAACAGTTTTGATTGCTCTAGTGAGAGACCATGTGGATGTGACCCCATGTTTGTGATGAGTAATTGACACGTGTTCTGAAAGTTTGAGTTTGATTTGGGTGTTTCGTACTTGAGTTCGAGCTCTTACTTCTGATACTAATGTATAATTATATTGTTTCGAGCGGTGCTATGTAATGTTTTCTTGTCTGTGATGGTTGCAGGATCTTGAGGCAGAGTCGTGGCGAGGCATGGGATGGCCGGACTAGGCACCGGCGGTGCTGAGGTCAAAGCGGTCGGGAGATGCCGAAGACGGCGATGACTCGATGTGTTTGCGAGGCTTGGACAGCAAGAAACGAGGAAGCTTCCAAGAAAGTGCAGGAGTGGCATTTTGGTAAATGCGCAAGGCTGCAAAGAGAAAGTGGATTCGGTTTTGAGTTAGCGGGTAAAGAGAGTTGAAAACCCGGTAATCAAAAGCTATAAATAGGACGGTGTGCACTTGTGTTAGGGAGTAGTTCTTCTTTCCTTCCATGTTCTAATGAGAGTTGTTGGCTTTATCAGAGTGTTGTTTTTCCTTTTTGCGTGAGTCTCTCAGAATGTGAGAATGGGGTTTAGATGTCTATAAGAAAACTCTTTGTAAGCATTCATGTCTCTGTTTCAATTTGAGAAGCTATGTATTTGAGAAATCTTGAGTAGTCTCTCCCTGTGTTTTGCTTTTGCTCTCTGTTTTCTGTTCTCTGTTCTTCAGTTCTTGCAATCTTCTCTGTTGAAATCTTGCTCAAGTATCTGCAGATCTTCCTTGCTCAGAACTGGGAATTTACACAAAGTCTCTTGACTAGCTCATTCCCGAAAGCAAAGATCTAAATAACAGTGTTCTTTCTCAAGTTCTTGATTGCTTTAAGCCTTCCTCTGTTTTCAATTTTTAGGGTTTGCTGTTTCCATAAACAGAGGAATCCTCGTGTTCTTGATTTTCTCGATGAAGAATGTTTTGGCTTGGATTTTCTGGTTGTAAGATCCTTCCACGCTGTAATTAGAAGAATCAAGAATCAAGAGTTGCATGGTTTTTGTCTCATCTTCGCTTATCCTCTCGGTTTTCAGGATCAAAGGTTCAGTCAAATGATATCCTTGTTTCTGTTTGTGTCTTCTTCAGCGAAGATTGCCCCTTGCTGTATTTTCCTCTTCCTAAGGTCAGTTTGCTAACCTGATCAATTGACCTGAGAGTAGCATGCACTCATCAATTTCTCTGTTTTACGGATGTCTTCAGTATTTACTGTGTTAGCAATTTTGTCGGACAGTTTTCAGTCAGCCTTCGGTTCTGACATTGTAGGCAACTGCATGCTTCCTGCCCCTTCTTTTCTCTGCTGATTTGTTCTTTCTTTTTTACTTCCTAAGTTGAGTCAGTTGGCTATTTAATTTGAGACTCTGTTTCTCTAGCCTGAGAAGAACAGATCTCTTTTGATCTCTCTGTGTTTTTTCGGTTGTTTCCAGCATTTTCTGTGTCGGCTTGCTTCAGTCTTTTTTTCTGCTATTTCAGTTTCTGCAGCTTTCGGTTTTTAAGTCTTCAATTGTGATTTCTCTTCTTCCGGTCAAACCGACTGCTAGATTGCAGTCAGTCCGATTGAGTTACTGCACTTAGACCGGCTGTAGCTTCCGGCTTTGAGACTTCAATTGTGATTTCTTTTCTTCCGGTCAAACCGGTTTTATTACTGCAATTAGACTGGAAGCATTGAGGAGGTCAGACCGGTTATGGATTTTTGGTCAGACCGGCAGTGATCAACCGGTTAGACCGTTGTCTCTCTTGCAGTTAAACTGATTTCAAGGCTTGCTTCTGAATGTTGTTTCTTCCCTACTGCCTTGTGTTCTTTTTGTTTTGTGCTCTTCCCTTTTGTCTCCAGTGAGGATTCAAACATACTGCCTCATATCTTTTTCGACCAAGCCTGTTTTTAACTCTTTTGTCGATCGGATTTTGGCATTTTAGTGAACATCCATCTTTCTTCTTTGTAACTTCTATAGCTATTGGAGAAGAAGGTTTGTGGATACTTTGGGGCGGTTTTTGAAGGCACCATTCACCCCCCCCTCTGTTGCCATTTCGATCCTACATCTAGCTAGATCCAAAATCTGCTGCACCACTTGATTTCCCTTTGATTGTCTCCTGTGGTGCATATCCAAACCGAGAGCACAGTTGTCAAAAAAACCACAGGCACCCAAGAATTCTTTCGTAGCTACACCTTTGCCCCAGGATTGAAGAAAGTTTGACTCCCTCCTGCTTGATCGGTTCAAAAGAAGAAGAAGACCGATTAAAATAAACAGTGAAAAAACAAAAAAAAACACAATGAATAAATAAATAAAGAGGTGCTCTCCGCTGTGATTTTTTTAGAGGGATACTATTTTATGTGTGCTCTGCTATATCTTTTTGGTGCATATATTCAGTTGTTGCATTGTGTTTATATCCATGTTGTTGCACATTCTACTTTGCTAGCCTTACCCCATCCAATGACAATAACTTAGACATTATTAACTTTTGGATTATTATTTGATTTTGCATTAACTGAGTTACATATCTATTATTCCTTACTATATGTATCCCTCCAAGCTCCACATATAAGCTATTGTTTCATACAATGCTTGTGCAATTGAATTCGTTTGATCTATCACCTTTGATTGTCTACCATCACCAAGGTACGTGTGTCGTCGCGATTCGAGGAGCCATAAGAATTTCAGTTGGTAAAGAGAGGGTGAGCATGAGTGATTTCACATATTCTTTGCTTTTTTGTAATACTAACAACGACAGGATATTCAATGTTTCATTCCTCATGGTACGTCTCTCGATACTTGTATTTTTCATTCTATGGAAGTATAGATCCGAGTTCTCATCGGCAGGAACAACAAACCAGACCTTGATCTTGCGCCAGATGGCGTACCCCTGAGCCTGGATGTATATCTCCATTCGGCTCTTCCAGAAGGGGTAATCGATGCCATCGAAAATGGGCGGCTTAGTCGAGTACTTGTCCGTCGCCATGGCTTTTGAGACCGGTTAAGATCTATTGAAAAGAGCTAACCGGCTCTGATACCAATTGTAGGATCGAAATAGCGACAGAGGGGGGTGAATGTCGCTTGCTTAAAAAATCGCCACCGAGAAATTGAACACTGAATTTTCAACAAGATGCAAAATAAAGCAACTCACAGAAAATAAATTTTGCTGAAATCTGGAACGCATGTGATACTAAAAAATTCAGCATAAATCAAAGATTAACCGGTAAAAATTTCAGCTGAAAATAATGTTGTTTGATCTGTATGCAAAATGGAGGAAAATTAGCAAAAAGAAATGAAGCTTCCTTGTACATTTGCTCATGCTGGCAGCAAGCACAAAGAGAGAGGAGACAAGCTGCAAGAAGGGTACGTACTGCATGCAATTCTTGCTAGCCAAAAGACTTTAAAGTAACATCCGAGTACACTTTTGCTTTGGCCAAAAATTGAACATGCTTTCAACTATTCATTGCTGGCAGAAAGACACATACTGCTCACAAGAAATCTCTTTGCTATCCGTGAATCACCTTGCTGGCCGAGAAAAGTAACAAATGTTAACTTACAATTTGTAGCTCCCAAACACTTTTGCTTTGGCAAAAAAAATGAGTATGCTTCCAATCATTTAATGCTGGCCGAGAGCACAAATTGCAAAAGACAAAGAATACTAACTTGGCTTGAAAAATCAAAAAGAGAATGCTGCCCAAGAACTACAGCCAAATGAAGAGTGGAAGCTGCTAGCCGAGAGAGAGATCACAAGAAATTAAAAGGCTGCAGCTAAGCGAGAGACTAAATAAAAAACCTGTAGGCCGAAAGCTACTAGTTGCCCGAGAACTGCAAAGAAAAGACTAGAAATCCGAGGCACCCAACAGAACAAAAACACACAGGGATAACTAAAGAAAAATAGCAACTCAAATAAAATCTCTCATATTGATTTAGAGGAAGAGAGATACGCGATTACAAAAAGTTGATTTACAACCTTCTCAACCCAAATAAGAGCACACACACTCAAGAACACATCCTCAACATCCCTATACACAACTAGGATTTGAGGAGCTTATTCATACATAGAGAGAACCAAATAAAACTCTAACTCTTACACATACACATACTCTCTCTCTATTTATAACCTCCAGTAATGAGTTCACCAAGTGATTTACCCATTTAGCTTTTGCGCTTTACCCACAATCCACTTCCTTTAGTGCAACTTTGCGTTTTTACCGAAACGCCCCTCGCGCACCTACTAGGAAGCTTCCTCATTCCTTGCTCTGCAAGCCACGAGTTTTTTGCTATTATGGTACCTTCTAAGTTGGGCTTCGCTGAAATGGTACTTATACCGTGGGCTTCTCCTAAATAGTACCTTTGTACTTAAGGCTTCTCTCAAATAGTATTCTCAGGGATTTTAACTCAAATAATTTAATTTTCGAATTTATACTCCCCTAATTGACTGAACTACCCCTGCTCATTTTGTTTAACCCCCAAATCACGTAGCCTAACATCGACACTATTAAACCCATGGACCCCGAACGCATCCAATAATTGCACGAAAGAGCCTAAAAATCCCTCCTTTCAATTTCCGCAGCAACCAGAACCACCTAATAACACCCTAAGAAAGAAATTTTTGGAATCGAACCGAAGAGGAGAGCAAAAGCAAAATACAGCAGCATCATACCTTGTTGAGATAGTGGATCTCACTGAGGCGAACCAGTGATTGCTTCGGATTTACTGAGATCTTGGAGAGATCTAAGCGATAATGTGCAGTGCAAGAGGGGGGGGGGGGAAAGCAGGGAGAATTTTTGGGAGCAGGAGTCACACTTTGCACTAAAGCAGGACAAGAGTCAAAGCCCCAGCTCGCATGGACATTCGGGCTAGCCCGCCGCCGTCACATCCCCGACGGCACATTGCCGTCGCTGAGAGACGGGGACAGGGAGCGTCGAAACCTCTGGAACTGGAGGAAACAAAATGAGCAGGGGCAGTTCAATCAATTGGGGGAGTATAAATTCGAAAATCAAATTATTTGAGTTAAAATCCCTGAGAATACTATTTGAGAGAAGTCTTAAGTACAAAGATACTATTTGGGAGAAGCCCACGGTATAAGTACCGTTTCAGCGAAGCCCAACTTAGATGGTACCATAATAGCAAAAACTCAGTTAGCCACGCAGCCGCCGTCTTCGCACACCTCGACCGTTCGACCTCGGCGCCACCGCGCCTAGTCCGTCCACCGTGCCTCGCCACGACTCCACCTCGAGTCCACGTCGTCTTCGACACATCCCGACCGTTCTGACCTCAGCGCCACCTGCGCCTAGTCCGGTCCTCCGTGTCTCGCCACGACTCCACTCGATGTCCAACAGTCACACAGACAAGAAACACGTCAAATAGCACCGCTCGACACATGAAAGCGTAAATAGCATCAAAACATCATATTTACGCATGACGAAGTCCAAACCTGTCGAAACATTAGAATATGCATCCTAATCCCATACGACCTGGTTTGACCAAGTCCGACCGAGCTCATTGCACCGCGCAACAAAATGGTCCGACCTCACAAACCAAACTCGACTATCCTAAACCTTTGTCAATTACTCATCATTCACATGGAGTCACGACCACATGGTCTCTCAACTTTGGTAAAATCTCTGTCAACAGCCCCATCACACTTAATCTTTAAATTGATCTCAAAAAACATATTATCCGTTACAGCAAGTCCTCGATATGGACCTGTCAAAGTTAACATATCCTCCTGCACAAGGAAATAGTAAAACTAATTAATGTCACAATATGTCACTAGCTAGTTGAACGAGCTATATTCGATTATAATTGGACATGAAAAATGAACCTAGCTTGACAAGTCAGATAAATCCAGATGACATCAAGAATCAAGATTCTGCTGGTTTTTTTTACTACAGCATTAACATCTTTCCTGGCACAAATTTTCTCTAATTTGACCGACATTAATCTACGCATATACGCCACACACTTCAAATAATAATACTAAGAAATATTATCAATTATTTATCATTATAAAAATTCTAGACTTAGCCACATGGTGTAACATAAAATTTAAGATTTTAACTTAAATAGATATCTCGCCACTCTATAACAGAGCCTTGCTACAGTGGATCTGAATAGGCATTGCCACTTGCCAGTCGTGCATACAGCGAAGGTGACGCGGTAAAAAAAAAACTGCCTTACGCCGTTATGCGGGAGACGCCATGCCAAAATCCAAATGTCCCAAGCGATCACGAAGTGGCGCGCGTGTGCGTGGACAAGTGATTTCGTTAGGTCTCTGCGTTAAGCAGGAGGTAAGAAAGAAACAACGGGTGGGCCAGTGGCCTAGTGGTGAAGCCATGGTATTCGTTCTCACACACCTTCATTCAATATCTAGGATCCATATGATATGTTGTATTTATATATATATATATATATATATATATATATATATATATATATATATATATATATATATATATATTCATTGAAAAATATATGTCTGTGTTCCGTGAGACCATGATGCTTCTATAAAAACTCCTAATATGTGTAGTACATATATGTGTAACATAAGTACGATGTTTATGTGCTGTGGATCCTCTCGTTCTCTTAGAAAATAGGAGGAGGAAAGGAACAAACCAACAAACGATTCCGCACGCTTGGTCGTCTTGCACCCGAATGTCTCGCGGCTATGAATATGATCGGCATGCTAGCTCGTGATGCTTCCCCTCAGCCCACCCCTATATATATACACGAATAAAAAGGGCAATTGCTACACTGTGCGGAAAGCAGATAGAAATGAAGCCATGGCACCATCGGTCTCTCGATCCCTTGCTTCCCGTGCTGCTGCTGCTGCACCAACCCCATTTGCTGGTAGCCCAGACCCAGACCAACCTAACCAGAGGATCCGGCTATTCCAGCTTGAAACCGCCGGCCTACATCACCAGCTCCTCAGGGGACTTCGCGTTCGGCTTCCGCGCGCTCGACTCCAACCACGGCCAGTACCTTCTCGCGGTCTGGTTTCACATCGTCGGAGCCAGTGCTGCGGAGCAGACGGTCGTGTGGTTCGCGAAGCAGTCGGGCTTGACGGTGATCGCCACCGAGCAATCCGTCTTCAGCCTGACTAGCGCTGGCCAGCTTTCCCTTGCCGATGCCGGTGGCGACAACTTGTGGACAAACCCAGGCACAAACAACCAGAAGTACGGCTCCGTTCTCGTGCTCCAGGACTCCGGCAACCTTCAGTTCCTTGACCAAGATGGCCTCGTTGTGTGGGAAAGCTTCCAGTATCCCAGCGACACGCTCCTCCCGGGCCAGTTCATGCGCTCGGGAACAAACATCTTCTCCAAGCTCACGGACACGGACTTCTCCGCCGGCCGCTTCGACCTGTACGTACAAGCAGATGGCAACATCGTCCTGTACCTCATGAGCCTCCCGGGCGGCAACGTCGACCTGCAGAACGCGTACTGGGCGACCAGCACATATCGTCCTGGACTCTCCCAGGACGGCAACACCACCCTTTTCTTCGACAAGCCAGGGCACCTCTACTACCTGCTCATGAACGGAACTTCTGAAGACTTGACGCCCGCCTTGACAGATTCTACAGCCAGCCACTACCAGCGTGCGACGCTGGATCCGGACGGCGTTGTCCGTGTATGGATCCGTCCAAGAAGCACTACAACCTCCATGAGCAACACCTGGTTCGTCGCGGGCCAATTCCCAAGCGACGGATGCACCGGAAAGGCAGTGTGCGGCCCTAACTCGTACTGCATGTACACCCACGAGCGGCTCAACTGCGAGTGCCCAAGTGGCTACTCTTTCTTCGATGCACAGTACAAGTACAGAGGCTGCAAGGCAGATTTTGTCCCACACAGCTGCGATGGGAAGAACCACTCGACTGAGTTCGAGCTGAGGGAGATGCCAAACACCACCTGGGTAAACTCGTGGTACCAGCAGTATTCGTCGATCACCGTGGATCGGTGCGGGGACCTCTGCTTGGGCGACTGCTTGTGTGCAGCTGCAGTGTTCGATGGAAAAAGCTGTGCAAAGATGACGGTATTCCCTGCCGGGTGGCAGACAAACGACACCAATACGACGACACTAATCAAAGTGCGGACCATCGATCCACGCGGTCGCGGCCATGCAACGCTGAGAAGCATGCTACCTTACATAGTCATCGGCTGCTTGGCATTTCTGCTGATGCTCGCGACCGGCTTTCTCCTAGTGCACTACTGCTACCTTAGTAAGAGAGCGAAGCGGAGCTTGCTGAGCTTGAGAGTTTTCTCTTACAAGGAGCTCAAGCAAGCAACCAATGGCTTCAAAGACAGAGAGTTGTTGGGTAAAGGCGGCTTTGGCAAAGTCTACAAAGGGAAGGTGAATTTGCCGCAATCTGATGTTGCAATAAAGAAGCTGAACCACTCAGATGATTACAAGGTGGAATTCACAAACGAGGTGCAATCCATTGGGCAGATCCACCACCGGAACCTAGTCCGCATGATTGGGTACTGCAAAGAAGGGAGGCACCGAATCCTGGTGTTCGAGTTCATGTCAGGAGGCTCCCTTGGCGACTCCATGAAACGATCGGAGAGACCACCCTGGAGCTGGCTCGCCGAGGCTGCACAAGCCATTGCCAGAGGATTGGAGTACCTACATGACGGCTGCGCCATTCCAATCATCCACTGCGACATCAAGCCGGACAACATATTGCTCGATCACAATCTTGCTCCGAGGATAACAGACTTTGGGATCTCAAAGCTCCTCAAGGACCAGAAACTTGAGTACACCATCACCAAAATCATAGGCACCAAGGGCTATCTTGCGCCTGAATGGTTCCATGGCAGGGGAAGGGTGGACAACAAGGTGGACGTGTACAGCTTCGGTGTCGTGCTGCTGGAGATGATATGTTGGAAGAAAACCTCGGAGGCTCATCCTCCCGACGATCCGAATGCTGCCACAGCGGCCATGCTGAAGGACTGGGCAGAAAACTTGGTCAGAAACGGAAGGACCGAGCTTTTGGTCCAGGGAGAAAGCGAGGCGTTGCAGGACATGGAGAGCGTGCAGAGGTTCGCGCGCGTGGCGATTTGGTGCGTGCAGACGGATCCGTCAAGCAGGCCAACAATGCGCAAGGTGGTGCAGATGTTAGAAGGCACCGTGGAAGTTGACCCTCTGCCGGACCCTGCAAGGCCTCCTGACTTCTCTGCAATTCTCTCCACCGGCAATGGAACCAACGACTCCCATGGTACGATTGATGCTCTCCAGATTGAGTGATCCTTGGGACACTCCCACTACAGTCATTGGTTAATTACCGCAATTATATCCGTTTCAAAAAATTACGCAGCTATGAATGAGTTACCTTGTGTTTGGATGTCAATTTACCTGTGTTGTTGTGTTCGTGGGGACAGCCATGGGGTGTAATTGCATCTAGGTGTTGTCATCGCTACGTGTTTGCTTAATGGGACGTGTCGTGTTCGTGGGGACAGTAGTCCTAGCGTGACTATTTTGTAATCGTGATGAGTGGTTTGTAACCCACTGTTTGTGATATTATGGACGACTATACACATGTGCGTTGTGTTTTGAAGATATTTGTATGGTAAAGCTCACGGAACCTGATGTACCTGGATGGGTTTCTTCTCGTCGTTGTAGAAACAATACTAGTTAAAACAAATTAGGTATAAGTTGTTCCAGCGTGTTTCTTGGTCATCTTGCGGTAGATGTAAAAAAAATGACACGTTACTCCGCACAATTTACATCCCAATTTTGTCTCATTGCCTGCGGAGACAACCCTGATGAAGCAATGTCAACGATGCAATAAATAAATTGAAATCCATGAGAACCACTAATCAGGTCAGGTCATCATGATTATATTAGATACGAAATGCAACTTTTTTAATAAATGAACGCGTTAAATATGAGACATATCCGTTAGTCTTCATACTTCAGCTAATCGGTGATTGTGAGAAAACAAGCATCCACGAGAACCACCACAAATCAGGTCATAATCATACTAGATGACAAGGTGGGTCCAAACCCATACGCTTAATATTTCATCCAGAAATTTGTCACTTTGGCAGAAGCGTGAACGATAGTGAAAGCTACTACAATGTAACCTCGAATCTGTTCTGCTAAACTTGGGTGTCTGCCATCAAAACAAGAAAACTGATTAATCAGGTTCTAGACATCAGCCGCTTATGTTGCTTAGCCAGAACAGCATGGGGAACTGCACCACCGCAAGGAAAAGAAGAAAGTAGTGATTCCGGCTAGGATGTCTTTCATAACTCCTCGGTGCGCCCAGCAGAACCTCTTCATGGTCTTAACCAGGAACACCCCGGTGCAGATGCAGAACCATGGCAGTACAAAATAGTACGAGAAGCCCCAGAAGATGCGGACAAGCATCGCGAGTGATGTGCCAGCAAATCCATATCCAGCATATGCCACAATGTCCAGCAATGGTGCTTCACCACTTCCCAATGAGTATAGTAAAACTCTGATAAGGATGACTTGCAGAAACCACCCAAGTAACCCTTTTGTGAACTGTAGTGTCAGTGCCTCTGGGGTAAACCTGCATTCAGGAAAAGTGTGTTTCAAACATGCAACATTGAAGCAAGAATATCATGTACTATGAGCTAATGAATATTATCATTGGAGCCTGGGAGCAATATGTTTCAATGATGCATGATATAAGCAAAAATAGTGCACAACAAAAGTTAATTTCTAGATACTGCAACTCTTTTGACATTACCCCAGTCTGTGCATATCCTTGTCTCAAATACCCAACAGATCTACTCTTTTACTTCAAAGTTTTCTCACAGATCAAGGGTGCATAGCATCCCCTGAGTTCACGTCCACCCACACTATTCATACTATACCTTCCCTACTCTTAAGACAGCATACAAAGTTGTTCTGAATGTGCAGTTACCTTCCAAGAACACCCAAGGCATAACCAGCAATTACGACATATGTGCCAAAAGCCATCAGAGGGATGTACAGATCCGGAGCATTGATATCTTGAATTGGAGGTTTGTATGACAGCCTTCCTCCCACTGGCTCAGTTATCCTTGTCCAATGGCCCTGAAGGAAGAGAAATAGTATATGGATTGTGTGAGAATTCACAACCTGCATACAATAACCCAAAAGAAAAGGTAACCAGTCACTCCTTACCCGGTGCAGGAAAGGAAACAAGATCACCTTCAGCTTGTTCCTCACATACTGGCTGTTGACTTGAAAGTAATACTGAGGATTGGACAAATATTGGGTAATCTGTTCATGTGATGAAGCAAAGTTTAGGCTCGACAGTTCTTCATAAAACACATAATACAAAAAATATTGATGGAGTATCTCCCTGAATGAAATTTAATAATTTGTAAACGACTTACATTGCTTTGCATAAACTCGGAGCTTGAACCTAAAAACTTCTCACCATATGCTCCTAACCCGCTTCGGATGAGTCCAGGTCCAGCTCCATATAAAGCACTTTCAAAAGGATTTGGCTGTGCAGTAGGTCTGCCTGCCAGTCCTCCCAGATCACTGTTCATTGCTGCCATGCCAACTGAATAAACAAAAAAAGAAGTCAGAAAACAATGCATAAATGATCCGATCATCTGAAATCTACTTCCTAAGCTGTATCCCCTACAATATACTCCCTCTAGTCACAAAAGAGTGTCATTTTGGACATTGACACAGTCCCACAAACGCAATTTTGATGACTAATTTCTATTGTAATAGATTTATAAACCTAATAAAATTATAGTTTTACGAAAGTTCTTTTCGAGACAAATCTATACATACCACTTTCATGTGTTGAATCTAAATGTTGAAAAAGATATCGAAAGCTAGAGTTTACAAAGTTACCAAACCCAAAACAGCATCATTTTGTGACTGGAGGGAGTAAGTCACAATAGCTCTCAGAAACAAACAGAAAGCAGCATGTTAAGAAATCACTTTCATAATGTCCATGCGTTATCTTAATAGAAAGATAACAAAAACCAATGTGGACAAAGTGCAGTGTCATTCTCATGATTCTAATACCGTAGCGCAATTAAGAAATGACCAGCAGCCATATTCCAGCTTCCAACTAAACATGATATCAATATGCTGAAGAGAACATGTATCATAAAGCTATGCTCACATAAGAGAAAATAGCAAAATACCACATCATTGCTTCTCATAATCTCACATCATATGTTAAACCAATCCCATCGTCGACTAAATTATGGCAAGTAGATAATGCGTTTGGAGAACCAATGTGGGATTTGCAATCCCATAGTCTACCAAAACAATGGCAAGTACTACCGCTTTTGGAGTAGCACACCAACAAGGAATTTGTACCAGCCTGACTTTCACTTTTTTTACACAACGGACCACTATATTGCCCTTGAACCAACACAAATTCTTAAACCCTGAGCAATAGCAATTGACAAGAATTTTTTTTACGAATTGACACAGATCAACAGCAATTGACAGTTGAGTGGTACAGATCAACAGCGATTGACACAGCACCTTCATTGTAACCCTGAGAACAGTTTTATCGTTTGGGACTACTAATAGCTGTTGATAAGCTCTTTTTAAAGGAAAATAAGAAAGGTTAGACACATGATGAGCAACAGGTC
>JAYEVI010000257.1:77500-187388 GCA_036346575.1 Dendrocalamus sinicus
AATCATATGTCATAAAGGAGGCATCAACAACACATAAAGGAGGTCATGCAAGGAGATTGTGTACCATGATAGCCGTAATTACCCTTTGAGGACGACAACACATTGACCACAGTTTGTCATATTCTTAAGGTTATACATCATCTTCATAAAAAAATATTTGTCACATTGTCCTGACTCATATACTTTTCTGATTTACATTTTCTAAACCTGCAGTTTTCATTGATGATAAGATGTTAACAGGGAGGTAGAGAATTATTGCTTAGCTGGAATGCAAGGCACCGTGGAGAAGTCACCATTCTCGGCTAGAACTTTTGTTCATCATGAGTTTTGTAATTTTGTTTCCATCAGCCATCTGATTTCTAACAGACAACTGCAACTTTCTCTCTTCTAAGCCTAAATGTCTCCCTTCTTTCTTTTGTTCATTGTGCATACAGTTTTCAGAAATGCATGATTGTCCAAAGCCATCACTTTTCAAAAGACATCGGCACAAGATGTTCATGGATCTGCTTGCCTAACAAAAGACTTCACTTTTCTTAACCCTCAATGCACAGCTTACTCTAATCAAATAAGCCTGAACAGTTTCTTTAGAACACATAAGTCAAAAGAATGAGTTAGATCACAAGAATGAGTTTCTAAAGAATGTCAGAAGAATGAGTTAGATCACAAGAATGAGTTTCTAAAACCTACAGTTAGATCACAAGAATGTCAAGAATGAGTTTCTAAAACCTGCAGTTAGATCACAAGAAGTTTCTAAAACCTGCAGTTAGATCACAAGAATGAGTTTCTACATAATGTCAAAAGAATTAGTTAGATCACAAGAATGTCCCAGAATTTTACTTTCACACCCGAGAATGTTCTAGGCTTTCACTTTCACACACACAAACAAAGCTTTCTCAAGTTGTAGATAGCATGAATGTCTCAGGCTTTCACACACACACACACAAAGAATTATCAGACTGCCGGAGTCTGTCTCAGTCTTTCACAGCCGAACCAAAGCATTCTCAGGTTTCACACCAAAGCATTCTTAGGTTTCTCAAGCTTTCACTGATCAATCTTCAATAATCAAAACAATTTCAAGCACGGGGAACTGATCAATCGCAAATTCATTCAACAAATTCATTTTTGCAAATTCATTCAGAAGAGCATACATAAACAATCAGAATCTCAGTACACATCCCTTTCACATACATGCAACTTCCACCACAAAAATTAGAGTAACAAACACAATTGGAATCGATAATTCATGGAACACCACAGAAGTTTGATTTTGGGGCGGTGGTTCTCGGGGAGGAAGCCGGCTCGGATGGCGTCGTGCTCGGGAAGCAGACCAGGTTGGAGGGTGGCGAGGGGCTCGGGGAGGAGGCTAGCTCGGAGGCCATCAACGCTTGGGGAGCACACTGGGTCGGAGGGCGACGGCGCTTGGGGAAGAAGCTCGGGGAGGAGGTCGGGTCGGAGGCTGGCTTGAACGGCGTCGGTGCTCGGGGAGAAGACCAAGTCGGAGGGCGACGGCGGGGCTCGAGGAGGAGGCCAGCTTGGAGGTCATCGACGCTTGGGGAGCACACCGGGTCAGAGGGCGGCGACGCTTGGGGGAAGAAGCTCGAGGAAGAGGTCAGGTCGGAGGGCATCGATGCTCAGGGAGGAGGCTGGCTCGGACGGCGTCGGCGCTCGGGGACGTGGCCAGCTCGGAGGGCAGCGGCGGGGCTCTGGGAGGAGGCCAGCTCGGAGGTCGACGACGCTCGGGGAGCACACCGGGTCGGAGGGCGGCGGCGCTTGGGAAAGAAGCTTGGGGAGGAGGCCAGGTCGGAGGGCGTCGAAGCTCGGAGAGGTGGCTAGCTTGGAGGGAGGTGGTGGTGCTGTAGACGGAGGGAGGCCGCCCCTTTCGCCTAACCCTAACCCTAGCGGACGGAAGTCGCCTCCCGTGCAAATCGAGCGGTCACTGCACGGATATGGGAGTTGAGGCGTGCGAAAAAAAGGATCAGGAGGCGGAACGGTGCAGGGAGAAGGAAAAAATGATTGGGAGGCGTGGGGTTTTCGTAAAATTGCATAAGTGGATTGGGTGCTTCCACCCTCAAGGATCTAGACCATAGGGGGCAGATCTAACAATCCTGGACGGTATTAGCATGTTAGCACCCAAATAGGCATTAGCACTAGATACGTTACCATACATATATGTGCACATACATATACATACATACATGTACATATATATATATTATGTACATATCTGTGTGTGTGTGTACATATTTACGTAATTATTTGTTTCATTGTAATTTTTCGTTTGCAGTATTGTACTGCCATTATATGTATATATGTGTGTACGTGCGCATGTGTGTGTATGTAGATGAATTTTCGAGTAAAATTCGGAATGGAAAAAAAATATGAGCAAAATACACAATGAAGTACATTGCCTTGGAAAGCTCCACGAAAAATTCCATATTTTTTGTGCTCATTTGCTATATCTAAAAAATTCTATGATTAGTACACAGATAAATTCCTAATCGTGCAATTAACTAGCTAATCACACGGGCTAATGTCCTGGAGCCTTGCCACCGGGCTCCAGGTCTATAGCCGCATGGTGGGCGGGCAACAGGCACCTATCGTCTGATGGCCGTGCTCCGCTGGCCACGTGTCAGCTCCACGGCGCTGCCGCCCAGCCATAGGATGGCACAAGTGACATTTTTGCTAATATTGCACATATACTGATATTTTTATAAATATGGTTTCAAAAAAATGCTATATGTGCCAAAAACATAGTGGACGCACCTATGTATATGAGTTAGGACTATATGCAGAGCGTGTATGTGAGTGCATATGTCGCATGCCCACCAGATGGCAGGTAATTAAGTGTTTGTTCAAATTTTTGAATATAGAAAATGAGCTTAAAAATTATAAAATTTTATATATAGCCTTCCGACACAACATACTTGATTGTGTAATTTTTTATAATTTTATCTACTTTGAATGTTGCTCAAAAGTTCATATGATTATGCCATTTGTAGAAGTTATTACATATAGCAAACGAGTTCAAAAAATTATAAAATTTTATGTGTAGCCTTCCAACATAGTTGACCTAATTATCTAATTTTTTTAGAAATTTTATGTACTCTGAATTTGTCATGTTAATTTAATCATAATTAATGATATGTGATGCTCATTTAATTCGCGGTTTAAATCATACACTGCACGGCCACCATGCGGTGGCCATCTTTTGCTGTGCGTGACCTCCCTTCTTTGCACATATGTCACCCCCTTGTTGCTATCCCCATTTCCCCTCCCTCCTTCGCACATATGTTGTCTCGTCCATGCCGTCCCCCCTTGGCTGCTCCCTCATCCGCATATATGTCACTCTATTCATACCGTCCCTCGTCGCCCGCTCCCTTGTCCGCACATATATCACTCTGTACATGCCATCCCCCTCACCCGCGGTGTTGCGCGTCGACAATGAGTCTATAATTTCATGTGGCAAGCACCGGGTTCTCTTTTCCCTCGGCCACAAATATGGAGATCTCACGATCGCTCATTGCTCATCTCAACTGTGTTTCGCTTCTCATTGTCATGCTTGTCACTGAAAATTAAGAACGCATAGCATAATTAAGATTTTCTATAGAGCCCCCTCACCCGCGGTGTTGCGCGTCGACAACGAGTCTATAATTTCATGTGGCAAGCACCTGGTTCTCTTTTCCCTCGGCCACAAATATGGAGCTCTCACAGTCGCTCATTGCTCATCTCAACTGTGTTTCGCTTCTCATTGTCACGCTTGTCGCTGAGAATTAAGAGCGCATAGCATAATTAAGATTTTCTATAGAGTAAATATCAAAGCAGTCATCACGATCGTAGAAGTGCTGATTGCTTCCCCCAAAAGACAGGTAATTTTTGTCATATGCATTCGTCGTTATTCCTGTAGTCGTAGTTAATTAGTGTTATTCAATTAGTCCTAATTAATGTAGCTCGTATTATGAAGTAAGTAGGTCATACTAATTTAGCCGTAATTTTGTACTATTTTTATGTAGGTACGATACCCATAATTTATTATTGTTGCTAATCAATAACTTGCGTGCTACTTGTTGTCATTATTTGTTGTAACGCTTACTGCAGACCGGGTTATTGTGGCTTCTTGCGTGCTACTTGTTGTCATTATTTGTTGTAACGCTTACTGCAGACCGGGTTATTGTGGCTTTAGGTAATCGCAAACATGGAAGACTTGATAGTGTTCTATAGTGATGGTCTTGTACAGTAGGTCCCGATGGATTGGACCTATCGAGATGCCAATACAAGGTGGTCCGGGCGGACGGGCTTGATGAGATGAATATTCACCAGCTTTGAAGATGCATTCAGAGGGAGTTTGCCACGAAGGCAATGATGCTGAAACTTGCGACCGAGGGGATCACCTGCACGAATAGCGTGTGGGAGCTCGTCAAGGTGAATGGAACCGTAGCATGGAGCCAGTATATGCAGATTGCCCCCCAGCCCGAGGCGGTCATTTATAGGTAGCCGATGGTGTACCTGGGTTTCATGCGCAGGGCATCGGAAAACATTGATGAGTCCAGCACCTCCACACCCGAGTAACTACACGCTGAGCTTCAATATGATAGCACAGAATGTGTTGTATCGGAGGAAAGAATCACCCATCATTTCGTGTAGAATGACGGAGCGGACATGTGGTGGTCAACTCACATTGACTGCCATGAGTACCTACCAGAGCAGGCACTCGTGTTGGGGTTTGACGAGGACACCGACCCAGACTCTGATGATACCGACAACGACGCACACTAGAGAAGTGGTCCAACCGGGGGAATTGTGTCATCGGAGGTGCCCTATGTGTCCTCCAGACTCGATGATGTTGCAGTACATTCCCTTCTACTGCCACAAGAAGAATGGTCCCAGTAAGGGTTTCAAGCCGACACTCTCTTAATTGGGCAGCGCTACCCTAGCAAGGCGGCTGTGCAACAAGCTATAGCATGGTACGTCTTGTCCATCAGTTGTGTGTACCGAGTGCACCAGTCCAACCCAGGTAATTACACAATGAAGTGCGTAGTGGAAGGCTACCCTCGAAAGGTCGGCGCTCAATGAGGAAAGAATTTTGGCTCGGTCTTCTCGATCAAGGTGATGATCTACGACACTTGCGAACTTAGCCTCATCAAGCACCTAGTTGCGATGGATGTGTCCATCTCCCCAAAGATGCTCATGTTAGAAGTTGCCAATCTGGATGGCTGTTCAGTCAGCTACAACAAGGTCCGACGAGCCAAGAAAAAGGTCATCAAGTCCATTATGGGATGTACGAAGAGGTGTACAACCTTGTGCCGAGATTGCTTCACCAGATAGCCGAATCAAACCCCGACACGAACATAAACAAGCTTGAATGTGTTGATGCTGACAGAAGACCCAACTACTTCATAATGGATTGGCTATTCTGGGCTTTCGCCCAGGCTGTTTAAGGCTTCAAGTTTTATTATCCTATGCTCACGATAGATGGCACTTTCCTCATAGGGAGATATAAGGGCACCTTTCTCACCTCGTGGCGGTCGACATGAACAACCAGCTTCTCGTAGTGGCATTTGCCATTGTGGAGAGCGAGAACACGTTCAGTTGGCTCTGGATCCTATGAATGTGAAGCGAGCAGTGGTGGTGACCGACCCAACGTATGCCTCATCACGGACCACAATGTTAGGTTGTTGACCGCGGTCAAACTATGCAGCATGGGATCACACGGTTCCACAATCAAGAAGTTATGAAGACATTCAAGGCATTATGTCTACAGAACTAGGCGAAAGTTTGAGTCCATTTGGAGAGACCTAGAAAAGCGAACTATAGAGGAAGAGCAACCTAGCAGTGCCATAAGTTTCTCGAAGTGGATTTGCCAGCACGCTCCTAAATTAGAGAAATGATCCCTTCTCTATGACACGGACGATGCGAGATATGGGATTATGACAACCAACATGTTCAGGCGTGTGGTGCCTCCCCATCACCGCGATCGTCGAGGAGACATGGACTTGCACTATCGGTTATTTTATCAATAGAGCCACTGCAACCAAGCAACGGATGGTGGAAGGCAAGCAGTAGTTTGAGAACATGCAGAGGTACATGGACCAAAAGATGGAGATTGCTTGAATGCACAAACATCCAGTAGTCAATGACCTCGGAGGAAGTATGAGATCAAACCCGATAGATATATGTCAACGATCATGCGTGGGTGAA
Organism: Dendrocalamus sinicus; assembly: GCA_036346575.1. Lineage (NCBI taxonomy): Eukaryota > Viridiplantae > Streptophyta > Magnoliopsida > Poales > Poaceae > Dendrocalamus > Dendrocalamus sinicus. The sequence continues at coordinate 83,696 of JAYEVI010000257.1, forward strand.
ATAAAGCAGGCATGCACTGGATGATATGGCCACATGCACCTATAACAAGCGAGCTCTCGCATAAATGAGGTAGATGTCTAAGCCATAATCTCCGAGTACTATGATATGCAACACCTTTTCAATACATAAAGTGCGAGTTTCATTTCTCTGACTTGGACATAAACTATAGGGATCTTTGGTCGACATGCTGCAATGGGCCCCAACAAGGACTTGAAGATAATCGCAAAAGAATGTTGGCATATGCGCTTCCAAAACAACATGGATGTCGACCAACGTACTAGCATTAGCCGCACGATAAAGTGCGAGGATATGCAAGACCTCTGGGCACTCAATAAAGGATTGCCCCAACAAACCGAGCTCATCTAGTCGCCATTCATTGTCATGATTTCATGTATTTTTTAGTTTATCAAATTAATTTATATTTGTAGCAATTCAAGATGTAGTACTTTATGTGGTGGTAATGGCCAATTAATCAATTGATTACTTAAATGATTAACACTATAATCTATTATCACATGTGATTACTTATGAAATCATTGTCATTTAATGGTAAATTTTAGCACATTATTTTTAATTACCAATGGCCCAGGGTTCATTGTGCTTTAATTGGTGCATAAGGTTATTTTAGTGCGAGGGGGGACGACATGGTAAGAATGATATATGTACAGATAAGTGAGCAGGCAAGGGGGATGGCATGGACAGAGTGACATATGTGCAAACGAGAGAGCGGGTGAGGGGGGATGATATGGACAGAGTGACATATGTGCAGACAAGGGAGCGGCAAGGGGGGCAGCATGGATGAGCCAACATATGTATGAAGGAGGAAGCGGGAAAGGGGGGTGCATTTTTCATTCGACTTGATGATGAACTCATGATGATTTTGTTTTGGACATGTATCAACTCATGATGCATTCTTCACTTCACTTGATGATCTTCAATACTTGAAACCATCCCAAGTCATCCTTATTTATAGAACCTAACGTATTCATCCAACTTATGAAAAATGTTAGTCCACAAACTAATTGTCATCAATTACCAAACTTCATCATTAACTCATAATTGTAGGATTAGATTCTACAATCTTCTCTTTTTGGTAATTCAAACAATCTCAATTCATAATAAGATAGAAATTAAATTATGAGTATACAACATGTACACAACAGTTGTATACTCTAAGATAAGCTTATTAAGCAAAACTCACTCATCCGGTTGTCATTTAACCATCCAACCATTAACATATAATATAGGAACTAGATGACAACTCGATTACGAGTATATATGAACTGCATAAGCTATACATACTTAAGGGATATGTTTCAAAGTAAAAATCCTTAATATGTGAAAAGATGAACATAGATCAAGACTAATGAAATATCAAAACATAGAGTGAACTCGCTCTAAATGTGTGCATACAAGAATATATAGTGAAAACATATGCACATATTTAAGTTATACTATTTGGTGAGGTTCAATCTATATTTTGGATCTAAAGAATGCAATAAGATATATAAATACGATATTAAATGCATACCTCTTACAATTATCACCTTTTTTCATCTAAATGATACTAAGCAATATTATAATCAATAAACATGTTAGTCTGATAATTAGATTTGTTATTATCACCAAAACCAACACAATGGAGCTTAACTTACAGCCGGTGGGAGTTAGGGTTCATTGGGGGTTAGGGAGAGATTCATCGGGACCCTGAGTTATAGAGGGTGGAATTTTAGGGTGGACGGGCCCTACGTTGAGCAAGGAGTGGCAGTGGTACGGCGAGGCGCCGCCAGTCATGGGAGATCGCGACGGGCGGTGGAGGGGGAGGACGATGGTCACTAAAGTTGAAGAGAAAGGGTGGGACCACATACAAAGGCATTAGTTGGTGGTCGATGGGGTCACCGTGGAGCGAGGGGGCGACAGAGGCAGAGAGCACTGAGACGGGAGGAGCAAGGAAGATGAGTAGGTGTTGGTAGCATAGTGTGACTAACACGCTATCAGGGTTCAAAGTTTTGGTTTGAAAAAACTTTCAGAGGGCAGCAAGATGAACAAAACAACAAAATTTCATTCATTTCGTTCAAAAATTAGGACGAAAAAGTCAAAATTTTGATGAAATTTAATCAAAATTTGGATAAAATTTACACAATTCAAATGTGAATAAATTCAACCAAAATTTGACCGAACCATTCTTCTTTTGGGGTAGTGAAATGGAAAAAATTTCTAAAACTTCACCAAAATTTCGGTGAAATTGTGAACCATGCACGCTACCGGTAGCGTCCTTCAAAAATAACATCGCATTTCTGCGTACGCATGAGGAAACACACAATATATATTTTTCTCATGACGATGCGAACTAGAGCTAGTACGCATGAACGGTTGAGCAATATATATACATGCCCTGAGGTCCTGGTCCATGCGGCAGTAGTAGTACGAGCTAAGCTTAGATTGAGATCACATTTGGATCCTGAGCATAACTGCTCGCACACATTTAGGTATGGTGGAGTCGTAAGCATGGACCAAAGACTATTTTTTAAAGCAAAAAAATTCATATATAAACTAAAGTGTAATCATACTAAATAAAGTATATGACACTAAATAGAATCAATAGATACAATCTGCATGTGAACATGTGAAGATAAAGGTAGGATATAGAATAGTTTATTCAACAATTTACCATCAAGTTATCGAACGTAATAGTTTGAACAAAAGATGAGACATAGAAGAAACGACCTGTCAAAGAGAAGGATTAAGTAGTGTCACAATTAGTTGATAATAAATCAGGAAAGATGCAAAAAAAAAGGGAGAAGCCAAAAGATATGCCATTAAAAGACAAAGTCTAAGAGAACGAGGTATTTTTATTCTCTAACATTTCGTGCCTTAAAATTGTTTCGATGTAACACACTATTAAATCATTAAGCTAATTATCGAATATCTTATTGTGTAAATTGGTCTTGATAATATTCACATGCTGTTGTCACTGGTAGTAGCAATGCTAACTCAATATATTGGTAGACCAATAAGAATGTAATATGCATTTCAGTTTCAACCATTTTCATAATCAGACTTCTAAGATCATCACAAACAAAAAAGAAATCATCGGTTTGTCCTTTTGTATATTGCCATTCTATTGCCACCTTGCTTGCATATTTTTATAAGCCCATACGGCTGTGCCCTCTGGCCTCTGCTCCTGCCCCCGGGCACCAATGAGCCCCCTCCCCGGCCTCTAGGCTTTGTCGGAGTGCCAATCTGCCTGCGCACAACACACTGGTTGTCGCCCGGGCACGTCTTGGCCGTGCCCTAGCCATCATGCGCCCGCCGGCCCTGCACCCTTGGCCGCCGCCCGCCGTGCACCTACGCCTTGAACCTTGGCTGCGTCCTACCTACATCCTGGCCATCACGCCCTGCCTACGCCTCGGTTTCGTCGGCCGCCGCCGTCAGCCTTTGCTCGCTCTAGGGTTGGGAGACCCTGAGGCAGCAGAAGGCCAAAAAGGGCATAGCTCACTGCATTGCTTGTTCGCTAGCTGACTCAATCTCCATGGACTGCCTGCCTACTAGCCTTCTATTGGGACAGCCAGATCAGGCCCTACTCAACAAAGAACTGGATGACAAACCCACTAACAAAGAAAATGGCCGCGTCGGGCGTCCTGTTCATCTTCGACAGCCTCCTAGCCGGTGGATGCTGGGTCTAGGAGGCGCCCACGGGGTCCCGGCTGGAGAACTCGGGCGACCGCCGTAACTCACCACATGGGACGGTCCACCTCTGCACGCTGCTCCTCTGAAGCCTACTTGAAGAGCCAAATCCGTAGGCAGGCATTAGCACGAGGAGAGAAATCAATCAAGGACGCGCGCATGACACAACCTAATTAAGTTTCCCACCCTTCAACCCACACAGTCACACCGGCTCTCACTCTTTGCAGAAAGAGCCATTCAAGAAGGAATGGGCTTCCCTATCCCCCTCACTCTATTCCCCTCCCTATTCCCTCAATCTAAACCACTCACATTTCATCCAATGGCTAGTTTTTTTTCACCATTTGCCCATCCATCATAAATAATAAAAAAATACAGAAAAAATAAAATTTATTTTTTCTCATCTTTGACTCCCCCGTTCCAGTCTCCATCGCAGGCCAAACAGGCAAACACTACACATTTCAGTCCAAGAAACACACGCCAACAACACCACCAAAGCCAACTCCAGCGTTGAGACTTGAGACTCCAATCCATTGCAATCACTCTTCCCTCCAAAAGAGGCACTGATCACCAAAGGTAGGGAGTGTGATGAGGACCATGAGGTCTCTCCTGTTCTTGCTGTTGCTGCTTTCTGGAGTAGGCTTCAGCAGCAGCATAAGACTAGGCACTGGCGGCTATGAGGAGTGGAGGCTGGGCACAGCAACTTACATCAAGGAGTCCCAGGGGCACCCACTTAATGATGGTATGTATGTATTTAGCTTCTTGATCTTTCTTGGATAGATATATAGAATCAAGAACAGCAGCAATGTCATCTCTCTCTTTTTTCTTTCTTTCTTTCTGCGTTTTCTTTGGATGGAAATGATGAGTGTAGTTTGAAAAGATGGATGAATGACAAGCAGATGGTGTAGTATTAGACAGATCCGGCACAGTGGGCAGGGAAGTGCTACTAAGAAGTCGCAATAGAAAGCAGAAGGAAAGATTCACTGTTGAAACTTCTTCCTTTTTTTTCTTCATATAGATTGTGACTTGGAACTGAACATCCCCGGTATGTTTTGTAGATGATAGGAGTAATTTATTGTGATCCGTGAAAGGGTAGATAAAGGCTCCTTTAAGAATTATAAAAAAATGTTGATGGTAATGCTAATACTGCATTATCATCAACATTTCCTATCTTTATAATCCTTGAAGAAACTTTTTTTTGGTGCATTAGTGCACTAATGCTGTCCTAATCAGCCGAAAGGAAAAAAAATAAAGAGCCATGGAGTGGAGTATATTTTTGCCAAATAGGCTTAAATTTTGCATCCTTTTCCGTTTGGGTAAGTTGTGGAAATAATGAGGCACATTGAATGCTTTGACAATCCTAATTACGAGAGGCAAGCTGGTACAACATTAGCTTTTCTTGCTGTTACTGTCTGTACTGAAGTCATGCAGATGCAGTGTACCTTTTACAGTAATTGATAGAAACAGACTCTGAACATCATATTGGCTGAACAGTTCATGCCAACTATACTTTGTTTCTTCAAAGAATGCCAATTAGATCCAACTTGGAATCCTGGATTCAAGCATACCCATATTTACATCCTTTTGGCCAATGCTGAATCTTTCCATATTACTTCATGAGAATACAAACTTCTTCTAAATCTAAATTAAAATCCTGAATTCAGGGATGTCCATCCTTGCATCCTTTTGGTTAATGATGATTCTTTATGTGTTCTATGTTCCCTGAGAAGTGATCAAATGAGCTATGATTTTGTTTGATGCAATGGTTGTTTCAAATTCCAAAGGTGGTGGTGCCTGTGGGTACGGAGACCTGGACATCTTCAGATACGGGAGGTACACGGCCGGCCTGAGCAGTGCACTGTTCATGAGGGGCAGGGCCTGCGGCAGCTGCTACGAGCTCCGGTGCGTGAACAGCATCCTCTGGTGCCTGCGGGGCATCCCGACGGTCGTCGTGACGGCGACTGACTTTTGCGCCCCGAACGTTGGCCTCCCCGACTATTTCGGCGGCTGGTGCAACTTCCCCAGGGAGCACTTCGAGATGTCGGAGGCTGCGTTCCTCCGAGTTGCCAAGGCAAAAGCTGACATTGTACCAGTGCAGTTCAGAAGGTAACACTGCCTGTTCTTGAATTGCTCAATGCTCATTGCTCTCTTTTAGCTTATCATTCTGCACCCAGCTAATGTGTGAATTTATATGCAAAAGTATGGCACTATCATTCTTGAGTTGTGCATTTGGTGTAGTTCTTTAGCCTGCCACAGTACTGCTTTTGCAAAAGTTCAGAATGATGTTTGATCATTGGAAATGGAACATAGAATATGTGATACTGTATTTTCAAGCCACTTTGCATTGTTGGTGTCAGCGATATGCTCTAGACGTAATCATAGAGATGATTTTATCACGTCTATGTTTATGAATTATTAGTAAATGTTTATTATGTTTCATGGATGAATTATCATTTATAAAGTTTAGTAAGTATGTGACTTGTTAGTGAAGATTTTATTTGTTGTATGATATCATTCTAAAATATCTTTGGTCGGGACAATTATGACTTAAAGACTAGCATATGTTTTAATTGATGACCACGTTTCACCAGTCATAGATATGAGAATATCATATTAATAGTGTGGACACATGTTAGAGAACATGATATTGGATTGACCCACTTTGAGACACTGCTAAGATTGTTATGTTTCTATATATCATCAGTTGGTCTCAAGCAAAGATGTATAATCCTTGTACCTGAGATCAATACAGCTTTCTACATGAATAATAGTACTCTCAGGGGTTAAAAAACGCTACTCATAACTAGGTAGTTATAAATATAGTTTTCGTGTATACGATGGAATACGCGGAGGAATGTGATTAGTCAGATATGGGATTTGCCCCTCCTAATATAACATGACAGATATCTATGGGCTCCTCAATGTGGTCGGATAAAGAAAGTGCATGATCATGCCACTAATGGTCGAAGAGTTGACCGTATGAAGTTATCCATCACTAGATTGGAAAAGGATTGAATAGTCTATGAATGACAAGTTTTTCACCTTGAGTTCAATCAAGTATCATAAGGCAAAAGAAGAATACGCAAACATATTGTTTAGTCCAACCAAATATGAACTGATCGTATGGTGATACATATTGGTCGTGAGCTGGTCAAACATAATCACAAACTAGTTGACGAACTAGTCGTAATGAGTTACAGACTAGTTGTGACTAGATGCGAGTTGCTTGTAATAAGCTATAGACTGGTCGTGAGTAGCTAGGACCTAGTCGCAGATCGTATTGCATAAGGCTCGTCAGTTTTGATCTTTATGTGCGTTCAGTGGTTGTTATGTCTTTACTAGGGATCGCTACTGACTAGTGATCGGAAAAGAGTTTTCAAGTTATGGCTGAGTATACATGAACTTATATGATCACATACTTAACAAGTTGGAATATATTACTTCGGATAGGATCTGTTGCTAGTGGGCCAAGTGAGCTTTGCACTTTGACGGGCAACTAACGTAGGGTTTCATCGAGGGGCTATATTATGGGAAGCGTGGGGCTGAGGGAGGTGCCATACACACCCACCAAAACTCTATCCACCACCTCCCAAAGTCCTTACCGTGAGTATTGGTGCTAGCACACTAGTGTATGGGGTTCCTTCTCTAGATGTGTGTACTCCAGTAAAAGCACTACTGCGTTGCTGGTCAGGACGACAATGAGGAGGCAATCAGCTTCCAAAGATGTGGGAATGATCACGATGCGCGTTACGTTTGAACCGAGCTGCTTCAACTATACTTCTGTTGTATTGTGTATTTAATGATAATATCTATGATCTTTTACTCATATGGCTTCCTTATAGTAGGAATTTTAATTCATGCTAGTGTAGACTACCTCATATCACAATAGCTGGGTAGATAGCATCAGCCTGAGAGGGTGTAGAGAAAAAGAGCACTTTAATCAGTGCTGCTTTCTTCTTTTTAATTCTGACTTCTGGTTGTTAATTAGGAGCACTTCCCCAGTTTCAGACAAATGCTATGAGTGTGTCCCAACTGGTGCAAGAGTATACAACAAGCATACTTTATACAAGATTAAGTTATTGCCATCTACTCAATACTCGTCTCTGCAAAAGAGGCCATTCCACTTTGATCACCACAATGCAAAAATTAAGCAGCATTTCGTTGTGGATCTGATGTAAATGGCCATTGATGCTGATCGCAGGGTGAGCTGTGACAGAGCCGGCGGCATGCGGTTCACGATCACCGGCAGCGCCAACTTCCTCCAGGTCCTGATCACCAACGTGGCTGCGGGCGGCGAGGTCGTCGCCGTCAAAGTGAAAGGGTCGAGGACCGGGTGGATACCGCTGGGGAGGAACTGGGGGCAGAACTGGCAGTGCGACGCCGACCTCCGCAGCCAGCCGCTGTCGTTCGAGGTCACCGGCTGGAAGGGGAGGACGATCACCTCGTATAGCGTCGCTCCGTCGGATTGGATGTTTGCGCAAACGTTTGAAGGCAAACAATTCGCTGAATAGATGAAAGGAGTAGCAAGCTCGGATGATTGTAATTAGAATTACATGGGAGAAAAATGTTGGGTTTCGTCCTTGTGACCCCAAGAACATTCAAGTGTGTTTGCTCTGCTCGCCATGTGCAACAAAATTATACAAAATCACTTCAGGATTCTCTCAATGTTTGGCTCGAGCACGGCATTCGTATCAGCTACGATCAAGAGACGGTACTAGTACTGGAGTACCATAAACAAACAGGTACACAAATTACAGGAAAAAAGAGGTAAGCCGAAAGCAATTATACCCAGTTGAATATGTCATGCACTCATGTGGCATATCAAGGTCAGGCTTGCACACCATATGTAAACGAGAAGCTTTGCACATTAGCCCAGCCTTTCGTGAGACCTGGAGCCCATCATTGCAGTTGCATAAGCATGCAAATGGCAATGCAGTAGGAGTTTCACACAACAATGCAAAAAGGGGAGAGTACACACAAGTGCTGTGAAAAACTTTCCTCCTAGTCAAGCGCACAACAAAATTTGGTTTGCTTCCGAACATCCGATCCAACTTGCACCTATTTGGTGCACAGACTTGCTATACACGATTTGAGTTTGTTTAAGCAGAAGGGTCAGGATCTAACTGCTGCAGCACCACGGGAATAGTTGTATTTAAAGAAGGCATCACGCATCGGCCTCCAAACAAGGCTATACTAGCTGGTGAAAAAAATTGTTCACAGGCATGACGAAGATAATGGTAGGGAAAAAGGAGTTATAATGTTCGAAGGTCTCAATTACAGAATAAAAAAACAGTTACCGTGCATTTTCATTCTCCATCACCGCTTAAGACTCCTTCTGGGGCCCCTCCGTAGCCTCTTCAAAACAGGGCGAGGGGTACCAGCCTCAGTTTGTGAGGACTCACCTTCGAAATCATCTGATAGCAGATTGTTAGTTCATGTAGAAAATCAATTGAAAAAAAATAAAGTTTCACTTTTCATTATTCTTGTGACTTCACAGCTTGTGTTGTCTACAAGACATGCCTACCTGCGCTGTTGTTCTTGTTCATAGAAAGAGTACCATTTGAAGATCTCTTTGGCTTGGTGACAATCATTGAGGTTACCCTGACATTCTGAGCACACAACAGGATTACGTTATTTATTTTTCATCTTCGACCTTAAAAAATGAAGTACATCTAAGATTTGGATTCCTAGTTACCTTTACATCTTCATCTTGAGTAAATTTTTGAACCTCATTGTTATCAGAGCTAATTTTGTTCGCATTTACCTTTGTTGTCTCTTCCTGCTGGGCAACCCAATTGCGGCCATTATAACCAGACTTCTTCTCACCTATCACGATGACATCACGTCCCATTTGTTGCTCTGGAACCTCACATTTCCCATTGAAGGGTGGCATGTAGCAAAACCTGAAATTTCAGAATGTAACACTTCAGACCTGCCGAAAAGCATGGAAAGAAAGAAGCTATCCCATGTATAAACTTACTGAGTCAACATATGTTCCAGTTTCTTTTAGTCATATAATTGTGATGATACAGGACAATTCAAAAATAACTTGAACTTATCAATGCATAGAGCTTATGTAAATATTATTTAGCTGATGAATACTAAATTTAACCACAAACTGAACATTCATCCAGTAAGCTGAGAAACCAGCAAGATGAACTAGTCTATTGCACTTTCTAATTTCTATAAAGAAAGGTCATAAGCAGTTAACATGTAAATTATTAATGTTGTGTCACGAATCACGATAGCCAAGAAGGGTTATAATCGACATATTGTAAACTGAAGACTTCAGGTTTTGCCCAACAAGGTTGGGGGCCACTCAAAAACATCCTTTAGATAAAATCACTACGTTTCATCAACTATGCACATCCTGTATGATAAACAAGAGCATGACCGCCTGATACAAACCAATCATCCGGTAGCAACTCTGTATCAAAGCCCGCATTCAACATTCTCCATTTACGGCAGCTGTAGCATTGAACCCAGTCATGATCAGCCTTGTAGCGCTCACCCCCTTTTCTCTGGACGAAGAAAATTAATTAGAGTGAATAACGCTTAAAAAAGTGTGAACATAATCTTTTTAGAATAATATAGAAGAATCTGAAAAGTAAAATGAGAACTTAAGTAGAAACATTTGGATAGAAGAGCAAACCCCATACCAGACCACACTCCCAGACAGCATGATTAAATGCATTAGCCATAGTAAATACCCGTATATTCTGCTGGGAAAACGTACATGTATATCCCACCCGTATTTACATGTCTATCCCCTCATTTACAAATGACTTGATAACTAGTAAATGCATCATGTTCATATATTGTCTATAAAATAACTAATTTTTTTCTGAGTATCTAGGTTCCATGATGGTATGAGATGGGGGATTAATCCCGTAGAAAGCCCAACTCAGTTACCATTCCTAGTCACAATATGGCTAATATTTTCTTTGTTAGAGTTACCAAATACTTGGCATACACAAAAATACAGTAGTATTTCCCATTAAATGCATGATTAAAAGTTGCATCTGCTATCAAATTCAAACCTATGTTGTACAGTGTTATCTACTAATATCCTGTTCCTTTCTTTTGAGAGGTTTAGTTATCCAATGCAAAGAAATCATACATTCATACCAATTCGAGATTATCAAAATTTGATTCCCAGTATTCATCTGCTTTCCTATCAAGCCACTCCTCCAGTTTAGCATACATTTCACAGTCTTGAAACCCTTGTTTGCTGTTAAGAACCCATGAATTACCATCTTCATCATCCTGCCAAACATATGGAGAAGTTTATTCCAGGGACACAAAATAAAACAATAGGAAAACTGAACTTCATGGCACTCAGAAGTCAAAACCACAAACACACATAGCAAAGCCAAGATATTCTCAACCATACAATGAGATCTGTAATATCTGCAACTCCTATTACTCCACGTCCCATGTCAGCATTATGCTTTTGGCCTCCAACTCGTTTGTAAGACTGAGAAGATAACACAAAATCAAAAGTCGGAAAAGGCATGCACAAGCAAAGAGGTAAGAACATTCATACTAATATGTGTGAAAGTACAGCAAAAATGCACAAGCCAAAGAGTGCAAATAGCTTGATACAATAAAACAAACATAAATATTGTTTGCAATGTACAACTGAATCAACTTGAACATGAGAAAGCTCAATCTATTCCTGCAAATAGATTTTACATCCAACATAGATTTCCAAGTCTACTCTAGCAAGCCATGCAAACAAAATATATTTGCGTACCCTAATCGAGTACCAAGTGTTGTAGTTTGTAGAATGTATCAAAACTTGACAGTGATTTTTGAACGTTAGCATGAGCAGGAGTGACTGATTCTGATGTGACATGGGTGGGGAGGATCCATGTATGGAATATAGCTCCTAAGCTGAATGAAAATGGACAAGTTCGTGATTAATAGTTCAATACCAGAACAGCTAATCTCACCTCTATCAGACGACCATGCCAATACAGGAAAATTCCACAGTTAATTCTGTCCCATTCTATATTGCTCCTTCCCAGAGTCAATTGAATAGTCCTACCCATAATTTCACCAGACACAACAGAAGTCTTATTAAGGCTCTTTGCCAAAGGGTGGGTTTTGACCTACCAAGAAAGGAAATAACAAATGAAAACAAGCCAAGAATATAAATGTGTCACAAGTCACAACGTAGAAAGAAATATGACATGACTATTTACCCTAGAGCCTTGGACAGAGATCTTCATCCGAGGATTCAGGAACATAACTTCCAAATAGGATTGAAGTGAATAGTCTAATGGCACCTATAGAATATGATATAAGAATTAGTTAATACAGAGTTACAGACCATGTTTTTACCGTTTCCATAAAATAAAATGCATGGAAAGAATCAGAAATACGAAATTACAAACCATTTCCACTCATGCTTTGAGCAAATATGGCTAAGTCCCAAATCACACGGTCATGCATGACACACAAGATACAACATACTGAATATATGAATGCTATGTCACTGCAAGCTCGTCAAGCTCCCAAAAACCAATTTTTAGCGAAACCAAAAACCAGCCATAAGGGCAGTATAAAAAACATAAATTTCTTTTATTTTCCTTTCCAGTTGCCATAGCAGACCATCAGAAAGATGCAATGAACTTACATAAGATTCATTTGTCTTTCCAGTTGCCATAGGAAGGTTGTCACTTGTCTCGAAAGGAAAAGAAAAAATAAATGTAGATGAGAAGTTACAGGACGTACCTTGTTACTTGTTTGTCCTGGTCGTGATCTGACTCTTCTCGAACGGATTAATATGTCTCCACGATCATGGTGGACAGGATTTTCAGAAGGCTTCCCCGAAATCCAGTTCAAGGTGTAATCTGTACCCCATCTATCTAAATTCCATATATAAATCTGTGTTCCTCTACCCTCTTCACCAAATAAACCTAGCTTTTCTCCAATGAAATACTCATTAAAGGGAGAAAATTCCTTAATTGCATTCAGGTTATATTCTGCAGTAGCTTCAGACTGGATACTTGTATCAACTTCCATGTATTGCCCTTCCTTACGATATGTCACCACAGGGATCTCAAGATTCTGCAGTAAATCATACTATCTTTAGCTTTAACATTCCCATTTGACCAAGAATGAAGGCAGTAAGTAGAACCATGCTTACATCTTTATTTTCATTAAAAGACTGAGATAGAAAGGCCACTGATCTGGAAGTTGAAGTTTGAGTAAGCACAACTACATCTTTTCCAAGTTTCATAGCACCAGTCTACAAAATAGCACCCAGAAAACAGTAAAAATTTGACAATAACAACATAATTTTCACACCAACAAATATGTGCTTGCATAAATTTGGTCAAACAAGACTGCAGATATGATTAAAGCATGCACATATGAAATAATCTGTTTAGAGCAAAGTGAAGGTGTATGGTTTTACTTTTACCTCCTTAAATTGAGTGTCTAAAGAAGAACATAAGCAGAGTTTAGTTTTCCTGTATGACAATTCCTACCAGCGAAACCATGAAGTTTCAAGTGACAAAACTATAATAGTTATTTGGGCTCATTGCTTGTGTAGTTTAACACTGAACATTCCTAGTCATACTAGCTTACAAGACAAAGGATGGAAGGCACAGCGACTTGGAGGATAGCATTAGCATTGCACATTGTAGCACTGATGGTGTATAATATGCAGAAGAATGCATGTTGGAAGTACATTGAATAACACACAAACAAGTTCCCATTTACTCAACAGCATTACACATCTAAGCAGTGCATTATAGGGCTTGTTCTTTTGGGTTACGGCTTATGGCTTTTGGTTACGGCTTATTAGTGTAATGAATAGTGATTGCTGAGAAAAACCAAAAGCCGCTGAAAATCTAAGGCCCTGTTCTTTTCAGCTTCTAAAATATGATTTTCGGCTTTTCTACATTAATTAGCTTTTAAACGGAGTATTTTTTCGAGATAGTGTCTACTAGTTAATTATAGGACATACTTTACTGACTTCATTTTTATCGGTAAAAGCCGCACGTGAGTTTCTGTTACTCTGTAATCTCTCGTACAAACATCCCAAAAGTCACAAGCCGCAGCCAAAAGCCCTAAAAAGAATAGGGCCATAGGCTAAGGTATGTATGGAGCTATCTATATGGTATTTAGACAAGTTTCAGTCACATTTCAAATAAATCAGACACACCATAGCAATATAACATATGAAGGCAGCTTGGGAGGTAAAAGATTGAAATATTTAAAGGTCATCTATAACATAGATAACAGGAATGCTGAGGAATTGAGGACAGCATAAGAAGAGAATCAAATATTACAAGAAGAAACTAGAAAGACTGAAAGGAAGATGAATCCCCTAGTCTGGCTGGAGCCTTGCAGCTCGCTCTTGAGGAGATGGTTTATTGGAGTCTGGCAGGGGCTCGGGGTATTTCCTTCCTTATGGCGCTAGAGCCTGAAGGCAACCAGTAGGTGTTTGGTTTCTTGGTCGAGGTCGTTTTTGTTGTAAGCGTAAGGCGCGAGCGGTCTGTCTCTTTCTTGGGTGTGTTGGTGTGTGGGTGTGTGTTGTAAGGGCTCTTACCCCTTTTTTCTTCTTAATACAAAGATGCGCAGCTCTCCTGCGTGTTCGAGAAGATGAATCCATTCTACAGCAATTTGTTGAGAAATATTTACCTTAAATCCAATACCAAATCTCCCAATCTGATCCTGGCGATGTTCATTTGGTCGTTTGTGACCAAATGAGATCATTCTCATCACTTCAGCATAAGTCATTCCATGGCCATCATCAATTACAGATAAGACAGGAACTTTTCCTTCTGCTTTCTTTGAAAACATAGATTTGATGGAAATATCCAACCTTCAGAAAGATAAAGGAGAATAAACAAGAAAGAAGTGGTTAGCACAATCAAACAACTGGAATAGTCTTTTCAAAAATGTTAACAACACTAGCCTCAGTGAGGAATTGTTTAGAAAACGTATTGCTACAGCCTACAGGTCCCATTTTGTGGAAACTACAGACAAAAGCAGGCCAGTTTGTACAGTCTACACTGAGAGAATATGCATGTACACATTCACCTGGAAGAGAAGCAAAATGAGATGGTCAAAACAAGGCCTAGTTTGGCACAACGTCGCCTTATTAATCTACCATTTTATTTTATTACTTTTGGAAATATTAGCTAATTTAAAACCTTTTTCTTACTTTTTAGAGCTACAACAGAAATAATTTATTACTAGGATTAATAAAGATTTTTTAAAATTTTATTACTAGAACTAGAATTAAGGTTCTTTTAACCAACTAAGATTACACAGCGCAGCACGACACATTAATGGCGATTACAAACTGGCCCTAAAAATGGTTTTAAAATAAACAAACCATCACTTTCAGATTATAGCATCTTGAAGACATGGATGTACCTAGATGCGCCAGCATCTCTGGAGTTGTCAATGAGCTCTGCTATTGCTCCAAAGATCCAGCCAGCATGTGCCTGACTGAGTGTTCGCAGATAACTAGGATCTGTGCTGACAAAATTTTTTGTAAGAGTAGCTTTTCTCTTTTTCACTATTGGATCTAAAACTCTAGGACCATCTTCAACAGACTCGCGCGGTGAGGATTCTGAAACTGATCTATGGAGTTCTGTGCTACATGGATCATGATGTTTCCTCTTATGTGAAGTATTCATCTCCTTTGGATTTGGTCCATTATCACAAATCTCCTCTCTCAAGGATGGCCTAGCATTATTCACATGTCTCTCTGGTGGCACAACAAATAAGTGAAGAAAATCAATAAGCAAAAATAATTTAAATCATCAAAAGTTAATAGCAAATATGGCATATGATGATGCACAGCTTCAGTTTCAACTATGCATAGAACTCCACAACAACAACGTGAACAAGTAATCATCCAAATGAAGAAAGTGAACAAGAAGAAAGCTCAGCAGATGCGACTCTAGGAAATGACATGTTGTCACCAACATGAATAAACTGCTAATGATGAAATTGAGATTACTGTAATGCCTTGCCAATGGTCAAAAAGCTTCCCACTATAAAACAAACAATACAACAGAATGGCTACTCATGAAGGAATAATGAATAATCCCAGAAAGCATTCCTGATCAGGAAGCAACATAGCAAAACTCTCACCAGCTATTCCTGCCATCTGTTTGCCATCTCCAGGGTCATTTTGTTCAGTCTTGTACACGACCACCGCATGCGAGAAATTAGGGCGTTCATGAGATTGAGGGGGAAGAATGTGGAAGGTGAAGGACCCACATCTAACAATACCGGCCTTCAAAACACACAAACAAAAAAAGGAACAAGGGCCCTCGCATTACAGACAGCAAAATAGAGCTAGTACATGGTGGTATAACAAAATAGTGAAATACAACGTACATATTGCTTACTTGCAGGCAACAAAAAAAACCTGCCTGAGAGTAGATTTTAATTAATTGAAAAATAAAAATTCCTACAACCCATCTAGCTAGCCACACCCACAAATAAAAATGTAATCTCTTGGGACAGTAACTTGGCAGTTCCCTAATCCTCAGCCAGAATGTTTTTAAAAGAAGGGTAATTTAACATAGCTTATCTTGTGTGTTTCATAAAATAGAAATTATGAGTAAATATTCATACAGTGAAAATAATATTTACCCTTTGATTGTCCCAAAGGAAACGCATAAACTTTCCCCATTCATTATTCTGACGATCATCTTCCGGATCAGGAAGCAGTGAAAATTTTGGCAATCCACTCAGCTGGTATACCTTAGTTCGCACAAACTCAGTGATCAACCAAACCGAGGGCCTGTAAAAGGAAAGCAAAAATTAGTCCAATGTTCTGATTTTATAGAACACTGGTGCAAAATTCAGCCAAGTATGCATACAAATTTTAAAAGTATACAGCCTATTTTTTGGGCTATGGCTTATTAGTCTAATGAATAGTGATTGCTGAGAGAAGCCAAAAACAAAAGGCCACAGAAAAGCCAAAAAGAACAGAGCCATATACACGGGATACTTCCATAAAAAAATTAAAAAAACTCCCCCCTTTCACAATATTTGTCCATTTTCTTGGGATGCATTGTTTTACAATGTTTGTCAATTGAGGAAATCAAGAGTGTATGGTACAATGTCATTAATTATTTCTTAGATTTGGTGCCTCCTTATTCTGTATTGTGAAACAGAGGAGTAACTTCATTCAAGTGGATTAGGCTAGTATTAAACATGAGCGCAGCAGCATTGCATGTTATAACAATAGTCAAAAGCCCACCCATCCATACTGTAGACTAGATTCAGTAATCGACAATAGTATGCTACACTGTAGTCTGCTACTGAAATCATAAAGAATTCTTTATTCACTAATAGTTTTGGTCCAAGCCAGTATACAAAGTACTCACTAGAATCACCGGTCAGAAAAATTAAGATCAGCTTACACTTCTATTGGAAGATCACAAACTTTGGTGCGGCATATGCTCTTAGAATCCTTTTGCAGCAACACATAGTTCAAGCCACCACCTACCATAAAAATATATATATCCTTCAGGCCAAATTTTGCAGAAAATAAATTGTACCACATACAACATAGTTCGAAGAACAAGCTAAAAGAAGCAAACATCATTCATAATAAAATATAAGTGTTAACTGTTAAGTTCAAGTTAAGAAAAAAACTGGATGGGTATGTGGGACATTATTTAACTGATACCAATTATAGCGCATGTACTTCTATAGATTTGCAGATTCTCGCTGTTTTAATTTTGACAATCTACCTATTGTACTTCGGATCTAAAAATTATCCCTTATAAAGCTGAATCAGTACAAATTAACACATTGCTACCTTTTCTTTTCTTTTTCTCAATTTGTTTTGCTTGCCGTTTACTGCTATATTTAGAAAATTGCAAATTAGGAATGAGAATTTTGGCACTTCGCGTGTGTTAACAAGAGCACTTGGACCCTATCTAAGCCTATCATCCATTAGCAAGTGATTAAAAGTACAAAACTACAACTGTTAATATGCACTTAAACACATAGGAGTATATGTGGTAGAGTATCAAAATTAAATGTACAGGTGGGACTTTGGAATATGTAAAGTTTCAACAGCACACAGGTGGACTTGGTGCAATGTCCTCTTTTTTTTTTCAGGAAGCCTGATCTACAAATAGGATGTGGCTATTCCATTTATAACAAGGACACCCATACAGCCATACCTTGATTTTCATGTGATGGCTCATTCAAATCAATCGCTTCATCCCCCATCTCCTTTCCTTCACCTCCTAGAAACAGTAACACCCATCCAATGAGAATTAATTTTTTTCTCAAAGCGTAAGATAATGCACGTACGTCCAAAGTAAATCAATCCTATGTGATGTGTTACGCTAAACTGGTATATCTCTCTTGAAGTTGAACAAGAAAATCGAAGTAAAACATAAAATATAGATAGCCAAGACATGCACAAAGCATAAACATGTCCACAACAATTCTAAAGTAATATATGACCATTACACAACCCGATTTAACCAAATAAACGACTTTCTATCCTCAAATTGTACCACAAAGGAAATCCTAATGGGAGAAAATAAGAATATCAATGCAGCACAATTAATCTTCCTAGATCAATGCAGCAGGGCAACAAGATAATTATCCTTCTCATAACACGTGAAACCACCCACCCAGGTAATACAACTGTTCCTGTAGAAATTGCAAAGAACACAAATGGTGCGAACAAGCCAATCCGACAAAGACCAGACAGATCAAGCTTCACCCCAAAGGCCAAACGCCAAAAATTCAGCAGGCAAATCATATACACCGAAATGCCTAATTACATGTATGAGCACATGCTTCAAGCTACCATCAAAAATTGTAACATACAGCAGGATACCCCCAAATGACTCGAACTAAGGCAATGCTATAAAACCATCAAATACAGACAATTAAATAAGTTAACAAACAAAAATTCAACCCCCGGCATTTCAAATGCAGCACCGAGGCCTCAAACAAGGCCATGAATCGTATCAAATGTCCTCCTCACACGATTTCAGAAAGATACTGCTCGGATTCCACGAAAAATGCAACAAGAGCAGCGCAAAATACACAGGATCGCGACCAAAAGCGGGAATTTAGGTTGCTTATTACTTTCGATTCCTCCGCCTAAGTCCACAAAAAGAAACCACATTCAAAAGAAAAAAATCATCACCAAAAACGAAATCGAAGCGCGCACCAAAACCCTCTCGGACTCTGCTGAGTAATTTGCAAAGGAAAAAAAAGCAAGAGCAAACACACGAGCGCGCGAGGACGAGAGAGAAACGCACGCAAACGCATTTTTTCGCAACCAACAAAAAAATTTGGAAAAACAAAAACCACTACGCAAGCAAAGCAACCCGTAAGCACGTAAGCCGCACACCAAAGCATCAGGCAAGCAACACCAAAACCCACGAAAAATAAAACCCACTTCGACTGAAAACCCCAAGCACGAACTACGAACAAGCCCGCCACACCACACCCACGCCGCAACAGCCGGACGAGGAACCGAGCATTACTTGGCGCCGCGTGAGCGATACGACCCGGAGACGCCCGCTCGCCCACGAACCCGCGCGAGAGATCCCCGGAAACCCACGGCGGGATTGGCGCCGCGGGAAACCGGAAGCAAGGAGGGAGACGGAGCTAGGGTTTGGTGAGCATTACCCGGCGGTGGGAGCGGAAGGCGAGGGGGAGGTGGGTTCAGAGGGCAGCGGGTTTGTTGCTCGTAATTGGAGCATGAGCAGAAGAAGGCGGAGCGGTTGCTGCTTTGGTAATCGGTAGCTTCTCCGATATAGTCTTTCCTATTATATAAAAAGAAGAGTTCTCTATAGCCATTTAATTTGATCTGGATTATTCACCTTTCTCCTTCTCTCTTTCTCAGAATACAACCGTCCATCCTTTTCATTTTTCCCATCTCCTCGCGCCAGCCACCCTCCTCTCTCCGTCGTTTGCTCTCCAATATTTAATATGTGAAGTTGGCTAGGAAGTAAATTTCGTCTCACTATTTTTATTACTTCGTTGCAACGCACGGATCTCTAACTAGCATGACAAGTAAGAAGGGGTCATAATACGAATTAAATCTAGTTATTTATTTATTAAAATTATTATAGGTTTTTTGACCTAAATCCTTTTAAAAAATAACAATACCTTTAATTTTTAAAGGGTATTATTGTTTTAATTTAGATTGTCCCTAACCTTTCTAACAGCCTATTCAATTGGGCTAAAAAAAGATAGCTTACGGCTAAAATTATACTATAGCTGACTGATATTGCATTATAGCTGATGGTGGCTTATCACAGATAATACAAACGAATACGAAAAAACCAGTAAAAAACTAAAAAAAATTAAAAATAGTGAAAAATAAAACAAAAAACAGAAACTCGAACCAAAATAAATGAGATCCGTCAAGTGCATCGGCACCTCGGCCGCCGCCCAGAACCTCAAACCTCTCACCAAATTGACACTAAACATGAAAATTACACTGCATAATCATCCCCTGGAATGCTAAACTCTACTAAACATCCACTACACGACAATGGATTCTCTATCTAGAAACGATGAATCTGATTGTGTTTGATTCTTCGTATGAGAGCGTGCTTCGTCTTGGTTATTAGATCGTCACCAAGATGCCATATCGTCCCTTGGTGCAGCCGTTCAGGAGCTAGGTGTCCATTAATTATGGGAAAATTCATCATATACCCTCTTCATAGATGAAAATCTAAGATATACCCTCCTACACATCCAAATTAATAATATACCCTCCTCCAATCTATTTGCTTTACAAAACACCCTCTTTATACTAATCTGTATAGGTACAAGGTATAAGCTTGTATTGTACCATATTTTGGGACCTAATGTACCCATTTTACCCTTTTCTTCAGTGGTATACTAATCTGATCACTGCACGCTTTCTTATGATACATGTTGCCTGTATGTTGCCATTTGAATAATGTCATAAGAAAAGGGTAAAATGGGTACATTAGGTCCTAAAATACGGTACAATACATGCTTATACGTTGTACCTATACAGATTAGTATAAAGAGGGTGTTTTGTAAAGCAAATGGATTGAAGGAGGGTATATTATCAATTTCGATGTGTAGGAGGGTATATCCTAGATTTTCATCTATGAAGAGGATATATGATGAATTTTGCCATTAATTATCGCATCTCGTCCTATGCAGCAATGGAGGATAATGCAATTAGGGTTTTACCCTTCATATAATCACACGCCACAATAAAAGAAAGATAATCACACATAGTTACTGTTTTGCCCCTCAAAGAAAGATACTTTCGTTTGCTTCATAGCGTAGTGTCACCGAATCCCCATAAATCTTACTCGTTGGATTGAAAAAAAAATGACCGGTCAAAGTTAAATGATGTGTAACGTATAAAAACGCTTATGACATAAGGGGTAATCGATGATACGCCCTAAAGTTGAGACGCTATTGTAAAATACTTTTCATTATATGATAATGTATATAATGCCTTAACGTTACGAGGGTAATTGACGATGTGACCTTTTTCTATTTTAAATATTTTTGAATCATTTGCTTTATAAAATAACTGAAATGCCTCTCCTCTCCCCTTCCTTTTCTCTCCTCCTCCCCAAGGGCCATCTTGGAGGCGCCGGCGAAGTCGCTGACTTCAGTGGTGGTGGTTGAACCTGGCGGCGGTGACGCTAGGGTGAGAGGTGGTGCAATTGTAGACAGTTAGATTTAGAGAAGAAAGAGCAAATCGACCAGATTTAGAGAAAAAAGAGGGGAGATCAGGTAGAGATAGTCGTGGGTATTTTGGTTATTTCGTGTAAGGTTAACCGTAAAAGCAATAAAAATACAAAAGATGAAATTATTAATTGGCCTCTCAACTTTGGTGGTTTTATTTGTTATCATGTAATAGAGGACATTTTGACAACATTCTCTAAACTTTAGGGTATATAATCAACTAGCCTCATAGGCGCGGCGGCACGCCGCGCCAGCCACCGTGTGTACCGAAGTAAAAGAGGTGAAAATTCGTAGCTAAAGGAAAGCGCAGGGTTTTTTTCAAAAAAAAGCGAGGGGCTTTTCACAATAAAAGGAGATCAGAGGTTTTTTCCGTAAAAATCAGGGGCTGTTTCGAAAGAACCGAGGGCATGTACGTAATTTTGGAAACTGTGGATCGTTATGAACAAAAATAATATCGCGTGAGGTCTTTTTGAAAAATTCAGTAGGGCTTTTCAAAAAACGAGGGGCTTTTCGCAATAAAAGGAGACAAGAGGGTTTTTTTTCGTAAAAATCAGGGGCTGTTTCGAAAGAATTGAGGGCCTGTACGTAATTTTGGAAACTACGGAGCGCTATCAATGGAAAATAAATATGTGCAGGGTTTTTTTGAAAAATCCAGGGACCTTTTCGCGAGAAAAAAAGACCTTTACGTAATTTTAAAAAAATAGGAGGGAATCGTCTCCCCTGACCGTACCAAAATTTCCCCGCCACGCGCCGGCCGGAGGGCGCGGGCGGGGCGACGTGGCCTCGCGCCTGGCGGGGCATTCCCCCTGCTTTAATAGCGGTAGATTATCACATAATATAATAGCCGTGGTGGAAATGACCGATATGTCCCCCGGTGTTTGGACTGATGGACTGGGGCCGTCCTATCCACGCAACAGATCTTTTCCCCTTTTCTTCGTTGCGTCTTGCGTCTTTTACGTTTGACGGTTTTACTCCCTGGTAAAACTGGCCTTGTCGCAGCTCAGGACCTCACGCCCCGTGTGTTTTCACCTCCGCCGGTCATCGTCGGCCCGGCCGTGTCATTGTCGCGTCGCGTCGTCCCATCGCCACCGTCTCCTCCTTTCATACAGCCCAACTAGCCATGCCATTTTCGTCTCCCACTACTCTCGCTATCCACCAAATAGACACGGATGACGAATGATCTGGTGAGTTTTAGGTAAACGAGTGCACAAATCGTAACGGTTAGCCAAACTGTTTTTTTTTCCGTATTTGGGACAAAGGGATTTCACAAGAATAACTCCGTGGAAATGTTTCGAAGAAGTAATAAGATCTCGTTATATTCTTACAAATCTTCCTTGTTTCAATCAGTCATTTCAGTCCCATTTGGAATATATAGATTTCAAATAAATTTTATAGAAATTTTACATGAAATAATTCAATTCTTACAGGAAAAAAATCATGTGTTTCTAATGGATTGTTAGACCATGTGGCTAGGTTTAGAATATTTTGATGATGAATAACTGGCAATGATTAATTTATGATGATGAATATTTGATGACATTGCTTATCGTTGTTATGCGAGATGTGTGACGTAAGTGGACTAATTTGGTCAGGTTGGAATGATTTTATGTCGGAAAAATGTTCTTTCGTCTTTGTATGTGCAGGTTGGGCATGAAGACGGTCATGGTCGGTGACGAGAAGGACCGGGATTAGGAGGGGGAATCTGAGGTCCAAACGGTCCAGAATGTCACGAGGTGGTCAGGCTCACGCTGGAGCACGTGGAGATCAAAGGTAGTCCTAGAGGCTTCGACACGTGATGAGTTGAAAAGTCGGAAGTGTAAAAACCCATGTTAGAAAAGGTTTCGGGTCCTTTAAAAATTAATGAGGCAAAAACTTAATTGAGATAAAAAAAAGTATAGGCCCAATTAGACGAGTTATATTAAGGATATATATACATATGCATGCGAACGTCGGAAAACTGATGGAACCGAGCGAACAAAAAAATAGAAGAAAAAGTTGGCAGCATGCATGTGCACGAGATGAACTGATGGATCTTTGAAGCCTTGCCGTGACGTTCATTAGCGGTGAGGTGATTAGATAGATGATTAGTGAGGCTAATTAGGGTTTTTGGATTACTTATATTGCATGCATGCATGCATGTTCTTTGGGATCGTGAGCCGTGACTGAGTTGAAGAAAGGAAACACAGACGCTCTGGCCGAGAGATCAGGGGGTTAAAAAATTGCAATGGTGCTTTCGGTTAAGAAATCTGAGTCTAGGCCAGCAGCTCAAGGATCATAATGGGCACTTCATTGTAATCTATAAATAGAGATCTATACTCCTTCATTATATACATATGAATGAAAGTAATAAAGAAAGATCAGAAATTCTCTCTATTTCTCTGTGTGTTCAATCTATCTTCTGTAATTCTGTAATTGATTCGTTCTTATTCTAAACAGAGGAATCGCTCGAATTAATCATCAGCGATGGTTCCTCGACACTTTCATCAGTTGCATGCAGAGCTTCGCCTTCGAGTATTGGCCGTGACTTTTAGTCGAAATCGGGTCAACGCATTAGAAAGTTTGTTCAGCACGTCATCGCCGATTTCGGGACGACGCGAGATCTCAGCTTCTCGTGTGTTCGCTCTTGTCGGTTTACGTACATACTGTTGCACGGTACCAATAGGAGTGCACCAATAGGAGTACAGAGCCACAGGACTTGAAGGCATAGTAAGAAAAAGCATAAGATATTTTATCTTTTAATATTATTTTTGTTGTTTTGTTTTTTTTTTTTGCTGTGATTCACAGATTAGATAGTTATATAATAGCAGAGGTAAAAAAAAACTTCTGTTAGACACTGTAATCATTCATCCTCTCTAATTGTCATCAACGATCCTACACAGATCTTAAAAAAGTCATAAAATAGTCATAAAGATGATTATATAACTCACAATTTAAAAGGGGAGAGAAACCTGCAACTGCCTATGAATATTACTAGTCGCATCTATCTATGTTGTTGATGGTTGATAAAATGAATTGAAATTACCGGATACTCCCTCCATTTTTCTGTAAGATCAGGGGATTAAGAGTTATGGATCAAAGGAATTGTAGATGCAAATGACCATGGTATCATTGTTTTAATTCCTTTATGAACAAGATAGAGAATTGTATGTGTGAAGATTTACTAATAAGCAGTGCTTCAATGTTTTTCTATCTAACAAGAGTAATATTAATATCAAAACAAATAAAGATGTAAGTAATATCTATCTATTATTCATCATGCTTTAAAAATTATACAAATCACTGTTAAGAAAAGTATAAAAGCGTTGATTTACTCATAAACAGGGTCGTACCAGACATACTGAGGGCCCTGTGTTAAAATTTAAATTAGGCCCTACAGCTACAAGTAAGAAAATGTTGCTAAAATAATAAAATCATTTAGTGCTATAACATAACAAGATTATTTTTCTACAGCACGGATTCTCGAGTGAGGCCAGCTAAAGTACAAGTTCTGTCCTACCCTAGAAATGAAGTAACTTCGCTCTAGACTTCACCCTACTTGTTTCGGTTTGAACTTCTAGTTTCTGACTTATTTTGCACTATTCATAAATTTTGTTTTTCTATACTTTTAGCTTTTTTGAGATTTTTTTTGCCGGTTTTTTCTCGTATTTGTTTGTATTATGCGTGATGGGCTAACATGTTTTTTCTATTTTTATTTTTTTTAAATTTAATTATGCTAAATAAGCCTCCGTCTACTACAGTGTTTTTTCAGCCACCTATAGTGCTTTTCAACCATAAGCCACTAAAAACAGCTCTTTTGAGCAGGGCCGGACCATCCTACGAGACGCTGGACACATGTGCTCGCACTTGATATGTTTGCTTTGGTTTCTAATTTTTTTATTTTCGTATTTTTTTTGAAGACATAATTTTTTATTTTTTTATTATCTATGATGATATAATTTTTTTTTATTTTTTTAAAATTTAATTACACTGAAAAATTACCGACAATTATACAATATTTTTAACCCCTATAACATAAAATAAACCATAACAAAGTCTGTTAAAGCCCAAATGAGCTATATAGCTAGCGCACGGAATCGTCTGAGTTGACGCGGACCTAAATTGACGCAGACGAGTCCATGGCTCCAGGCGTTGAGGCGGCATGACACCGTCGTAGCAACACAGTTACACAAAGATCACGAGAACAAGATAGCAATACAAGATTGAGAAGAAAATTTGTGTGCTTTGAGCAAACAAACAAACACATAGTGAATAGATGAGAGTGAACTTGATTTATACCGGAGGAAAAGAATTGGGGGAGAAAGAGACAGATTAAATTCCAATGTCGCCAACAGATTTAGGGCATGTTCTTTTTGGTTGAAACTTATGTCTTTTGGCTGTAGCTTGTGGCTTTTGGGCTATTCGTGCGAGAGATTACAGAGTAACAGAAACTCACGTGCGATTTTTGCCGATATAAGTGAAGTTGGTACAGTATATACTACAATTAACTAGTAGTCTCTATCTTAAAAAAACTCCGTTTAAAAGCTAGTTACTTTAGAAAAACAGCTTTTAGAAGTTGAAAAGAACATGCTCTTATACTACTAATCTGGAGGAAAACAATTGAGAGAATAGTTAATTACTTCCTCTTTACCGGAATACTAGCAATACTAGTAGAATATGTGTGCTTTGCCACGTGGAGAAAGAGAGGCAGAGAAGTGGGAGGGAATTAGAGGTGGTCAAACAGGTCTGACTAACCATGCTACCCCCCGAAGCGTTGTATTGTTGGTCCAGTCTAGACATGGCCCACACATAAACTGGCCGTGTTGGCCTAGCCCAATCAATCGTGCTGTGCTTGGATCGGTACCTTGGTACGGTGAATCAATCAAGCACGGCCCGTCAAAGGGGTGATGAGTCGTGGCCAAAGGACGGAGGTGAGGCGAGAGGCGGTGCCAGAGGGCAAGGCGGCAGCAGTGCGAGGGAGCAGCGTCACGTGAAGGTGGCAATAGCCAGCCAACCCTAGAGTTGAGGAGGTTGGCGGCAGAGGGGCAGTGGCAAATGGTTTGTAGCAGAGGAGGTGGATGGTGGATCTGGCAGTGGAGGGTGCGGTGAAGGAGGAGGTGGCAGCAAATCCGACGATGGAGGGACAGGGTGGAGAAGGTAGGCAAGGCCCTGAGCTTAACATGCCTGGGCCAGTACGATATGCCCATGACCTCGTTGGGCAATGCCTGGATCTGAGGCTTACTCGTGGGTCAGCACGACACGGTCTGTTTAGTTAAATAGGCCAACTAGACCGTACCTACAAGAGCGGCCCATTTGGCTAGGTTCAGTGGAATCGTGGGAGGTTAATTTTCATGTAAGGTGAAGCCACAAAATTCTAATTGATATTTTTATTTACAACGTTAACATACTAATTAGTCCCATCCCAAAAAGTGGGTCCCTGTGTAGGTGCTTACACCTGAATTTTTTTAAAAAATAATCTATTTCTATTCAAAAATATAGAAATATACATGCGTTTTAATTTTTTACATAAATAGCCTCTAGTCGCCCAACAGTTGGGCTATTGGATCATATCACCCAACAGCCGAGCGACACACAGGCAGTAGTGGACCGTTGGGTGACATAAATACAATCGCTCAATGGTCAAGCGACTAGACCCTGTCGCCCCACAGTTGGACGACTAGACCTCCTATCGCCCAAAGGTAGAGCGACTAGTCACCATATATAATCGGCCGCTCGACAGCAAGCTCCATCCGCCGACGCTGAGAAAAAAAAAGAGAAAGAAGAGAAGGGGAAAGAAAGAAGAGAAGGGGAAAGAGAGAAGAGAGAAGAGGGAAGAAAAAGAGAGGAGGAGAGGGAGAAGGAGAGGAGGAGGCTCCGCTACTTCTACAAGGTCAAAATTTTGCTATGTTTTAGTCAATTTTTTATATTAAGTAAATAGTTTGCTTAGTGTAAAATTAGTATCTATAGAAAATTATAGTTGTAGAAAAGAATAGTATAACTTTGGTTAGATGAATTAATCCCATTACGTAGGAATGAATTAGTCTCGTTAAACGAAAAAACTAGACGGGAGATAGGAGGAAAAAAGAAAAGGGAGGAGAAACGCGCGTGTATTTAATTTATTGGGAAAATTTGTTCAGTAGCACTGAAAGGTCACATCTTTCAGAAAATACCACTAAAAAAATGGGGTTCCGAAAATTACCACCGAAAGATTCATTTTTCTTCTGGATTTAGCATTTTGGACAAAAATACCCCCTTCCTCACCTTCTCTCCTCCTGCCCGCCCGTCGCCTCCTCTTCGCCCCGGCCTCCCCGCTCCTCTCCTCTTCTCCCCGCTCCCCTTCCTCTCCCTCCTCCTCGCCCTCCGCCTCTCCCCCCCGCTCCCCTCCCCGCCGCTCCTCCTCGCTCCTCGCGCCGCCTCCTCCTCGCCGCCTCCCCCTCGCTCCCCTCGGCTCCCCTCCCCGCCGCTCCCCTCCCCGCCTCTCCCCCTCCGCTCCCTCCCGGCTCCCCCTCCCGCCGCCTCCCCCTCCCGGCTCCTTGACGCCCGCGCCCGCGCCCGCTCGCCGGCGAGGAGCGCCGAGCAGCTTCAGGAGCGGAGGGAGGAGAGAGGAGGAGGCGAGGGAGGGGAGGCGGGAGGGAGCGGAGGAGGGAGAGAGAGGAGGGAGGAGGAGCCGGGAGAGAGCGAGAGGAGAGGCGGAGGAGAGGCGGCGGGAGGAGCGGAGGAGGAGGAGCGGTGGGGGGGAGGCCGGGGGGAGGCGGAGGCGAGGAGGAGGAAGAGGAAGGGAGCGGGAGAAGAGGAGAGGAGCGAGGAGGCGTGGCGAAGAGGAGGCGGACGGGGCGGCGCAGGAGGAGAGAAGGTGAGGAGGGGGTATTTTTGTCCAAAATGCTAAATCCCGAAGAAAAATGAATCTTTCGGTGGTAATTTTCGGAACCCCGTTTTTTAGTGGTATTTTCCGAAAGAGGTAACCTTCAATGCTACTGAACAAATTTTCCCTAATTTATTTCATTGTGAATATTTTACTGGGAGAATCACGTGGTATGTTAGAGTAGTGAAAAAATTTTGGTTAGTCATGTGAAAATGCAAAATATTATTAGACAATATTTATAATTAATTAGAAATGAATCTAATATCATAAGTACATTGAAAATTCACGCTTACCGTTAAAACTGATATATTGGCATTAAAATCACCATGTCGCACACGGAGGCCCGTGTTACAAAGGTTGCTGAGGATGTTGCTCGTGACGAGGCCGGTGCGGTAGATGTAGGAGAGGAAGATTGGTCACTGCGTGCTGAGCCTACAGGGCAGACTGATAAAGAGGAGCATATAGAGTACATAGTGTATCAAATGGAGAGTGATGACCAGATAGCCTAGGCTAAAGAGGAAGCTGTACAAGAGGACAACGAATACAGTTCCGATAAGGACAAAACTTTCATCCCCTAGGAATAGAACATGTTTGATGCTGCGAGTGTTGCTGCGCATAACGAGCATGAATCACTGTGGGAGTAACATGGCACAGAGGTTCGGTTGCACTTAATGTTTGCTAACAAGCCATCGTTGCAAGATGCCATTAAGTTGTAGGCCCTGTCCATACAACGAATGTTTCGGGTCATCAAATCTAGCTAGGAGAAGTACACCATGAAGTGCGAGCAGGCTGGGTGTCCTTGGCGAGTGCACGCACTAGACCGAAGCATGAGACTCACTAGATTGTCTCGAAGGTGGAGCCGTACTCGTGCATTCTCAGTTGTGTTTTGCCGAGGCATCGTAACCTAACATCCGCCTTCATAGCCAATTTGATGTACGGAGAGATAGTAGAGAAGAAAGACATGGAGGCCATGCACATCACGGTGGCTATCGAGAAGAAATTCAAATATAAGATTAGCTATATGAAGGTGTGGCGTGCGAAGCAGAAGGCTTTGGAAAAATGATTCGGATCTTACGAGGCGGCGTACAACAACCTTCCTCATATACTTCGGGTGTTGCAGGACAGAAATCCGGGCACGTACAGTACTGTGAAGGAGAAGTCATCTACAAGGCTGCTAGGTCTTGCGGTATTGTAGATGGCCTTCTTAGACTTCGGTGCGTGCATCGATGCATTCAGGCATATGCTGCCCGTAATCTCAGTTGACGATACCTTTTGACCAACAAATACAAGGGTCAGATCCTTACGACTATTGGCATTGATGTGAACAATCAAGTTCTGCCTTTGGCCATTGCATTCGTTGAAAATGAGAATTATGACAGCTGGTTGTGGTTCCTTCGATATTTGAGGGTGGGAGTTGTCGGAGCTCATTCTGGTGTGTACATAATCTATGATCGCCATGCCGGGATGGTGAAGGCCATAAGAAAACTTCCGCAAGACCATGTGGAGCTGTTCCCTTGGCCGGATATGAAGAACAAATGGTGTATTCGCCACCTGGGGGCCAACTTCTTCAAGCAGTTCCCGAAGCAACTGTTTATGAAGCTATTCAAGAGTCTGATTATGTAAAACCAGCAATGCAAATTTGACACTTTTATGGGCGTTGTTGGATGAGAACACTAGGAAACACATCGATAAGAGGAACAAGGGACCGGCTATGCCTGAGGCGGCACAACCCGAATGCCTCACACCACTAGCTGAGCCTAACCTTGCTGGATCGAGGAAGACGAGCTCGCGGAATGTCAAGTGCTTCTCCCAGTGGATTGAGGCTGAGCTATTGAAGAAGTGGTCCCTGCTTCACGATACGAACAATGCAAGGTACAACATAATGACCGCTAACCTTATCGAGGTGTACAACTAGGTTCTTAGGGGCCTTCGTTCTTAGCCCCTCGTTGCCACCGTGTAAGTTTTTCTGCACAACACAATTGGCTATTTCAGATAGAGATATGCAAATGCCGCACTTCATGCAGCCAACCAACAAACACCGTATTACTCCAATATTACGATGTACATGCCGGCGAAGACAGAGAAGGGCCAGTCGCACACGATTAGGGTTGGCAAACGGTAACAGATAATCTATTTTATCTGATATTCGTATCTGAAAAACTCAAATTTGGTAAGCAAAATTTGTATTTAAAAATATTCATATTCGAAAATATTCATATCCATGTTTGACAATATTCGTATTCGAGACTATTCGATTCATATACGATCTGTTTCCAAAACCCGGGAAAACCCGGACAAATTTGTGACTTGGAATTTCAATTTGGGTGGTTTGAAACCGGTAACTGGTCAAAAACTAGTAAAAAAACTGGCAAAGCCACTAGGAATTTGTTCTACCGAGATTTGTTACAGAAGTTGTAAGAAGATATTCATATTCGACCGAATTAAGTACATATTCGATTTGAATTCGTATCCGTTACGACATTCGATTCATATTCATATTTGAGAATATTCGAATTCGTATTCGTATTCATTTTAAAAATATGTATTCATATTTGAGACTATTCGATCGTATCCGATATGTTTCCATCTCTATACACGGTCTAGTGATGGGCAATACAAAGCATCATTTCGACGTGCTCCTCCGGGATAGAGCCGGATTTGGGACGGATTGTTCTCTTGTCACCCATAACATATACCTTGGAGATCATGTAAACGAACCTAGCCGCACGTCCTACTTTACATTCGATTTTTTTGTTCCGCGTAAATGCTAACATAAAGTCATTTTGCAGGTATGCCTGTTGGGGGCCTAGTAGGGACCGTCCGCCTACATTGACTATACTTTCGTTGTTTCTGTTATACTTATATTTCATACTTACTATGTGATGTTTGCAATACTATTGCGTTCTTATTTGTACTCTTTTTATGATATATGTTTGTTTAATGCATATCGATGCCTCTAGCTCAGTGCACGCAGTGACAAGACCAAAGAAGATAACCTTACATAGTGGCAAACCTCCATAGACCAGGAGGGGCAGCTTTACGCAGTGACTACACCAGACGGGGTGGATTTTGCAGTGACCAGACCAAAAAAGACAACCTTGCACGGTGACAAGACCAAACGGGTCAACTTTGTGCAGTGACTAGACCACATGGAGCGTCTTTGTGCAGTGACAAGACCAAACGTAGATAGCTTTGCGCAATAACAAGACCAAACATGGCATCTTTGCATAGTGACAAGATCAAATGGGGACAGCTTTACACAATGACTACACCAGATGGGGTGGCTTTGTGCAGTAACGAGACCAAAGGAGATGGCCTTGAGTAGTGACAAGACTAAACGAGTCAGCTTTGCTCAGTGACAAGACCAAATAGGACAGTTTTACACAGTGACTAGACCAGACGGGATGGCTTCATGTAGTAACAAAATTAAAGGGGCCAGCTTTGTGCAGTGACGTGATGCTACCCTAGTCCACGACTCATCCTGCATGTTGCTACCTCATGGACATGAATTTGCCCAATCAAATTGGACTCGCAAAGCATACGCCAGGTCGGCTAAGCTTATAAGTACTGCCCCTTCAGCAACGTGTTCTTGCACCATGACTGCAAGCCTACATCGCTAGTAGGGAGAAGCAATGGGAGGAGATCACTTGACTCATAAGGGCTGCTGCAGCCTGAAAAGAATAAGCGGAGTGTGCCAAGAGGCCACCTCCCCGAAGCGAAGCCCCCCGTACCTGCAACGCCAACCCATACCTCAACGTTTCCATCGAGCATTCGCCGCAAGACCCGCCCATGGGGGAGACGCCTCTCCTATGCTGCTGTTGGGACGCATGCAAGTTCGTCAAGTCCAAGAAGCAGTTAAGCTTGGGCATGTATTACTGGGGTTATCGTAACTATGCCTGGGAGTATCCCGACAAGCGTTGAGACACAGCCCACTACCGGCAGCTGGTAAGAATGGGTTACAATACATTCCCTTATTAGTTCTCTTGTATTGCATGCACTAACAAGCTTTCCCCTTTTCCTGTTGTCTTCAAATCCGTTATGCGCCAACCGCAAATGGATCGACCGGGAGATCCACCCACACAACCAATAGACTCTGGACTACAAGGAGTTGGACGTTCAGATGGCACGCGAGAGGATGGAGAAGTGGCACCGCAGCAAAGAACGAAGCAAACGTATTTGGCGGGAGATGCAAGCTCACCTGAAAGCGTGCAGGTACAGGGAGCAGGAGGAATGTGAGAGAAAGGCCGAATTGACGGTCAAGGCCAGGGCTGACAGTGAGGATTACAACACCGAGCTGGGCCGTAAGGGTAAATGGCCACGTTCCACAAAGTAGTTCGACGCTCTTCATCTATATGTCCCATGTATCTCTAATTCTCTAAAGGCATGCATGTACCATTCTTGGTTCATTAGTCTGCATGCCATGTAACCCCTTATTGGATGAACAATCATGTTTTCTTCCTGTATGAATTTCCGGTTGCATCGCAGTATCACTTACCTTTGTACTTACAAAATCATTGCTAGCTCAATCGTCCTCACAAAATTTTTTTAGAAAATTTATTGCACTACAACAACATATAACAATTGCAAAATATTATTGTGAATCTAAGATAGTTTATACCATTTATAATCTACAAAAAAATCACAAACATATGAACCGACATTGTCTACCCTTCATTAAAAACAACCTACAAATAAGATTTGATAAATATTACATACCTACAACAAGTGCCATTTACCCCCACGCGCAGAGGCTGCATGTCTCCTTGGGCCTTTTCTGTGGGCAACTATTGATCCTGTCAGTCCCCACGGGCAACTATTTCCCTGTGCGTTTGAGAGCATGTTCAATAGTTTATCTCTTAAAATTTTTTATTTTATTTAAAGACAGCACTAGAGATAATCTTTTACTTTATCTAAAGACAGCACTAGAGACAATCTCGCTAACAGTAAATCATTTCTCTAATTATTTTATATTATTTTCACCGTAACTTTCGTATCTTCTCACTATTTGCGTTGTTTTACAGATTCCAGTCATCTCTTGCATAAGAAACAACACATTATCTCTTCTTTCTCCTCTACATATGATTTTACTCATTTAATATAGCTAAGAGACATTTGGATATACCCTAAACAGTCAAAATAATGATGCTCTACCTTTTTTTATCCAAAACATCGTGATACTTTACAAGATGAGGCGCAATAATACAAATATGCCCCCCAAGAATATGTTGCAAATTCTACTTATTCTGAAGCTATCATCTGTATGAAAAAAAAGAAAATGAAGAAACTCATTACTGGTCAATTTTTAAGATGCATTGTTGAGGATGTTACTGAAGTGTAAACTTCGCGTGTGGATGGTTTCTTAGGTGCCGCTCGGTTGGGCTGAAATTACACTGTACCTGACTAAAATTACATTGTAGCTGATGGTGGCTTATTTGGTATAACTGGACCACTAAAGTGGACTCATTTGTTTATTTACGACTCATAAATGATAAAACGGAAAATTATTGTTCCTTGACGTGTTTTGGAACTACCACATACTTAACCCAGTTCCTCTCTCTTGCAGTGTTGCGTTGCTAATGCATGTAGTTAATTATATGATTGTGACTTGGGTTATTAGAAGTTTTCCCACCCTGATCTTCGTTAGGGACTAGTTCTTGTTGCTTCATGACTCCTGCCATATAACATCTCTTCTTAATTGTCGGACCCAGATTTAGCTAATTTAGAATCCTCTATGAAACCACTGCACTATTATTTGAATCAGTAGATACTACTTGTAGAATACATCATCGAATTATTTCATATAGGGCATAAATCATACCGTACATTAATATTACAATCATCAGAGTTAAACAGACCGTATTAGGTCAAGTTTACAATATAGTCGATTGGGTCAAATAGATACATTACAAAAAAAATGCAGAAGCGATAGCAGAAGCAAAAGGGGAGAACACATCTTGCCACAATTTATAATTTGCAAAGATTGTACGTTTTACCCACAAGATATAATCATCTTGCTATGTTTAACACATTTATTTGGACATGTGAATCAAGAAGATCAATATAAGACTTTTACAATGCATCCTCCGGTGTAAGTTACATCTGCTAAAGTTTGATCTGAGGGTGGTTACATACCCCCTCTTGCACCACACGGCGTTTTACACCAGCAGCATGATTCGTGTCCATGACGACTTAAAACCAACGACACAACTCGTGGGTCACTCCAATGGTGCAACTCGCACTGGTGGATACAGATTATTTAGCCAGGTCAACACCATTATAGACATGTGGTTGTACTATTTTACATTGAGAGGTCATCACAGGATCATTCCACAAATTCTCATGCTACATCTGCACCAAGTATCATACCATCCGCTCAGATATGATAACAACAAGTTTTAGGGTTGAGAAACACAAAACTAAGTTATCTCAAAATACTAATCATTTTCCTCCAATGACTATCCAAAATAAGTTTCATGATTAAATATAATGATTTGGGGGAATTAATATCATGAAACTTAAGCAAGACTAACATGACGCTTAAATACAACTATAGTTAGTAAAGTTACCATTTAATCATATAGGGTGACAAGGATTAAGTGAATCAAACGTCCAAAAGATGATATAATATTACTGCAATGTCAAGTAGGCACATAGCTACCTTAAGTTTTAGCATACATTTGTATAATAAATAAGGTATACAATTTGGTAATTAAAATGAATATAAATTTCTATAAAATATAGGTTCAATACGATCAAAGTATTGACTTGTCTAGCTCACAAGCAGGGTGGTCTTGGAAGTCTTGTTACAGCGCAAACTACGGCTCCTCAACGTCCTCGTATCTTATTCGGATGAACACGATGAAAAGCAAATAAACATGTGAGTAACACAAATAAATTTGAAATAAAATTCAAATGAGCTCTAAATTGAACAAAACCACTGCAATTAGATAGATCTTGTATTTAGAAAAAAAATTTATTAAATTGAAGATAAAATGAGTGAGAACAAGTCCTTCGAAGTTTAAACCAAGATTTAACTAAAAAAGGCAGAGGAGAGAGGTTACCCTCACTGACATGGAGGGTCCACAGGTTTTTATTAAATTTTGAATTAAATTTCTATTGGAAAATGCCATTGAGAATGACAATTGGTTCCCACTGGGTTTTAAATTAAAGTAGATTTATTTTTTAAAAGGAAAAGACTAAAAGACTGACAAGTGAGACCTATTTACTGTGCATACAGTAACTCAGGACCCACTTGTCAGTGGGTAGGGTTCTTAACACCAGGTTTTAAAAGGTTTTTAACTGGAGGGGCCCACTGGTCAGATGCTCACTAACTTAACACGCGAGGGGGTCCACCTGCCAGCGATTACTTAGCAACGGCTAATGATAATCATTAAGTTAATTAAACATGCTTTCTTTAAACTTAACCATGGCGCTATAGTGCTTCTCCCCCCTGAGAAGAGGTGAAGCTCCTCGCAGGCGATGAAGACCTTGGCAGCTAGAAGCAAGGTCAGAAATGGAACTCTTAGCTCAATGCGAACCCACGGGCGAGATGTCACGGCCTAATTTGGAGCCTATGGTTGTCGACGGTCACCTCAAGTGGTGGTGGAGGGCCGAGCATGGCACCACAGCGAGCTACGCTACTAGAGGCCAATTCCTTGCTATGGGAGTGACTAGGGGCGATGAGAAACTCACCCGAAGTGGCGGTAGAGCTCAAGGATGAGGAGGCTGGACTGCTGACGTGGAGCCAAGGCAGCAGAAGGGGGCCAATGTAGAGAGCTCACTGGAGAGGGAGAAGAAGATTGGTGAAGCTTGGGTCGTCCTCGGGAGATCCACACGAAGCTCTAGGTTCGGGCAATTGACGGATGGTGCAATGGAGCTCCAATGGCGCTTGTGGCGGCACTCTAGCCAGAGAGAAGGAAGAAAAGGTTCAGGTGGCTCTCAGAGCGATTGAAGGCGAGGGAGGTGAGTGAGGATGCAGGAAAGCGATGCCTAGGCTTTATAGTGGGGAAGGAGGCTTGAAGCTGTTGGCGCCATAATGGCTTGCTACAGCCAGGGCAGCGAGTTGGCAAAGAACCAGGGCAGGTGCGCATGAGAGTGGCGCAGAGTGTCATCGAGCGAATACCCAGGCATGCGACGCATGAAGCTGAGGCGCAGCATGAAGCGACAGGATGGGGCGGCTCAGCGATGCAGTAGGGAAAAAAGGGAAAGGGAGAAGGGCCCGGTTGGGGGATGCAGCAGCGGAGCCCAGACGTGATGGCTTAGGCGCCCCGCAACTAGATGGCGCAGCAGGAATCCAGGAATGCGCAAAGCAGGTGAGAGGCGTAGGACCTGGGCCTGCGTGGCGTGATGCACGCACAGCAAGGTGCAGACGCATGTAGCACACAACCAGAGCACGTCTGGCGCGTGTGGGCCGGCACAGTGCATTCTAGGCCAGGCCAGGGCCAATTGGGCTGGGCCAAAGCCTGGTGGGCCAAGGGGGGCAGGAGAGGGCTGGGTCGAGCCCAAAAAGTTTTGAATTTTTTTGAAAATTGAAGTTTTGTTTGAAATTTGAAATAAACTTTTGAAATCAAATATCAATTTAAACTTTCATTTCAAGCAAACTTTTACATGCCCAAAAATGGGATGTTACATGTATAAACTAACTGGCCTAGTTCTGTGGCAGTGCATTGACTGAAATGTAGCTTCAACTTCCGAGCTAGACGTTAATAGCTTGTTGCTCAACATTTTCATGGCTTCTTTTTACATTTTTTTATTCAACCAGCAAAACGGGGATAATAGCTCGACGCATGTAGCTTGTTCCCAATATTTGATTCCTCATACTATTTAGAACATGAAGACAGGTACAAATTTCTCGGTATGAACTGTTGCCTGGTACATTTGCTGTTGTATTGGCCACTGGGCAAACTTTGTGCGCCCTTGAAATATTGCTCTGCACTGTCACCTGGTGCCTCATTAATTACTCATTGATACAGGTAACAAAGTGCAGGATTAAACGAGTACATGCTGAGAATACGGTAACAAGGTGCAAATATTACAGACCACAAAAAATATGTTGTTACTTGAAAGCAATCGAGCCTTTCGAACATAAAACATGAGCTACGGTCATTATTCATCCATGATACCCTGACGCTACTAACAGACACGAGACATCATCACACGACTTTTCGTTTGCTGGTGCAACATTCTTAAGCTTAGTAATTACGGCTTAATTAACTAGATCACATGCCAATTCAGCAGTATACGAGAATCGTCATCCTTAAGGCTTCTCTTTTGGGACGCGACGGGCATTGTGGCCGCCGGCGTCACTATCGCCGCCGCCTTGATTGCCTCGGGTGATGGCACGGTGACCTTTGCCTCTGCCGCTCCCACGACGTTCGTGAAGATGGCTGAAACTACCGTCTTCGCCTCCTTCACCACCACTTGTGTCGTTTTCTTCACCTCCACCACCAACGTTGTTTTCTCCATCGCCGCCACCACCTCCTCTAGTGCCTCTGCCATTACCACCACCACCTCCCCCACTGCCACCGTTCTCACCGCCGCCACCGCCTCCGCCACCACCACCTTACCCATTGCCACCGCCACCGCCACCGCCTCCGCTACCATCACTACCTCCACCTCCACCGCCGCTGCCACTACCGATGATATTTCCATTACCACTGCCATTTCCTTTTCCTTTGTCGCTACCACGGCCACCACTGTCAATTTCTCGACCTGCACTCTTCTGCTAAGTGTTTCTAATAGAAGAGGCAGTGTCAATTGACAAACAATTATATCCTTTTAACATGCAGCTGATAGTTTGTATTTATGTTTTTTTAGATGATGGAGAAATGGTTTTGGACTCGAGAAGCCGTT
This sequence comes from Dendrocalamus sinicus, assembly GCA_036346575.1. Taxonomy (NCBI): domain Eukaryota; kingdom Viridiplantae; phylum Streptophyta; class Magnoliopsida; order Poales; family Poaceae; genus Dendrocalamus; species Dendrocalamus sinicus. The sequence goes on from JAYEVI010000257.1 coordinate 121,779, forward strand.
CGAGAAACGACTTCTTAGAAAAGTCAACCCATTTGTTTTGTCTTCCGGAGAAGCCAAAACAAAAGGTAAAAAAACCCTAAAAGAACCAGGCTACTTGGCTACAACACAAGTAGAAGTATACAAACCACTGATCATATTAAGTATCAAGCAGACATAGCTACCCACTCAACACGCATGGCATTCGAATTAAGCAACTAGTACTAAGAGCAACTCCAACAATGTCCTCTAAATCTCATCCCTTAAATCACTTTTTAGAGGACACAATCTAGAATATAGAAGACTAAAAATATGTAACCTCCAACAAGTCCTCTAAATATGGTCCCCTAAATTAAAATCTGGGTCCACAAAAACTATCAACCAAAGAATTTAGGGGATCGGACGACGCAGGAGCGTTGGGACCGATTTAGGGGATGGTGTGTCCTCCATATATGAAGGACGAAAAATCAGGGATGGAGTCCACTATATTTTTGGGTACCACTTAGGGGATATGTTGAAGTCCCTTTTTTTATCTTTTCTTCTAAAATATAGAGGATATGAGCATTTTAGAAGATTTATTGGAGATGCTTTAAGAACGAAAAGAAATGACAGGGGCACGCGCAATCACATGCACTAACAAGGCAACAACCACAAGCACCATGCATCTCGCTAAAAAGCAAGGAAATCTCTCGTGAGAACAAGCGAAATCGTCTGATTAGGACGGGCGTCGTACCGGCACGACGAGGCCAAAGACGGCGTGGTTTCCGTTCGGCGCCGTCGTCGCGATCGCTCCGATAATTGCACCCGAGGCGACGGGCCCGACTGGATTTTGTCAATACGTATACCGGTGTAGCCTCCGTTTACCGGGCTTCTTTTCGAAGTCAACGTGGATGGTGATGCTGCCCAAATATCGTGTCACATTCAAATCTTATATTGGAGAGGAGAGAGCAACAAACTAGAGCGATAACTGTGGAATGTGCTAGAAAGCAACATAGTTAGCAACAGAGAACCATGTATAGGAAGCGTTTCGCGGCGAAAGATGCCTCAAAATTTAGCAGGAAAGCAGTAGCAAAATTAGCAGCGAGATCTGCTTCACAGATGTACTTATATCTGATCGGACAGAAACAACAGCATTGTGACAACTCATTGCAGCTAAATACTTCCACTTTTCCAGTACTGGGGGAAGAGAGTAAGAAAACCGGTTGATGCCTTGATGCAGCTCACCATACGTAAAAACATTGAGTGAGATCTACAAGTTCAAATGACTACTTGATGCCTTGATGCGCTGCAATATATAAGATTCAAATGGTGAGGACACCTCCTGTTTTGTGCACCTGATCAGCCACCATATTTGAGGGGACCAAAAATAGATCTTACCCAATCATTTCCATGTTCATGTAAATAAACAGGCATTACACATTACAGCATGCGAAAGTAAACTACTGCCTATTGCTGTAAAATTCTTCCTCAATCATTTCATAATAATGCCGGGTTAGCAGCCAGCAATCATAAAGACTAGCACACTAGCATGGCATGAGAATGCTTGCATGTAAAGCCATGCACAAATTTGATAAACTCTCTCCCTACTACTTACAGTGGAATGAGGCTGACTCGGCGAAGCATCCTCCGCCTTCTCCATAGCTTTTGACTTGTACAGAAATGCTTCCAACCTTGAATATGACACCAGAAAAGAAAGTCGATGTGATCCGTGATCTGCTTGAATCAGAAGGATCTCATCCTCCGTTAATTTTCATTGTTTGTCAATGATTTCTTTTGGTCATCTGACAATTGTACAATGATACAGGCCTCATTGCCAACACTCAACTTGTACATCTAAACTACTGCAGCAGCTGCTGTGCTTGTGCTCTCGGTTTACAGGTTACAGCTAATGCTATAAAACTGCATGGTTAATGGTACACTAACACCCGAAGAAAATCCATACGAGCAGCAAATTCTGATTCAGGATGGTGTGGTTTCTTCCTTGAATCTCCGAGTTCCCTCGGAAAGCACAAGCAAGCCAGAACTCGAAAAGCACAAGCAGGGCATCTAAGATCCAACTAAATGCCCGTTCCTCGATTTGTGCTGTAGAGTGAACTTAAATGTCATCGTCCATCAGTTCATCTGGAAGGTGTACTTTTTCCATTGCAGACTGCCATACATCAGACAAATGTGTAACCCAGTTATTCAAACACAAATGAATTCCAACCAATGAGACAAGTTAGGTAGTGGCAAGAAATTAAAAATAAATGCAACAATTTTACCAGCAATGATTACTGGACTACCCTAGGAAGAGACACAGAGATAAGCTTTTAAAAAAGGATAGTGCAGGAATCAGAAATGGGGTGGAGGTGGCAGCGGGCAGGTGGAAGGAAAATAGGATAGTGCTATACCTTAATTATAGCAAGGTCAGCTGCGGGAGGTTTTAAATCCAGGGCAATGCCAAAGCAAAATACAGCCTTGTCAAGAATATTAAGTTGCTTGTAGATCTTTCCCATCAGTGCATACATACTACTCTCATGAGGTGCAATCTCCCTTAGCCACTCCAACTCATCCAAAGCTTCTGGATATTTTTGAAGGCCTACAAGGATTAAAGCCTTCTGATACTTGGGAAGTGGATTCTTCTTATCAGCAAATATAGCTCTCTCCATCATTTCCAATGCATCCTCATGCCTCTGACAAGTTTGAATTCAGAAAGAAGGTTCATAGTTAAGCATTGTCCAGAAGACGATGAAGGGTTTGAAGACGATAAATGATCTAAACCTTTAGAGCATGCAAGGCCATCCCAAGATAGCACATAAGAACAGAAGAGCGAGGATTTATCTGAAATGCCCTTCTGAAATGATGCTCCGCAAATTCAAACTTTTCCTGGCGAAGGTACACCACTCCAAGGCCATACCAGGCATTGTAGTGCCTTTCATCTACCTGAAGTGCACATCGGTAGAATTTAATACTTTTCTCGTAATCCTCCAACGCAGAATACCTATAGTTCCAAGGAATGGCAGTAGGATTAGAAATTTTGACAGCTGGCATCAAACATGAATACAGGATGAAATAGAAAGAGCAAATTGCACCATAGGTCTCTAAACTTGAGAATTGCACATGTAGGTCTCGAAACTTGTATACGTGGGTCAACAAAGATCCAAATCCTACTTTATTGGTAACTAGAGATGACACAACACCTTAGCTCAATCTAACTTGGAATTTGACCATGAGATCGCCATTTGTAATCATTAGAGAATTGATTTTTTTTGGATTTAAGGAAGTTTCCACATGTTATTGGACAATTTTAACAAGCTTCTAATTGATATTAGTTAGCAATCGCATGGTTCAACCTTGGCTTAAATAGGGTCAAACTGCCACATGATCATTAATTGCTAATTAAGTGTGGTTTGTGATAGATAAGTCTTTGTGTTGTCTTTGTGTTGTCTGCACATGGTGTACATGGTGCTTTTGTTTTTTACTTTAGCATCTAGGATTTGCTTTTGCTTTAGCATCTAGGACTTGCTTTTGCTTTAGCATCCAGGACTTGCCTTTTGCTTTAGCAGCTTTTTGCTTTAGCATCTTAGACTAGCTTTAGGACAGCATCTTGGACTAGTCTAGAATAGCATCTTGGCATATGCTTGGCTGACTAGCAGCCTATAAATATGTATCTCCAACCCCTCAGGTTGGTATGACATTGTGTGAGAAATAAACAAGAGAAAATTGCCCCATCCCCAAGTGTCATCCTCTCGATGAGAGTAAGGATCTTGCTATCACCCACAGCAAGACTTCAGCGAGTAACAAGTGGTATCAGAGCCTTAGTGTCCTGTAACCTGAGCATCTCCTGCTCATCTCCTTCTCCGGCCTCACAGCAGCTCGTGCCGTGCAGAAGCGGCTCCATTGTCCTCGCACACCTCTCCGAGACGGCAGCGGCTCGTCGGAAGCGCCTCTCTCCACGCAAGCCCCGATAGCGCGTCATGTCCGTAGGCGATCTCGGCCTTCGGCCGCTCGAGCACGCGGCGAGCGTCAGACGGCCGAAAGCAGCATGAGCGAAGCGGCGGTAGAGACGGCGCGGCGGCGGAAAGGGCGCTAAGGCGGCGGCATGAGCCGCGCAAGCGCAGAGAGGTGGAAGCGGCGGCGGCGGCGAGATGCAGCGCGCGGGCAAAGCAGAGGTCAAGGCTCTGCGGCAAAGAGCAGCGGCAGACTCCGGCCTGATGATAGCATGCCGACGCGACCTCACCGCTGGAGAGGAGGCGCGCAGCGGCGAACGACGCAATGGGCGGCCGCAAGACGCCACGAGCGCGCCGCACCCGCATAGCGCGACGCGCGGCGGCGCCTCGAAGAGAGCGCGACACGGCGCGGCGCGCTCTGGAGGAGGCACGACGGCGGCGGCAGACTGGTCGACGGAGCGCGCCCTCACAGTAACGCGGCTTCCCGGTTCGGCATCGTGGTCACCACGAGTACCGTGTCGCTGCGAGGACGCCGGCCGGCGGCGGTGGCCTACCCTCACCAAGACCAACTATGTCGAGCGGGTCGCGGTGATGAGGGTAAAGCTCCAGTGCGGCATATGTGGGATGCGCCCAGACGGCGACGTCGACACGACCAGGATCGACGGCGCTGGATACTCTCATCGCCGCGATCCCGCCGAGATGCGCTTCGCACCAACAAGCGGATCGCCAAAGAGGCTTGGGACGCCATCGCCGCAAAGACGCATCGGCGGCCGACCGCGCGCAAGTCTACATTGCAGCACTACGACGGAGTGGGAGAACCCGCCTTCAAGCCAGCGAGGACGTTGATGACTTTGCTCCGCCTCAACACTCTGCGTGGTTGGTGCAGTCGGTGGACGACACCCACGGCGAAGAGAGAGCGTGGAGAAGCTCTTCCGCCGCGCCCCAGAAGTACAAGCGGATGGCCCGCCGATCGGGTCTCTGCTGACCTCTCCACGATGACCATCGAGGAGGCGCTGGTCGCCTCAAGGTCGCCGACATCGATGAGCCACGGCGCTCTCGGGACCGCCACCATTGGCGGAAGCTCCTCCTCACTCGGGAGCGCTGGTGCCGACCAAGGTGACAGGAAGAAGGGGAGCCTTCTTCCGCAGCAGCGCATAAGCATGGCAAGCGCGGCAAGCCGCGCAAAGACGCCTGCGCAGGGCACGAGAGCGCCAGGCGGCGTCTTTGGCAAGCAAAAGCGCGACGAGATGACTCTGCCACAATCGCGCAAGCTTGGTCATTGGGCCAAGGAGTGTCGACACCACGACGCGCCAAGCCCACGTCGCGCAAGCGAGGAGGAGCGGCCGGTCCGCTCATTGCTCGCGCGAGCATCGAACCACCTCCAGCGGCACCGGCCGCAGTGGCTCTCCTCCACCTTGACGAGCCAAAAGCACACGCCTCCTCGGCGGCGATCCGGCAATGACAAGACCGACGGTGGTGCTCGATACGCGCGCCACCCACCACATGACCGGCGGCGGAGTTCTTCTCCGAGCTCGACCAGCGCTCGAGGCACCGCTGTTCGGCGACGCCTCGCCGTGGAGATCAAGCGGCGCCGGCTCGCTGTCTTCGCCGCTAAGATCGGCGAGCACCGGCCGCCACGGCGTCTACTACATCCCCGATCTGGAACTCCATCATCGCCTTGGGATACTGGATGAGAACGGCCGCGTGTCGAGATCGAGCACGGTGCCGCGGATTTGGGATCTTCGACGCCGCCTTCTTGCCAAGGTAACCAGAGGCGCAAATCGACTCTACACTCTTCACGCCAGCAGTGGCACAACCCTCTGTCTCGCCGTCGTCGGACGACGAGGCGGCAAATGGCACGAGCGCTGGGCACCTTCACTTCGAGGCCACGGCGGCTCGGTGCCACGAAATGGTGCGAGGCTCGCGTGCCTTGACCATGTGGAGCTCTGCGACGCTCGCGTGTTGACGGGCGCAGGCGACTCCTTTCCCAAAGAAGTAGTTTCCGAGCCAAGGAGAGGCTCGAGCTCGCACGGGACTTGTGTGGCCCGCGACACCGCCACACCGGAGACGACGCCACTTCCTGCCGCCGCCGACGACCTCTCCCGCTACATGTGGGTGATGGTCCTCAGCAGAAGGGAGAGGCATGCGACGCCATCAGCGCACGCAGTCGCGCGGAGGCGAGCGCGGCCGCAGCGCGCGCGCTTCGCGCACAGACAACCGGCGGCGAATTCACGGCGGCTGACTCTGGCGTCATCTGGCCGATGAGGGCATTCAGCCACTACTGCTACCAGACTATGCCCCGCAGCAGAAGCAGCGTCGCCGGCAGCCGCAACCAGACGGTTGTGGGGATGGCTCGGGCCTCCTCGCGCAGGGGATGCCGCATTGTCTTCGGGAGAGGCGGTGGTGGCCGCCTACATCCTCAACCGCCGCCTACTAAGGCGCTCGACGGCGGGACGCCGTGACGAGGCTTGGCATGGGCGCAAGCCGCGGTCTCCTACTGCGGGTCTTGGCTCCTCGCGTTCGCCAAGGAGCTTGGCCACATCGCAAGCTCGACGACGGACTCGAGTGTTCATCGGCCACGCGGAGGGCTCGAAGGCCTACCGCATCTCGACCTGTCACCTGTCAAGGCCCGCATCTCGCGTGACGCGTGTTCGACGGCGGCGAGGCGACGGGACAAGGCGGTGGGCGGCGGCTCGACCGACTCGTGGACTTTGTTGTCGACTACGCCCACTTCAAGAGAGCCGGGAGCTAGCGGCTCGTCTTCACCGAGCTCGCCCACTCGACACCTTGCTCGCCACGGCTCCCGCGAGTGCTCCACCACCTTTCTGCACGCCACGCCCACTCTTCACCACCGGCCACCACTCCCGCACCGGCGCCACACCACCGGATCGCCCCAGCGATTTCGGTCCCACACGAAGCGGCGCATGGAGTTCGCTACTCATTGCCCCACGACGAGGACCGCGATCGACGCTACCACGACGACGAGCCTCGCGCTATCGTACCATGGACAACATCCTCGCGAGCCGCCGCCTCGGATCGCGCAGCGCGCTCGCGAGGCGAGCGCACTTGGCGTGGCGACGACGGCGAGCCCCGCCTTCGCCGAGGCGGAGGGAGACGCGGCGTGGCGGTCGCGATGAAGCGAGAGATGGACGCCGTCGAGCGGAATCGGACGTGGAGCCGGGCGGATCTTCCCGCCGGCCACCGCGCGATCACCCTTGCCGGTGTTCGCCGAAGCGGGAAGCCGCGCCATCGTCAAGCACAAGGCTCGCTTGGTGGCACGAGGCTTCGCGGCGCGGAGGGGTCGACCGATGACGCGTTCGCACCCGTCGCACGGATGGAGTCCGTGCGACTCCTCCTGCGCTAGCTGCCAGAAGGTCGGGCGTGTTCATCACATGGATGTCAAGTCGGCATTTCAACCGGCGACTTGAAGGAGGAGGTCTCGTGCATCACCGTCGGGGTTTGCGATCCCGGCAGGAGGGCAGGTGCTCGCTGCGCAAGGCCCTCATGGCTTGCGACAGCACCGAGGCGTGGAACGCCAAGTTGGACTCCACGCGAAAGGGATGGGCTTCAAGCAAAGTCCGCACGAGGCGCCATCTACCGGCGGGCGGTGGATGTGCCCGCCGCGGGTGTCTACGTCGACGATTTGGTGATCACCGGCACAAGGATGCGGAGGTGGCGGCATTCAAGGAAGAGATGAAGGCCACCTTCCAGATGAGTGACCGGGCCCTCTCCTTCTACTTAGGGATCGAGTGCACCAGATGATTCCGGATCACGCCGGCTGCATCGCCACGCCTAAGCGTCGTTGAGCTAGCCGGGCTCACGACCGCAACCAGCCTCTCACTCCGATGGAGGAGAGGTGAAGCCGAGCCGCGACAAAGACGACGGAGGAGAGGCGGACGCCACGCAAGATCGGGCGTCTTGTGGGAGCCTTCGCTACCTCGCCCACACGCGGCCGGACTTGGCATTCTCCGTCGGCCACGTTAGTCGGTTCATGCAACGACCGACGACGAGCATCGCGAGCCGTGAAGAGGATCATCCGCTACGCTGCGGGGACCCTTGACCACGGCCTCCATTACCCGAGGTGTCTGGCGCGACACTTCGTCTTCATGCATGCGACGGTGACCACGCGGCGACATCGACACCAGCAAGAGCACAAGCGGATTCTCTTCTTCCTCGGCAAGTGCCTCGTTCACCGGCGATCGGTCAAGCAAGAAAGTGGTGGCCTGTCTCACCGGTGTGAGGCCGAGTACATAGCGCTTCCACCGCTCGACTCGAGCACTCGCTCGCTCGATCGCTTGGTGATCTCTCGGCAGGACATCAAGCAGCTGGAGCTCAAAGTGACAAACAAGTCCGCTCTAGCCCTGGCAAAGAACCCCGTTTTCCATGAACGGAGCAAGCACATCCGGGTGAAGTACCATTTCATCCGAGGTTGCTTGGATGAAGGAAGCATCAAGGCAAGCTACATCAACACCACGGATCAGCTTGCGGATCTGCTCACCAAGCCTCTTGGAAGGATCAAGTTCCTTGAGCTCTGCTCCAAGATCAGGATGGTTCAACTCTCCCACAAGACGACGCACAAGACTTAGGGGGAGAATGATAGATAAGTCTTTGTGTTGTCTTTGTGTTGTCTGCACATGGTGTACATGGTGCTTTTGTTTTTTGCTTTAGCATCTAGGACTTGCTTTTGCTTTAGCATCTAGGACTTGCTTTTACTTTAGCAGCTTTTTGCTTTAGCATCTTAGACTAGCTTTAGGACAGCATCTTGGATTAGTCTAGGATAGCATTTTGGCATATGCTTGGCTGACTAGCAGCCTATAAATATGTATCTCCAACCCCTCAGGTTGGTATGGCATTGTGTGAGAAATAAACAAGAGAAAATTGCCCCTTCCCCAAGTGTCATCCTCTCGATGAGAGTAAGGATCTTGCTATCACCCACAGCAAGACTCCAGCGAGTAACAGTTTGGACCTCTGCTTGCACACTTATACAAGTTTAGGGACCCAAGTGACATGTTTAGGGTCACCCAGGTGACATGCCCCCACTTTACTCAGATAGCCATATAAAATAAATATTTATAGGAGCCAAAACATACTCGTGACCGCACAGAGTGTGAGCATATGCAACTCTTGAGGCAAGCTGTACAGCACGTTGGAAGTTCTTCAAAGCAGTCTCGTGATCTTTCCGCAAGGCAAAACAATTTCCCACCGCACACCTGTTGCACATTCAAAACAGATGCATTAGGAAATGTAACATTATATTATGAAATGAGGGGTCAGTTTGAAAGCATTTCCACTAAAGAATTGCAATTGTCCCGTAAACTCATCCAGCTGTTTTGCATTGCACTGAGAAAAGACCACATTTAACATGGTTAAACCAAGATCGGACCAACCAGAAATTTTCTTGTCATAATCCTCAACTTCAGTTTCTTTTAACCCCATGTTCAGGTTCAAACAAAAAGGTACCATTGCAAGATGGAGGGGAAAAAGCAAAATTGAAATATTGGGAAAAGAAAAGGAGCCAACATGATTATTCACATTAATGGGATAAAAGACAAACCATGCTTGAGGAGATAGTCGATCAATAGAAATAAGCTCTTGAGCAAGGTAACTTAGCCTCATTTCCTCATTCAAATGCTGCAAAAGAAGCATGTGAGCTTGGAGCTAAAGGTGGCAATAAAGTAGGCAAGTCCATCAGCAGTGAGTTCACTTACATAAAGAACAGTGGAATAGATGTCCATTCCCTCCAATGTGCATGGTGATAGTCGATGTGCTAACTCAAAGAAATGATCGGCTTCTAAATAATCGACCAATTCAAAATATGCCTTCCCAACCTGCATAGTTGACCAAAACGAAAATGAGCTTTTCTTGCCAGTGAAACAAATTTATACTGTCGTAATGAAAATGACAGTGTGGTTTATACCTATATACATAGTCTTGTTGACAGCACACCCACACTCCTTTTTACTAGATTTTCAAAGAGGTCCTTACAAGATTACATAATAGCTACAAGCACACACACTCCAACATTTAGTACAAAATATGTTATGATATAGTGTTTATAAAGTAGAGACCGACCTTTTATTAAAGTGAAAATTAAGTATCCGCAATTAAGGGATTCGTGTGCATCTATATTAAAATAAAGTAGTTAGAGATTCCAACTCAAACAATCAGTGTTCAAGGTTGATGTCCGAGTTGTAAGCTTACAAATTTCGATCCCCAAATTGTCTCAAACAAAAGATCAACAAGCAGCACAGGCTATCATCTTATCCTCCCAATAAATAGACCATCATGAATTCATTACGTCATCGGGCTGATTTAAGTCATTTTCAAGTTTAAACCAGAGGAAGCAAACAAAGTTGTCATCCGAGTCACTCCACAATACTCCCTCCGATGATTTTTATAAGGCGCTGTTTGACTTGGCACGGTCTCCTAAATTGAATTTTTTTATTTTGGACCTTTAATTTTTTATGATATATTGCTAATAACTACAAAAGCATGGTCATATGAAAGTATTCAAATACCAATGTAATAGTACCACTTTAGTGTCACTAAACCTATATATTGTTGGACTAATTGTTGGTCAAACATTATAAAGTTTGAATCTTGAAATATGTGGGCACCTTCTAAAAATAAACGTAGGGAGTACTACGCAAACCCCCCCTATGTATCGCAATAGATAACTAACAAACAAACACACCAAATTTCCATTACAAGAATCAAAAGCATATAAGGAAATCTCCAACCATAGTGCATGGGTTGTACCTGACATAGAACCCAACCGGTATTAAATTGTGGCTCTGTGAGTTTTCTATAGACTTCCAATGCTTCCTGACCATCAAGTGAATGAAATTAGCCACATCACTGGTTAGAAGGTTAACATTTGTAACACTACCATCTTTAACATACCTGGCTCTTAAACAAGCAAGAAAGCCTATAGCCTTCCCCAAGTGTCCGTAGAAGTCCCAATAGCTCCTGATACCAATCGCCAATTTGGAGTCTTGTGACAGAATTTGTTCAGCTTTATCTTGCTCAAAGCATCTTCCATCAACTATACTTACAGAAGATGAAGTTGCTGCTATATTATCTGTCCACATTTCATCGACAGCTTCATACCTGCCTCCTAAGATTCAGAAAAATCACTTCCATCATTCATGAATATGGTTGAGTAGAAGTGTAGAACATGCTGCACCATCCATGTGGTGCAACCTAATGCAAAAAATTATACCTACAAAGTACAATATTAATTCCTCAAAACTATGTAAATGCTCTATAGCAAAAGCCAAAAGCTAAGGTGAAAGAATGGTAGTGATCCGTAAAGGAGAAACATATGGCTTCATTTAGTAATCTCTGTCAGGGTTCTTGAAACAGGATTTCATGGAAAGAGATTTCTTTCAATATTTGATCTCAATGATTAGGAGAATTTCCATATAGGAGTGAGGAGTTCAAAATAGCATAGAATCAGAAAATATATGAATTTGGTGGTAACACTTTATTTATGTTCCTAAAAACAAACAAAGCGACATGCCAAAGAAAAGAGACAAGCAGTCCTGCCGTTCCTGTGCTATGTCAAAAAAGAAACTGAAAGTAAATAAACACAGGTATACACTTGAAGAGAGAACAGATAATGTTCTGTTAGTATTATAGATGCTTAAAATTTTGAACTGACATTAGGAGATGTGCGGGCACTGGGCAGAACAAAATAATACAAATTTGATGACTTAATATAAGTATATAACTAATGTTGAATCATAAACATCTAGGAAAATATGCAGATGGATCCATATTGCACAGGAACATAACAACATATCAACCAAATTTTGCTAGGTTTATATAATTTGATGAATCATCCACATTGAAATGATAGTCACCTTCAACAAAAATTTCTGCTGTCCCTGGCTTTCCTTTCCTAACTTGCACAGAACGAACGGCTGTTGAACACAATTTTGATGACGTGGACGAGTTTACTCGCAATTTACCTAACGAGTGATCTGTTCCATTCCCTCCAAATTGCGAGATATTTGAATTCGAATTTAGTGTTGTATCTCTAGAAAGTCTTGCACTTCTTCGAGGTACTGAATCACTACTCTGATTAAACAGCCTTCCAGAAACCTGAAAAGTGTCTTCAGTTTAATACCACCATAAGCAAAAAATTAAAGCACAAACTAAAAAGAATATGCTAACTATCAACAGCCAGATCTCAAAGTAACAGAACAACAAAAACATATAGATCCTCATCCTATATTAAATTACAGGGGCCATTCCAACAAAAGGCACTAAGAAAAGAAAGATCACAAAGGAACCAAAGTAAAGATTTAACAAGTTTCACATCCACTGAGTATTGTATCATGGTTCATGGACAAACTTGTGACAACAAGATGAGAATGTTACAGAAAATATGCAGGCATATAGCAATCTTTTCATTTCCTAGTATCCCACAATTATTGTACACATCACTGCTGGAATGTGAAGAGGATAAAAAGAATAGACAAATAGAAAATGAGGCAACAATCTAGCAATCAGATAAACATCATCAGAATAATACTGCAAGGCATTAGCAAACCAAGTAGAATCAAGCATATTATATCATGACACTCTGGTTACGTGTTGGTAGTTTGGTACACAATTGATTGGTACTGAAGAATGGAACTGCTTGCAGCCAATATGGTGATTAGTAATTAATGAACAATACAAATCACCATGTAATAGCAAATAAACTAAAAAAACATGACTGCAGTCCTGACACTATGGACCACTAGGTAATAGCAAGGAACCGACATTCTGAATTCTGATGTAAAGAACCATGACTGGAATTTTAGACTCAAAACAGCCAGAAGGTTAAGACTACATTCACAATCAATACTGAAACATTAGCAAGCAGCACTAGTACAAGCAAATGGAAAATACCAAACCAATGTGCATTTGACTCCAATTCCGTGTATTCTTTTCAAAGAGTATTTAAGTAAAATACTAAAAAGAGGAGTATCCAGTATCCACATTAAGAGAAAAAAATGCACACTACAATGACTTGAAATACAGAGAAACCCCTAGAAGCTCCAAAGATAAGGTAATATGCAGGAAAATATGGAAGTTACAAGAGAGCAGGTTTCAATTCATGAAAGATTAACCTTCTTTAGCCTTGCTTCGTCCACGTATTTTCTCCTAAGTGGTTGGTTCGCTCCATTAACCTTTGGTTTGGCAGGAGCACCACCACTTGTTGTATTCTGATAAGCATGGATATTCCTAAAGAGTGGTGGTGGAAGAATACCAGATGTCTGCAAAATTAATTAAATTAAGTAAAATACAACTCTGCCACAGAAACAAGTCGAACAAGTTACAAACTAAATCTTGTAAATGAAGGAATGAGGTCTCCAAGCACTACTGACTTCAAATTCTTATCATGTTTCACTATTACTTCCTCTCTGTCCAAAAAAACAAGCCATAGAAAATTAACTGCTACAAAAAAAAAATAATTATGATATGCCAAGCCTCACAGCTCTTTATCTTCAGAGTCTTGCAAAGAAAAAATGATATAAAAAATCCGGATAGATCAAACATGCAGTTTCTGGGGAATTCCTGCCTGCTTAACATAAGCTATCTCCGCCAGTGCCACAAAATGTGAAACATAACACATTCCTGGCTGCTTAACATGCTTCTAGCAACTGTTGATTATATCTAGTCATTCAAATTTACACTGAAAGTATAATCCTACAAGGTCCTATTTTTATATAAAAATAATAATAATGATCCTACAGAGCAAATAATCAAATAGGTTCTACTAACCTGTGTTACAGTTGGTGATGGGGTGTCAAACTGTGCTACATTAGATGGTACACTGTTCTGCACGTGCAATGCAGTTGCTCTTACATGAGGATAACCAGGTACTTCTGCTGTGTTGTTAGCATGCAGATGTTTGATTTGCTTAGGGCTAATATCCCTGAGGCTTGCTGACATACCGGATGATAGAACTCGGTTTTCATTGACAAAGTTTGACTTTTCCAGATTTGATGTGGATGTGTGTTCCTGCTGGAGACGTAAAGCAGTTGCTTCGCCAAAACACTCGCTTGCATCTTCGGCAACACCTGCAAGATGGTGACACACTTTTAGGGTTTGTTGATAACTTCCCGCATTTTCAAAGTGTACTTGTAGATTTTTAGTGAGGATGAGGCCTTCCATGCAAGGAATATTGAGCCATAGTATAACTGCAACAGAAAAGCAAGGATAATAATGCATGTGATCACTAATTATAGTGGTAATGGCCTAATGTTCTGCACAATGGCTGATAAAAATGTGTGTTCATTGATAACATCAAGCTAAAAAGAATGGCTGGATTACAATGCATATCAACGCATATTTATATACAGAATTTATTGCAGTGACACTCAAATGTTCTGATATACAGAAGTCCCCATATTTCCAAATGTTAAGTTAGAAGCAAGACAGCCGCCTACAATGCAAAGCATATGAAGAACATTTAAAGATCCACAATAAATCACATATTTCGGAAGGTGCATCCTGCAAAATCTGCATCGTATTTTTCATTCTCTACCACTAAACCTTACAAAAACTTTGATGTGAAGAAACACTTGATGCAAGTACTTCTAGTGTATCAAAATTAAGTATGAACCTACTTGAAAACTTCAATTATGGGTGTATAATGCACCAACCTAATATACACAATTCCTCATATGCTGCCCATAAAAGAGGATCTAGAGTCAAAGCCTGTACAAATTGCTCAGCTGCAGCAGACACTCTGCCAGTGTACCTACAGGCAGATGAGGTAGATATAATGACCTATGTGCCGCAAATCAAAATATGCTGCAAACACTAATTCAGTTATGCCATAAAAAATGAACCTGTAAATTAGTCCAAGATGGTAATGTCCTGTTGCACCACTAGGAACCTGCACAAAGGATAAGAAACAACATAAGTAACAAGCTGCCAAAAAAGAATAAAGCAGGCAAAGATGTAATTGATTTTTCTTTTCACTTCATTACTTCATCCCTGTAGAATCAAATAGTTGGTGCACAACCTCAGAATAATGTCATGCTCCAGAAAAGAAAAACAAAAAAGAATGTCGTTCCATTTGCATGCAGTGCCAAGTATTAATCTAGTACTGTCAATATTTATCTGGTACATCACTTATCATAAATCCAGAATCTCCAAGAACTGAAGGGAATGTATACACATCTGGTTTTCACTTTTATAACATAGTTGTTACAATTGCCTTGACAGTCAAGATACATCAACCAGGTCTAATATTATTCAAACTAGTACTTTGGAATGTGCTAGTTGCTCCAGCTTCGGAATTCTTAGTTCATAATCCATCAAACATGCTATACATCCTCTTTTCTACTTCTAATTTTGGAAACCACAAGACACCACAGAACAACTGCTCTTTCTTAGAAAAAATGATGTTTTATGTAACCCCTTATCCACAGCAAAACTTGAGTTTTTACACACACTCTCTAATGACAAAATATATGACCATTGATGAGATTTTAAGAAACAGGAAACAATTAGAGTTTACAAACATGCTATATACCTCCATGTTTGGTTCATTGACTGGACACAGAGTTTCTTCTGCTTCCCGCAAGAGGTTCATCCGAAAGCATGATATAGCAAACAAGTACCGGGACTCTGGCAGCTTCTTCCCTTCATAGCATATAGGAAACAAAATCATAAATAACTCAGAGCCACTTTCATACCCAAAACTGAAAAAATACTTACATTTGCAAAACAGGAAAGAGAAATATGCCCAAAAGGATGGACAAATAGTGTGCTCAAATGTTTTTATTTTCAAATCATGTATTAGCATACCTACACTATAGGGACTGGTTAAAATGGTGAGCAGGTTGGTATTACCTTTCAAAATGTGGTATGCAGCATAGGGCTGGTTGTTGTGGAGGTAGCAAGTCGCTAGCAACTGCACATTGGTCTATGCACAGGACAAAGGGCAAGAGCATTTAGTACAGCATACAATGGTGATCAGAACCGATTAAGAAAAATTAAAGTATGCTCTCTCTTCAATAAGCAAAACTGGAAAGGTCATACTACAGCAAAACTGGCATTGGATTCAGGGTTACTAACTATCCAGCTTTAGCTTAATACTGGCTAAAAAAATAAAACCATATACATTTGATATGCCCAAACCTAATCCTACCTGAATTCCTGAAAACTACAGCAGAAAAAAAAAACCCAAATAAATAACTAAACCCACAAGCTCTAGCTACTAAAAGAACGAGAAAAGATGGAAGGAGCATGCCATCTAATAATCTACAATACCGAATACCTTAAAATGGCTACAGTTATAGCTACCCAGAGATTTAAATAAGGAAAATTCCCCTGTAAGACGAATTTGCATCGCCGTAGCCATTACTCACTAAAATCACTAAAACAAGCTGCGAAACTGTCTCCCAATTCAGGCTGCAAAGCCCCGTGTCAACCTAAATCCTCCATAAACCCTAGAGAAATTATACGCGCTACTCCAGTTCCCTACAAACTAAAACCATTTCCCGAAATAGCTAGAGGAAGCCGTTGCGCTCAAACTCCCCACAAACCCTACCCCCAAATCCCACCGCTCAAGCTCCAAACGCGCCCCTAAACACTAAAAGAATCACTAAATCGAGCCCCGCAGGTGCGCTCCCGAAGCCGAATCGCCGCCCCACGCCGGCCGAACGCCCGTTCTAACTCCCACCGAATTATTCTCATGGACAGGCGCACCAAATCGAGCCATCCAAGCCTAGCCTCGTCGGGAAGCGGGGGAGGGGGGCTGGGCTGGTACCTCGGCGGGGAACTGGGCGCAGAGGCGCTCGCAGAGGAAGACGGCGTTGCGGTGCATGAAGAGGCGGAGGCTGCTGTGGACGCGGTCCACCATTAGGGTTTCCATCGCCGCCGCCCCAACGGTGACGAGTCGGCGAGCGCGATGCGAATGCGGGAGGGGAGGCGAGGCCGAGGGAGCAGCAGAGGCTTGTTTGAATTCGCGACGGGTGGATTGGATTCGAGGCTTTTTTTTTTTTTTGGGTGCGATTTGTATCGGGGATTGGAACGAATCGGAGAGTTTTTGGAGTTTGGGCAGCGGCGTCGTGGGTGTCAGCGTGGAGCCCCGGCGTTTGAAATGGCTGGTGCTTCTCTGGCGAGTGGCGAGCGGCGCGTGGGCTTGGCTACGGGTACGCGGAGGATTTATCCGCGGCAGGTCAGTGACAGGTGGGGCCTGACCTTCTTTATTTGAATCGTGCGACCGTGGCGTGCGTTGTGTGAGATGTGAACCTTGGATCGGCTCTTGATTTTGATTTTGGCTTTTGGCACACGCAGGTCGAAGCCATGAATTCCCTTTATCTTACGAACTTTGTTTATTCGTCACAATCTCGAAGAAGCCGTCCATTACAGGGCCGCTGGCAGATACGCCGGCTTTGAGCTTTTGCAGAGCAATTTATGTTAAATTAACATAAAGATTGATCTTGTTTTATCCGTGATTTGATAGCATTGATCTATGGCCTTGTGCTCCTCGTCTCTATCATCTCTATCTCTACCACTATAAAACCACCAATTGTAAACTTTTCTATAGCTACCCCAACAAATGTCCCCGCAATCAAGACCTCTCCTAGATGCACCAAACCAATCTGCTCCTGCAACCAGCGAACCTTTGAAACGAAGGGACGATATCCATCGTAGCTCTCCTTTCTCTTACTCACTCAAATCCAATGGCCCAGATTGTTTGGATCATACTCGTCACGCACCCCGCGAGGCGCGACTCCCGACGCTCACCTCGCGAGGCGCAACTCCCCCGACGCCCCATCTCCCACGCCTCATCTCCTCCTCTCTCTCGCCGCACGGAGAGCCCTGTGGCACGGCGGCGCCCTCCCACCGCGCGACTCCCGACGCCCATCTCCCACGGGCGGCGGCGCGGCGCCGATCCTCCCACCCCGCGCGACTCCCCTCTCCCGGCGGCGGCGCGGCGCCACCCGATCCTCCCACCCCGCGCGCGACTCCTCTCCCCGACGCGGCGGCGCCCACCACATGGCGGCGATCCTCCCACTGCGCGCGACTCTCTCTCTCGGCGGCGGCATGGCGCCACATGGCGGCGGCGGCGGCGATCCTCCCACCCCGCGGCGACTCCTCTCCCCGGCGGCGGCGGCGCGCCACCACACATGCGGCGGCACGGCGGCGATCCTCCTCCCCACGAGGAACCCTGAGGTGGCACGGCGATCCTCGATCATCGTGGCAGCCACCGTGGCGCGGACTCGGCACTGTGGCGCGGCCACCAGCGAGGCCGCCGGCCGCAGCGAGTCCGCCGCAATCCAGCCGGCCACGGCCACTGTGCCAAGCGCCAATCCTCCAGTCGAGAATGGAGACTACATGAGACAAACGCTGAATTTCCTTGTTTTCCAAAACATCTCAAAGAAATGTTTACTCAATTTGATCAAAACATCCTCCAGTCGATGCTTGCAATTGTACAACTTATGGTCGAGCATACAGAGACTTCATCATATCATAGCTAAGGTATTGTAGTACTGTGTGTATTGTGTAGCACAATAATATAGCAAGATGCGCTATGCACTCCTCTGCGGAAATGTAGCTTCTGTTAGTAATGATCTGTTTAGATTAAGTTATTCTGAGTCTTAAAGCTAGCCTCGAGTCACAATATCATATTCATTGTGAAGGTTTCTAGAATGTCAACATCAGATTGGTTTCCCTTTTCAAGAAAGGAGATGTAATATGTGACATGTTTGCGGGTATTGGTCCATTTTCAATCCAACCTCGCAGAAAGGATGTATTATATATGCAAATGATTTAAATCCGGACATCGTTCATTATCTAAGAACAAATGCAAAGATTAACAAAGTGGAAGATTATGTCTTTACATATAACATGGATGCTAGAGTGTTCATGCAAAATTTGGTGAGAGTACCTGGTTCAGATACTAATTTTGAGTCCCAACTTGTTTGCTAATTCTTCTAACAAAGACATGGTCCTTGCTAATGAAAATTCTACTTCAAATGGACATCGAGTGGTACTTTCTAGCCCCCATCCTCCTTTATACTGGTTTATTGTGTATTTGTGCTTCACACATGCCGAAGCTCTGTTTCTGAACTCCTGTAGATGTTCAAGAGAGCGCCAAAGGAGTTTGAATGACTCCCATGATAACCACTACTACCAAAAGGCGACAAGAAACCTCAAATGAAGGTAACTACATTGTGTGAAGGAATCTTGCAAGAATTCCATTTGTCTGCTTGAAGCACCAAAGTTTTTATAGCTCGATAGTTTTTTCATTGAAACTATCTGTATGACTGTATGAGTGAGGGCAGCATGTTCATCCTATTGATAATAAGCTTGATAAGCATGAGAATTTAGCTACACTCGTGATGCTTCCTATAGGTCATCCTAACGCCAAGACGAAATGCCAGTCAAACCAAAAAGAGGAACAATAAGAGAGTAAAAGGCTCAGACCACCACCTGTCAAGCCATGGGAACACTTTGATCATGTAGTAATGAATCTACGCTTCGCTCGCAGCTTTCTTGGTAATATTTTATCCTTTCCATTAAGCTTTCTGTTAAATTCTAATTAATGATCACATTGAGTGGTGCGCATTTGAGCATGTTAGGTACCATGCCACTTTAGCGCTTAAGTTAGCTATTGAGCATTTCTAGACAAAGAGGTTTGTGTTTCTATTTTTTACTAAAAACTAGCACCTCTTCTTTATAGATACATTTTCCCCTTCTTGAAGTCCAAAACTATAATAGTTTATCTTGCATATTTTCGATAAATTGTCTGGCATACGAAATGATTTAGATCACTACAGAGAACATGCGATTCTTCTCTGAGAGTCTGTGGTATCATAATTGCATATGGAAAATCTCTCAACCTTTCATCCACTTTCACCTCCTAGATCCTTGTCATGTGTCAATATGTATCATGCATTTCACCCACCGGCAACGGAAGGGTTGTCCATAGAAGAGGGATTTTCTTTTCTACATAAAATACCTTTGGGTTGATGTAATGATGTCTATAAGTTGTAAACATTTAGTTGTTCACTTGTGCTATTGTAAACATTTGGTATTCGATTTTCATGTTATTGAGCGATTCTGCTTGCTCGTGTTTAGTTCATTATTTCCAGATCTCATTGTGCAGTGATTGTTTGATGGTCTTGTCCAAAAGAAATACCGACAGATCATTACCTTGGATTCATTGTTATTGTTTCATCCGCTCAAGTGAATCCAAGAATTGATATTATCTATAAGTCTATCCTCTTCGATTATTTCTCAATATGTGATAAATTGTTCCACTTGATCATACCATAACATGCAACCGAATTGACGCTTTTATATGTCGATATGTATGTTGTGAGGCATCAAAATAACCATTCCATACTGTAGTTCCAAGTTAACAAAGCATGAGATTCTGATACCAAGATAAATAAGATGTTCTTAGGGACCTATGCAGAATATAGTTACATTTTGGTTATGAGTTGGGGGTTTTTTTTATATTTTTGAAAGATAGTAATATGTAAAAACAAAATTTGCTGCTAAATACAATTAGTTGCAGAGAAAAAATGTTTCCCCCCCCTTTGTGCTGAGGTCTGTCATCACCTTGTTATTTTGCCTGTGCAGTTGCTGATTCGGATGTTGCCTAGCTACTACCAACATGTTAGTCAATATGGGGACTCTCTAATCACAAGGTTCTATATGTGATATTTTTTTGTTGTCACCATTTTGGAATAGGACACTCAAGGAGTTGCCATGGAGCTCATGTTTCATATTAAGTATCTAACACTTTGGTATGGCATAATTGGGTGCGATTTTATTATTAGTTTCAGCTCTTTATATACACTGGGCTTAGACATTTTCTCGTTCCACTGCTCGTTAATCTGAGCTTTGCACACCTTTTCGTTAGCATAACTTGAGTATTGCATATAGCAAATCTATTTGCATATTTTTTTGACCGTAAAATCTATTTGCATATTATCAATTTATCACCACAAATTAAAAATCCATATCTCATTAGACAAAGCATCTTTCATCATCTCTTGACTCATGGCAGCTAGAATGACATGCATTCTATAAGGACTTTAAGGCATGGAACTTCATTTTACATAATAAATTTCGGTATTCTTGTTGAGAATATAGTTTTTAAAAAGAAAGGGAGATATAGTTCGTTAGTTACATGTAGTTTTGCTCCATTTGAAAAAACAAGAACCATCTCGATACTCTTGTGCCACTTTTTCAGTGGCACTAAGGATGATATAATTATGGAAATATAGACATGGTATGATCGGCCCTTTTATACCTAAGTATATCACGGTGGAGGGATGCAGAGAGTTGCATATCGAAGATAAAAGCTATCACCAGTATTCTCCTTGGCTTGTCATGCTACAGGTGCTTCATGTTCTATTTATCATGAGGTTCCCATGCTTAGAATCCTTGCATTGTATTAATACCAAACCTTTTGGGAGTTAAGGCACTGCTCATTTACGTTGTAGGAAAATTGAAATTTTGTTAGAGGTAGCACCGAGAAAATATGAGTGAAAATACACATGATTGTTTTGTTGATATTGATATTTATTATATAGTTCAGATCCTTATATTTATGTATCATCTTTTTTGGATTCCGTTGTAACGCACGCAATATACTAGTACCACAAGTTTGAGTCTAACGTAATATTGTACTAGTTAAATGCTCATATGTTACAACGAAAATCCATGTTGTGCATCATATAATTTCGTGTAAAGCATATAAATATATTAGGTATTAATAAATATCATCCTGATGTTTTCTTTCTAACTATCGTCTAGATTTGTGACCGTTAGATTAGAGATCTAACGATCACAATTCTCCCCACCCTCCAAAACAAAAATCTCCCTCAAAAAAATGTCCCCTCCAAAAATAAGAGGCCATTGGATCTCTAATCCAACGGTCCGAAATTTGGATGATTGTTAGAAATAAAACATCCGGGTGATACCTATACACACCCTAAATATTATTCCATGTTACATACATTTATCATGTGAAGCATATAAATATTATATGTCCATAATTATAAATCACCAATTGTATTGGTATTTTTACAATAAATATGCATCCAAACATTGGCTACAAAATCTAAATGCTCTAAAACAGGAAATTGACCCAATTTTTTCTAGCACTTGCACGTAATAATCAAGATCTCCACCAAGGAAAAGGAATGGTTACCTATGGGGTAGAGATTAGAATTGGATGAGAGATGTTTTCCTCTCTTTCCATGAGACTCATCAATTCTACCAAAGATGCAAGCATTAGAATGAAAACAATAATTGACAATGGTGGAGCCTAACTTATGTAAAAACCCTTTGTTCAACACTGCAAATTGCAAATGAAAACAAAATGAGTTCATTAGTTAAGAATCGATATCAAAAGGTAAATGATGTAAAATAAGGCAAGAATCGAGAATCCACTTCTCAATAGGAGCAATAAACATGCTATCGGCTTTACACCAACAAAGGAGCACAACTTCATCTTGCAAAGTTAGTTGCGCATGCTGGTTATTGCCAATGCATTCATTCAGGTCTATGAAACCCCCCCCCCTTTCAGGGCAGCACCTAAAGATGGATCAAGAAGTCCAGTTGAATCAGTAACAATCAAATAAGCCTAATCACAAGAGCTAGGAGAAGACATAAACCAATCAAACATGTGGAAGAGACTAAGGCGTTGAACTTCACGTTGCTGTTGA
The DNA here is from genome assembly GCA_036346575.1 of Dendrocalamus sinicus. Taxonomy (NCBI): domain Eukaryota; kingdom Viridiplantae; phylum Streptophyta; class Magnoliopsida; order Poales; family Poaceae; genus Dendrocalamus; species Dendrocalamus sinicus. The sequence goes on from JAYEVI010000257.1 coordinate 144,385, forward strand.
AACACTACTCCTTGCAATTTTTAAATTGCCAGCTTAAGCTCCATTAAGCTAATTAGCCCCCTCCCGGCTACAGCCGTCGCCACCGCATCGCGATGATAAAGAAGGAGAAAATTTGCAAATAGATAGAAATTGAATAACAAAACTCTCAATCTTAATCCTTCAATCACATAACTCACTTTTACTTTAAAGCAGACGCCACTCGCCATACCAAATGTCATAGCATCAAACCTGGCATCTTCAAGGACAAGTGAACAACCCAGGTGAAGGCCCAGGTGCCAACTTGAATGATTTGCAGATATGTTGCAAGCTAATAACACAAAATTACCAAAGGATAGGCGAGATTCATAATGATTTATATGCATCTATAATCAATGGTTCCCTTTAATTCATCTATCTAATGAACACCTATTTAGACAATAGCTAATCGACTTTGTGCGCTTCAAGAACCCAAAAGGTTCGCCCAAATTCTTATGGGCAATTCAAGCATCTAGTGTGCACAAATCATGATACCATAACTCAATATACACTAAAAGGTTTCCTAATAATTCCATGAAACACTTGATCTGCACACGTTGAAACCCAGGCACACAAACAGACAAAACTAAACATGCTTAATCCAGCAGGAGAGGGGGGGAAAAGGATGTGTGAACCTATGAATTGGCAGCACGAAGCAAGAGATGGAAAGTAGGAGCCAACGATTAGAGCTCCAACCCTGCTCATCGACCCGAGACACACAAACTTAGTTTGGAAAAGAACCCAAGTAATTGCTATTTCAGAGACTATCAAGATAAAATAAGCATCCCATTCAACATCGATTAAGCTAATTAGGAAGGTGTTAGCTTATATTGCTAAAAAACTAAGAAGTCATCCTTGAAAGATAATATAGACAAACTACACCTAAGTCTATCAAAAACCCTTGAAATTATACATGGGAAAATAAAAGGCACCACCACCAACAAGAGTAGGAACATATTTGACCCAATCAGAGTATAGTTTACTTTTTTTGCGATGCTTAAGTCTATGATCCCAACAAGGGAAAGCTAATCAGCTTTGCAAACAAAAGAGGAATAATCATTATCCAGTAAAATAACTTAGGAAAAAACATTAGCAGCCAAAAAATACAGATGACTCAACTCAATTCCTCATTAGAGAAGATCAGGGAATACCACATAAATCAATTCGCATATGTCTCTATCGTAAGTTTGCAACAAGCTAAACCAAACTCACCAACTCGTGATGGGCAAAATATGAAGAAATCACAATGCAGTCTTCACCACAACACCAAAAGAACAAACCTACAAATGATAATCTAGCTTTACAAGTAGAAAATTACTCATATAGTGCAAAGATTTTGGTCATTTCCCTGAGAAGAGAAGAAACAGCACCACCCCCCAAGAACTGGATACCTCCCGTCTTGGGAGAAACCAACAAACCCTAGCCGCAAGTACGAAAATCAAATAGTAGTGGCCGCATGAGCATGCCGCCGCTTGGTCGCACTGCCGCGTCACGCAAACCCATCCACCCAACCTCCAAATTGGCTAACCGTGACGAGAACAGGACCAAAATGGTGGAAGAATTGAGAGAAGAGAGCTTGTTACCTCGCGACGAGATGCATCAACGCTGTGGGCAGGGGTATTGGGAGACTAGAGAGGTCGGCCCAAAGATGCGACTACAGGGAGGTGGATGCGGCGCTATTTGTAGGGCTCTTCCCAAGGTGGGATGACAGGGGAGGAGCTTAGGAGTATGCGAGTATGAGGGAGAGGAGAGGAAGACTGGCAGGTGGAGCGACGACGGTGGTGCCCGAGTGAATGGGGGCAAAGAGAGGAGATAGGGATAGGGAGCGACTCATCAAGGGCTCCACGGCGGCACAAGAATGGGGGCACGTGGATGGTTGGATCGGCCTGCATGCGTGAGATCAAGTGGCCCTCAACCTATTTTTATGTAAGGAGGGGAGGGAGGGGAAAGAATGTACCACCCACCAACTCCTTTTAAGTAGTAGAGAATAGCATATTATGATAGCCCAAAAAAGTCCTAAAATATATGATTTTGTTTTGCAAAATCTATCAAATTGTTTGTTGCATTTGCCTAAGTTCATTGTGTTTTTCAAGCGCCAAAATCCTATCTCTTTTCCCCTAAAAGTCTTGAAAATCATCTAAATTCCTCAAAATCTTTTTTCCTCTCTCGGGTCGTTTCTAGCCTAACCCACGACCATCTTCCCCTTCTTTCTTTCTTCCTCCTTTCTATTCTGGGGCACAACCCATCTCTTTTTCTTCCTTTTTTCCTTTTCTTCCCTTTCTTTTGGCTGGCCAGCATTCTCTCCCTGCTTATCTTCTAGTACAACTCCTACATTGCCCTGACTCCTCTCGAACCCAGCCGCCCAGCTCACCTGGTCAATAGCAATGCCGATTCTTTGTGGCCCTTGAGCTACGTGCCACCGCCGCCGCATCCTTGCTCTGGCACTACCATTGCCTTAACTCCTCGCGACGACTTCCGCGCCACAACACGCCAACTCACCTGCAAGACGCGCGCACTGGTCCACACCAACACCCACATGTCACCTTTGCCCTCGTCATGCCCTGTGCATCACTACCTTCGAGTGTCTTTAAAACTAGAGCAACAACAACAACAACAGCCAGCGCTCTTCCAGTCTTCCCTCCCCTTAACTCTCTAAAGCTAACCATACCACTATTGAGCCATCCCTTTCTTCTGCCACTCGGTTAATCCGCCCAAATTCACTCTCATCTTCATACGCCTCCCAAAATTAGTTGTGTCATCACCTCCCACACTTTCGTATAGTTCTAATGACACCTTTTTCGCATCGATACATTGCCGGAGCCGCCGTTCATCATGATGCTGGGCATGTCATCGTCACCATCGATCCATCGCCTCCATCGCTCCCTTCCCTCGCTATTTGCATCACAACGTGGGTCTTAACCGCCATTGCTAAATCCCACCTCCGTCGACCACCACGCCCATCTGCACAACAACCACCAAGCTTCACCTCACCATTATTGCCACCATCGCCGCCACCTTTCCTATTACACCCGCACTGCCGCCACCGCTTTAGGACTACCTATGCCACGCCGTGCTCACGCACCCATAATTTACATCGAGACCGGAGCTCATCACCGGCTAGTTTTCCCTTTCAAGGCCACGCCCTTGTTCTACCTTTTCGACCACCACGGCACTCCCGTCATCCCAACTATTCAAAATGGATTTGCGTGCTCGTGGAACATGTCACACGTGCACCATCATCATTGTTTTGTCACCGCAGTCATAGTCACATCTCTTTTCCTCTATTCGCTTTCCTCTTTGCTCGATCGAGAAGAAGAACAAAGACTACCAACATTGTGCTCTCGGTTTGACCAAGCCAACCGACGTGTTTGACTCGAAATGGTCATGCCCGACTGCCATGTATAGCATCAGGCGCATGTGGTCAAGATGCACCACCTTGCACCAAGCCAAACCAAACTTGAACTGTTTCAAACCGAGTCCAATCCAAATCAAACTCATTTAGTCCGAGCAAATCCCATGTCCACCGATTCACCTTGCTTTAGAACCGACTTATGATCAATTCACATAGTTTCAGCCGTCTCACCGAAGTTAACACCTGCTCGCATAGTAGACTAACACTAGACCCTACTGGGCCCTCCAAATATCACTATTCACCGTCCATCTCCAAATCCAAGCTTTTTCGATTCTTTAGCGCTTTTCCTACCGATAGCTTCTGCCTCTGGTTTTCCCTTTCTTTTTGTAGTGTTTTAATTGCAAGTATTGTAGCTCTACAAAGAGGCTTATTTGGTTTTGTTCGTGTGTGTGTGTGTGCTAGATTACAGAGAAGAAGCCATAGGACAACTGGAACTAGAGGTGATGATCCTGAAGTCTACGAAGGAATAGGCACCGACGACGAGTTGCAAGGCAAACCATGATCCTTGATCATGCCGACTCATTAGTTGGGATATATTATGTATGTGTTAATTTCTACATTATTTATTTGTCGATGCTATTTGTCATTTGTTACTTTTGAATAATCTTGCTTAGGTAATCAATGCCTTTAATTATATCATTTACATGCCATCTTTGATAATAATCTGATCTGGTTCTCCTTGATAAACTTAGATCTAATATATCATACTTCAAACTATCCTAGTAGTTGGGGAATAAGAATTGCAATCACTTACCACTTGCCTTCCGCCATCACAAGTTGATGTGTCGGGACTTATACTTGAAATGAATCATGTTGTTTATGTGGGGTCACTCACCGAGAGTGGTGATTTGGAAATGTTGTCCAAGGGTGTGGTGTGGTTTATCATGTCAATCATGAAATTATGGTGATTCATGTTATGCCTGCCGATGATGTCTACCCCGCTCGATGGTGTATAAGAATTTAACTTATGCCATGAGGAGAGACATAATTACCACATATCCACAGGATTAATTACTCAAACTTGATTCAGATACTATATTAGTTTTATTGGGGTTACCATGTGTAAGTTCAGTATTGGCGTGGACCACAGACCGGCCTATGCCATGAATGACTCCTAGAGCAATGAGCGATCACCCATACCTAGCCATGGTAAGGGACCCGCTCAGATCGGGTAGTACTAATATTGTAAATTAGTGATGAATTCCATTATCTTGTCTTTAACCAAGTTGTGGATATTGTGTAGGTAAAGCTGGGCACTCTCTGTAGAGATTAAGGGTAGGTTCTTTTGGGCTGATGGCTTATGGCTTAAATATTTGAATTCGGGCTGCTTATAGAGGTAGTACACAGAGAAAAATAGTCGCATGTGATTTTGGCCTGCAGCTAAACTCAGACACTTTTTACTACAATTTTTCTATTGACCCCGATTTGAAAAACACAATGTTTAAAAGAACCCAGCCAACTTTAATCCCAAAAGAACCCAACCTAAATCAAATCATTCAAATGTACTATGCTTCGATTAATGGAGTTGCGTTAAAGGGTGATTCCCAAATCAAGGCATAAGGACACATTGTTAGTTAAAATTGCAGAACTTGGAATGAGATAACTTGTTAATATACAACCCTTTAACAAAATCTTCTTTATGTACTTGTTTTGATTTAAGTCAAATGTTTACAAATGAAATTGTATGGGTACTGGTGATGATAGGTCTAAGACAAACCCTCATTGATAGACATTTCCTTTGAAATCCTCAATTGTATTATAAGACTTTACACATTTTGGTTCAAACAACGAACAATATGAAGAGGACATGCCAACAGATAATGAGTACTACGATGGTGAAGATTATATGTTCTAGATCATGTCTACACTCAAGTGTAGCCTGTGGTGTGGTCATCTTTTGTTTATAATATAAGTAAGTTTGGCTTGAAAGACATAAAACTCTATAATAGACAACTCATATTTTATGTAAGACTCCTATTATGGTATTGTAATCATAACATGCTATTTATCAACATGTGTACAACTAAAATCCTAGACCGTTGCATGAATACAAAGATTCCTGGTAAATCTGGGTGTCCCAACACACATGCAAAATAATATGTGATTATCGCAGTGACGATAGAAGAGTATTATTGATTCATTGTGTATTTCTAAATGCTAGTATGCATCATTGCACTATCTAAACTCAAGATGATCCAAAGGTTGCGCTTGATAGCCACCGGATCTCGCCAACAAGGTTTCTCTTTCTTGACAACTAGTAAGGTGGCCGTGTGTTGTAATGGAGTACCCAAAAGGGTGATACATATCATCAAAACATGATCCAAAATCGAATAATAAACATCAATTTTATCTTACATAGTCATGTGCAATGCACGAAAAATGTGTATTTTGCACCAATAATTTATGTACAATTCGGACTAATAATCGAGTCTAAAGCATACAATACACTCGAATGTGCAATCATCGGCATACAAATTGCCCACACTTTGTTACAAAATATTTTTGTAAAAGTTATATATACATAAGTACCGCTCATGTACAAACATGCAAAATAGTAACACAAGGTTCTCTCTTTCAAGAAAAAAACAAGGTTATTGAAATCTCTATTTCATGAGGCATCTCCTTTACATTTATTCTTATGAAAAATGAAAAGACATTGACCAGAAGCATATAAACCTAGGGTTGATCTTGTAGAAGGTGGTCCTGAAAAAAAGAGAGTTAAGTATATAAATTCCAAGATTGATCTAGTAGGAACTGGTCCTAAAAAATCAGATGACATTTAGCTCTTTCCTGGTCCTACAAAGTATTACCCATGGGGCTCCATGTAGTTAATTAGGTCTTTCCTCATCAGAACTTAGAACCAGAGAACTACTTCGACCAAGTTATAAGCAATTAATTTACACTACTACAAAACCAACAGAAGAGATTTTGTTAAACATGGGATATGCCAAGTTCTCTTGGAGACTGCCAATAAATAATGAACCATTCAGACCAAATAGCAGTTGGAGGCAGGACTCACATTGTCTAGCAGAGCATGTTGAAGCTTCAGTTCTAAACCTAATTGAGGTATGCCCCAGCTGCTGGGTGTTTCCTAGGTTTATTAAAAAGGAAATTATCATCAAGGAAGCTAAAGGAAGAATACATTATTTCTTATTGCAAAGGGTTCAAGTGTTAGATAAGGCTTCATAGCATTATTGTCATGTCACCATCAAAGACGACAGTGCCCAATGAACGGAACCAGTGAGAGCAATCATAAATACATCAGAAAATGCAAATACATAAGAAACAATTAATATGTATGTGTGGCATGCATGAGAACATATGAAGTTAGATATAGTGATACATCATCTGTATTGATCTTTTTTGTGTATTATTAGTGAAATTTTGGTACACATATCGTATTTGTAGTGTAAGTGAAAATAAAATATAAAATTACCCAATTCCCATCCAAAGAACAAATAATATCCATCACTCCATCAATATAGTGAGTGGGGAAGTATATATCAACTGTGTCATGAAACCAAATCCTTCACCAATCACACAGGGCAGGTCATAACACCAATTTTAGAATAGACATGTTGCCATAAAACTTAACCAAGATAAGTAGACAAAGGCCTCAACTTGCTGCTGGTGATGAGCTTCTCGCACTGCTGGTTCCTCCACAAGATGATTTGTGCACCATTATAGATTGGCCTAAAACCACATTAGCCAAAGATTGACATTAGAATAACACCAAAGAAAAAACATTGAGCCAATAGCTCATCGTAAACCACAACATGCTGACACACCATGAAAACTTCATGTAAGAACCGACCAACAATGTCTCCATGGCACACACAAAGAGAACAAGCAAACACACCAAAGATCGTTATAGTCCCAACAACATCCCTTCATTGCATTGTTGATCTGTTGTGGTCCTAGCTTGGTGAAGGAATTTATTCATCTTGTGATCGCAAATGTTTTGTCAAACACCTTATCAACATCGACGCTAGCATATATTTTTGCTTGCTTCCTCTAGCCCTTTTAGAGGGATGGGCATCGGTCTTGGCAAATGGCAACTTAGAAAAGCCTTGCAGTGGCGCTGTGAAATAGGAGGACAAGGTGCAGCTATGGTCTTCATCGTCTAGACGCAGCCACATAGTGTAACGTCTTCCATACAAGGACAAAGCTCAGATTTGCTAGTGCCTTCCAAGTGATGCTATTGTCATCATCCCAGTGCTAAGCTCGAAAATCTTACAAAACCTCCCGGTGGTGCGCCTCACGTAGCATCACCTACATGCATCTCACCAAGCGAAGCGCCAGCATTGTAGCTCGTGGCCGAGGTAGGATTTATTTGTTCCCTAAGCAAAGTTTAGTAGAAACAAACTATAGCAATCACACAACAACCTACATATGCCCAAATAACTAATGTCTTAGAACCACACAAACAAGACAACCTCGAAGCAGACCTCATTTGGGCTTTAGCTTTTGGCTTCTAGCCTCTATTTTTTTAATTCCATCTTTTTCTGGCTTTTTAGCTCTTTTTGGGCTTTTTTACATTTCTTTTTTCTCGTATTCTTTGCATTGTCTGTGATGGGCTAATATATTTTTTCTATTTTTAATTTTTTAAATTTAATTACGCCAAAAAAGACACCAATAGCTACAGTGCAAAATAAGCTAGTTACAGTGTCAAACAGTGAAAAATAAGTTGAAATGAGTAGCACCTAATTGTAGTGTGGCATCAAATACTACTCTATGTGAGAAAAAACATAAGCGAAAGAAAAAGTATTGGAGGTAAATAAAGCATTAGATTACACATGTCCAAGGTGATCTCTCTTAAAGGGGCAAGATAAAAATCCATGGATTTAGACGATGAAGACCATAGCCATACCCAAGGCACTACTTAATACGAATGAACCAAGAATAATAAATCGCATAAAAAGAAATCAAGACTCAAGAGTTGGTTTCACTCACGGTGAGTAAAATTAGAAAGAGTAGGAACCAAAGCCATGCTCGGATCCTCCTCTCGCACCGCCAAAGCACCAACTTGTTCACCGGTGCGAGTTTCGGTGCCTCCTTCATGGATTTTCTCCTCCGCCCTCACAGCGCCCTTTCCTCCTCCACCCTCATCGTAGCGCCCTCGTCCAACTCAATCTCCTTCTCCAACCATCGCACTGCTGCCTCGAGCGGTTGTGAGACCTTGAAAATTGGGATAATTGTTGCTAATCATGCAGGTCGCATGCAAATAAGAGGGGCAATGGATCTGAGAAGGAGATGCGAATTGGAGAGGAAAGAGTTGGGGGGGGGGAAGAAGTGGGGGGAGCGGGATGGTTGGGCGAGTGAGTGCAGGCACTCGCGAGACGGGGAACATGGTCACTGACAGATTGGGCCCATCCATTGGCACATGTAGAATTGTTCTCAGAGGTGTGGTGAACATACGAACTCCCTTTTATATTTCTACTCTGTAGAAGGAGGAGCCTAGGAGTGCTAACTGTTGAGTGATACATTCTCTGCCTTGTCATATCTCTTATATTATATCCTCTTCCAGTCTAAAAAATCTTTAACAAAAAATCACTTTATAGCAAAACAAATTAACTACTAAAAATTGTCTCCACAAATTCCTTTTATATGGTCTCCGCATCCACTCATATCTCTTTGCTTTTCAATCATCACCAACTATTAAGGTTGTAACATGCATTGATGTCGGAGGTCATCCTGCTCATCGCCATTGAGTGAGTTACCTCTCGCTTTCCAACCTAGTCCAATTTGGTCGTAGGTGATGCAATAATGCCGATGCCTAGCCGAGAACGTGGTGTAAGCCAAACTCAACACCGAGCCTAAGACAAAGCTTGATATGGCATCACGGCAACACAAGCTAGGCCCATCAATAACATATTAACGCGTTGGCTTGTATGATTTTTTCCGCAGCAACCACATGGGTGTCAAAGTAGTCAGGAGAGAAAGAAGATATTAGCTATTGCAACAAGAATCGCTTAAGTCATCGAATCAAGTATTAGCGAAGGATTCGCGCTCGCGAGGCTATCCACGCCGCCCCAGCTCCCTCGCCTTCGCGTGGCGGTGGAATTCGCACTGGCGGAGAGCTGGTTTCCTCGCATTTTCCGAAATTACGTAAAGGTCATTTTTCCTCGCGAAAAGGTCCCTACCAGCTTTGTTTTTCCTAAAAACACCCTTCACTTCACCGAAATTTCGTATCCTTCATGTGATAGCGCCCGCGTTTTCTAAATTGCGCACGGTCCTCGTTTAGTTACGCATGTGTCCTTTATTCTCGCAAAAGGTCCCCGCGCTTTGTTTTTTAAAACACCCTTCACTTCACCGAATTTTTGTATCCTTTGCAAGATAGCGCCCGATTTTCTAAATTACATACGGATCCTCGCTTAGTTGCGCATGTGTCCTCGATTTTTTCGCAAAAGACCTTTGGCTTTTTGAAAATACGATGTGTCCTCGATTGTTTAAAAGCTTCTCATGAATTTTCGCCTCTTTATTTCGCCCATACGGTGGTTGGCGTGGCGTGGCGCCACGCCACGTGGCTAGTAGCAAAAATAGATGGTCCTCATCGTGTATGCTGGAGTTGATAGGTGTTCTTGTGAAGGCCACAGAGCATATCAATCAAGCACACCGCAGGCCCAGCCCATCAACGTCAGCCCAACTCAACCAAACCCAGGCCAAACCCTCAGCAAAAGCCCGCGAGCCGACGTGGCACATCCGATCCCTCCCATTGGCCAGGCCACGGCACCACCCCGCGTGGGCCCCACCTCTCTCCACTCCCCCAGCTCCCGCGAACCTTCCCTCTCCTTCCTGCCTAAGCAATAACCAAACTACGCGAGCACGCTATATAAACGCCGACCAGAGACCGCGACGAAAAAACATTTCACCAGGACATCTCCATCAATGGAGGCCGACTCGACGCCCTCCTCGCCTCCTTCTCCGGCCACTCGGCCGTCTCCGACCTCCTCGCCCCGTCTCCTTCCCCGCCGACGCCGCCCGATGCGGAGGCGGGGTCGCCGGAGTCGGTGACCTTCCGGGCGAGCCCTCCCGGGAGGAGGTGCTATCGGAGATCGAGAGGTTCCTGATGGAGGAGGAACCTGCGGGGCGGACGGGGCGGAGGGAACCAGCGTGGAGGAGTTCTTCGACGCGCTGTTCGACGGCGGGGAGGAGGAGGAGGAGAGCGAGGCGGTGGGAGGCACGGATGGGGACTCCGGGAAGGAGAACGAGGTTGCGCCGGATGCGGAGAAAGTGGAGGGGAGGTGGATGGCGATGATCCCATCAGCAAGAAGAGGAGGAGGTATGGCAATTTTGTTATGTTAGCGCAGGAGTCAGCACATGTGAATCATCTACAAAGTCAAAATTTGATATATACCACTTAGAAACTTATCATTTTGAGATATATCATTCAATTTTCTGAAATTGAAATTTGTTTCTTCCTTTTTTGCATATGCCATTATCACTAATTTCTGCTTTTATTTTTTATATATGATATTTTTTTTATATATTCTAAAAATAAATTACCGATTTTACCCTTATCTATTCTTCCCGCCAAAGCTCCTTCCTCCTCCTGATGTCGCCCCGGCTCCCTTCTCGGCTTCCCCCTTCCCTAGCCAGGCCACTCTCTTTCTAGCAGGCCCCCTCTCTCGCCGCCCCTTCGCACCGCCTCCTCCTCGTTGTGATCGGAAGGTGGTTGTGGTCGTGGTCGAAGGCGGCTATGGTCGTGACATACGCGGCTGCAGTTGTGGGCGACCATGGTCGTGCGCGGCAGCGGTCGTGAGCAGCTGTGGTCAAATCGGTGAGGGGAGGGATGAACTCGGGACAGCGGGGAGGCTGGATCTAGTTCCGAGCGGGCCACGGAAGAGAGAGGAGCTCAAGGCGGGAAGGAGGAGCTCAGGGGCGACCTAGAGGTCGGATCTAGTGCCAACGGGGGCGGGGAGGCCAATGGGGGCAGGAGGGAGGAGCTCGGGAGCGGGTGGGGAGGAGCTCGGGGGCTTCGAGGGGGCGGCGCGGGGAGGTCGGAGGAGCTTCGGCAGGGAGAACGAAGAGATGAGAGGAATAGATAAAGGGCAAACCGCAGTTCATCTTTGGAATATATGAAAATAGAAAATAGAAAAGAAAATAAGAGAAAATGAGTGATAATGATATATGTCAAAGGGAAGAAATTGAAGGCAAATTTCAATTTCAGAAACCGAGTGACATATCTCAAGTGGCAACTTTCTGAGTGGTATATATCAAATTTGGCCATCTAAAAATTGGGGATTTCGTTTGATCTTGCTTGTTTGTGAAACTCGTGAATTTACATCCTAGCTAGCTATGAAGGATACTTAACCAAATTCAAAATGTGTGTAAAATTGTGAACTTATCAAACTTCAGTTGTGACGGGCTGACGGCATAGGCTGAATAGTACTTAATAATGGAAGAAATTTGCTATACCGATTCCTGATCTTGAAGAGTAGATTCAAATTTCAAAGTCATGATTCCGTATAGGTGTAAATCACACAAGCAGTCAATTTGCTTTGCTGGTTATGCGAGGATTTCAGGGTTGGGCTTAACGGTTACATTTACATACACATCCATGTTGGTTCTTGTGCTGTCAAATTTTCGTCATGTTGGTTCTTATGCTATTAAGCACGGCAATATGGTCTCACAATAGCGGTATGTGTTGTGATTTATTAGGCAAATGAGGAATAGGGACTCTGCCATGAAATCGAGGGAGAGGAAGAAGATGTATATAAAGGACTTGGAGACGAAAAGCAGTATCTCGAGGCGGAGTGCCGCCGCCTCAGCTACGCGCTCCAGCTGCGCAGCTGAGAACATGGCACTGCGCCAGAGCATGCTGAAGGATAGGCCTGTTGGTGCTCCCACAGCCATGCAGGAGTCTGCCGTACTCACCGGTAAGACACATCGACATATTGTTCCCTGTTTCATACTTGGCCACTAATCTGGATGAACAAATCTTTCTTGCCGGTTGGTTTTGAACTTTTGATTGCTCAGCCGTGCTGACAAACTAGCTTGTTACTTTCTGGATTGCGCGTATCACTAACATTGTCCTGTGCTCATGTAACTTGGAATCATGGATATGACCTGATTGGGTTATGCAACCTCATGAAGTTAACAAATCTAGTTATCAACTGTGAATGTGTGATATCTGATTGTTTACTCAAAACATTTGTTGGATGTATTCTTGTACGTAATGACACTTGGCTCTGGGCTTGCCAGCCACCGATAGAAGCCGACATGAGCTGCAACCGGATTTCTATAATTTTTTTCAGGACGACTCTTACCGTAATTCTAATGCTAAATGCAATCGTTGCCTGTTTGCAGAAACCCTGCCGCTGGTTTCCCTGCTTTGGCTCGTGAGCATCGTGTGCCTGTTCCCAGCGCCCGGTCTACCCAACCGAAGTCCGGTGGCTCCAAGCAGCGCCGGAAGAGATCTCGTGATGGTAGCCGGAAAGGCAAGCAGTGACAAGCCAGAGACAGTGGAGCCCACTCTCAATGGAAGGCGTTGCAGGGCACGAGAGCGAGGATCAAGTTTGGTACCTCGCCATTCCATGCAGCTGCTGCTTGCTAGGCTGCCTGCCTGCTTCTTGCAAGCTTCCATCCAGCCTGTGCTGTAGTTTGCAAGCATATTGGCACGGCATGGCATGCCTAGTACGTGTGTCGTGCTGCCACCCTGTATCCATGGACTATCTTTTTCTTCCTTTTCTTCCCTTTTGTTTTATATTTCCTATCCAGACTAGTTTTGGAAATTGGAATCTGCCATCTGTTTTATTTTCTGGCGCCTCATCTTGTTCTAGGAGGATCTACATTTCCATTCATTATTACGGTTTTTTAAGGAGTTCCACTCATTATTTGCCTGGCTCGGCTGGCTCTCTGGGACGGGGCATGGTGCCATACGCGAGAACTGCCCAAGATCAGATAGCTTGTTGAGCAAGAATTAATATGTGTAGGTTTTTTAGATTGTGTCTTATGATTTTTAGTTGAAATATATGAGTTTTGACTGTTTACTTAGAGGTGTGGACAGAGACTTCATGTATGATTTTTGCTGACTGTTTATGAGAGAAGGTGCGAGAGAGACTTGCGCGTGATTTTGACAGACAATAGGCCCTTCTTTTTTGCCGTGGCTTTTGGCTTTTGGTGTTTGTGTGAGAGATTACAGAGAATCAAACTCATGTACGGCCTTGTTGATATAAATGAAGTCAATACAAGATGTACTACAATTAATTAGTAGACTCTATCTTGAAAAGATACTCCGCTTAAAAGCTAGTTACTATAGAAAAGCCAAAAGTGAAAAGAACAAAGCTAATTGTCTATTACAATTAATTTGTTGACTTCGCTTTAAAAATATATTATGTCAAAGATAATGACAATAGATAAATCAAAAATCATAAACTAAAAGAAATGGAGCCTATATCTGGCAAGATTAGAGTAAATGGGATTGAACGAGGGATGCTGAGGAAGCACATGAAACATCCCCAATCTTCAAAAATTTGAAAATTAATTGAATTCTCAAAATTTCTTGCAAATCCTAACTCCTAAACCTAATCTCCAGGTTTATCATCCTAATCCCGCACCAATCTTGATGTCATCTCCCTCCATTCAATTGCTTTTGCGATCTATTGTTCATCCGCCAAAATATCCCGCCGCCGCCTCCACCGCTGCTCTCGTGTCTTCCTCCTTCGCGGCTCCCGCCACCTTGCTAGCTCGCGGCACCTTGCTTGAGTGTGGTGACACGCTCTCCCGCCTCGACACCGCCCATGCCCTCTCTCCATGCCTCGCCTCGCCGCTACCCGCGCCCGCGCCAACCGCTCTCGCACTCGTGTGAAAGCCGGGACCACTCCCACCGCCTCACACACCCTAGTGAAACTCCCGCCCACCGATTAGCTCCCCGGTCTCTCCCATCGCCGTAATGGCCGAAATCCCCACGGTGCCCTAGCTTTCAATTCCGGTACTCTACCAATGAGAGTCTAATTCTCTCCAAAGAGCACTCCCGAGCTCCCGGGAACCTTTCCCAAGTCTTGCTCTAAGCTCCCGAGCCTCTACTCCTCAACCCCGAGCTCTCTCGCTCGCCATGGCACCCCACCGTGGCCGCCTCACACGGCCACCTTAGCCCAAGCCGCCACCTCCCTGGTCTCCCTAACCCCAAGGATGCTCATAAACCTGAGCCAATCCCTTAAGCTTTATGCTCGCACGTCGCCAAAGCCGCCCCGCTTTCCGAGCTTGCCGTCGGTGATTGCCGCTCCTCCGACCGTGTCGACCCCAAAACGGGTTCCCGGCATCCCTCGAGTCCAACGGTGGTCCCGCTCTCGCCGCCGTTCGCCGTAGCACCGCCGCCGCCACGCCGCCTTGCTCGCTTCCGTGCGCAAGGCGACGGTTGAGGAAGAAGCACGCATGAACGTTCGCATCGCTCTCCGACCGAAAGCAAGCGACGCGACCGAGCCGACCGCCGCCGCGATCCGGATCCGAACCGAGCCCGAGGAATGCAAGACGCACCGGCGACGCGGTTCGACCGAAGTCACCGCCGCTACCGTCCGAACCGGTGAACAAGAATCGACCGAGCCTGAAGGAATGTTGCTTGACCCAAACTCAAAAATACATATTTATACTCCCTAGATCCGTTTCGATCCCGCCAATCCATTTCTTAGCTCCAAATAGTCATATCAAGCCTCCAAAAATCCCAAACCTATTTTATTTGAATTTTGGTGAATTATCTTATTATGTCCATTTCTTTATTCCTAGCTCATATTTCGTCGAGCGTGGAATTAAATTGATTTTCTTTGTTTTGCGCTAGCACGTGACGTCGTGGATCAGCTTATTCAAGAATACGAAGCTTCAGATCAAGATCAAGGCCCAGAAATCGAAGAATATGAAATTGTCGAAATCATAAGTCCGCAAGGCAAGTCACATGTTTTTGATCATATTGAATCCCATTAAATTACATTATTTATTTAATATATTTTCATTATTGATAGTTGCGAACTGATAATTGCTTAAAACAAAGATTTAGAATGGCATGCTATCTAGCTAATCCTACCACTGATAAATAGCCCTGTTTACCTTGATGGCCATATTCACCTTGACAACCTTAGTAAGAATTAACATATGATATAAATGTATACAAGATCATTTCATTCAGATGATACACTACTAGTGACTCGCCGTTGGCGGTAGAATTGAAAACCCTGAGAGGGTAGGGTGGTATGGGACACCGCACCTAGGCCTGATGCTGGTATGCACTTCTAAGGTGTTGGTCAGGCCAGAGGATTTGAAAACCGGTACTAAGGTAAAGGGTGTGCCGGGGAATCACGTGGTGATCTACGCCACGACTTTACCTTAGGAAATGTAGGTAAGGGTGTTGTGGGGACCGTGGCGTGTTTTCGCCATCGTGGGGACCGTGCGGCGGTTTCGCCCACCGCCTTATCCTAGAGTGGAGGTTGCACTTTAAAACTATGAGGACAAAAACCTTGTGCCAAGTGAAAGACACAAGAATTGCTCAACCACAAGCGTTGACTTGTCAAACCTGGTTTAGTAATCGTCAAATCGATTGAATCTCTAACTGAGTACAACCAGCTGATATGGAAACGGTAAAACCATATTGAACAACGTTAGATCCTTCCAGATCGTAGTCCGTCCGTGTGGCGGATATCCGGTTTGAGTTGAGATCTAACGGCACGAAAGTCGGTATGAAAACGGTAAAAGCATACCGACAACGGTAGATTCCTCTCAGACGGAACAATATCCGCCGTGTCGGCAGATAAAGTGTCTGGTCGTGATAGTGGACCCTGTCCGCTTGGAGGTCTATCGGGTAGAGTCTCCATGAAGAAATGAGCGATGAACAACCTTGTGTTCTTAACTCTTTCGCGGAGTTGAGAAACCTTGTGGGTAAAGATGAGCAGCTCTGCAGAGTGAAATAAATGGTATTCGAATACGCCGTGCTTCCTGCTAAAGAAGTCGTGTTAATTGGGTGATTCCAACAATGAGGCATAAGTAGGATTTGAGATGATTTAATGTGATAAGTGATGAACTGACTTTGTTAATGAAAACCCCGATCTTAAGGAGCAAATGTTTTAAGTTTTACTTGATTGCAAATAAACCGCATCCACCCAATATAATAAACCCAATATACTCACATCCTTGAATAACCTTGCAAATAGTAAATCGAATTTACCCATGTGACTTGTTAAGTACGGGCCTGAGTACTCAGCTTGCTAAAATTTTAAACAGAGAAAGCTTGTCAAGAGGAGGAAGAAGTTCCAAGACGACGCCGAGCTCTCACGATGTAGACGACGCCGAGTGTTAGGGCTTATTCTACACTCAGCCTACCGTGGAAGTTCTTTGGTAATGTATCTTTGGGTTGTGCGCCTTTATGTAAACTTTGGTCGTTAAGCCTTACTTTGGAATAAAGTCCGGTTTTATGCTTAAGCATGCTTTGGCAATGGTGCACATTCGAGCAGCAGACTGCACATGAATGAACAATCCTGGCAACTGCGAGGGTAACCGACGCTCCCGAAATGGGGCGCATAAAGACATTCGCCCTATATGTCGCTAAACTCCTCGCGTGGACGACGAGGGCATTGTCCAAATGTCCAATGGATCATCGACCGCTCCTATACACTTCGGACGCCATCACCACCAATGATCCGTGTGGGACAAACAGATAAGGAATATGGTGAGTTTTATTTACGCTGTGGCTTATATTTTTATTTAAAATTTTGAATTTTATCTGCTCATGATAGAGAGTATGAAGAGATATATTCGTATGCGATTTGAACAGAGAGATGAAATCGGAAAATATCTACTACAATCGAATTATAGATCCCACCTTGAAAGCCCTATAGTATAAAGAATCCACCCAAAATCTCTCTAAGACTACCCTCTATCAGTTCTAAAGGTTAAAATGGTCTTTTACACTCTTAATGCCGGTTACATAGGTCCATTCTTTCTGCTTTTTAGTCGTCTTTTGACTTGAGGCTCTTTTAGCGATTATTATTTATTAGACTAATAAGTTATAGACTAAAAAATGCCATATAATTTTAACATGAAAACCTAATGTAATAGTGGCAAAGAGAGATGCAAATTTGCATGCAGAGAGATTGGAGAATAGCACTTATCTTGGCGGTAAAAAGAATTTTTCATGCTACATGTCTATTTGCAAATTCTCACAAGATCATAAGGTTTATGGTTCGAGATTTAGTTGTAGTGAGTACAAACCTTATTAAATTGCACGCTTAGATATTTGCAAAAGACTGTGTCCTGTAGGTCTTACCATATGATTCTCTCTCTCTCTCTCAAAAGAGCTATATTATTACTTTATAGCGAAAAATATCTACAGAGATCGCATTGTGTTCTGTTACCATGTGTTTGGTTGCAAGGATTAGGTGGGACGGGATGTGATGGACCCGTTTTCTACTGCTTGGATGGGAGACAAGCAGAGTCAAGGACATCCCACTAGGAATATTCCTTGTAGATCCGGGACCAGGCAATCCTCTTTTTTTCATGGGACGGAGTCATCCCACCTCTTTGTTTTTTTAAGTACTGTTTTGTTTAAATTTTTTTAAAAAAACTTAAAGGCTTATGTGTAGAAACATATCAACAATAGCCTTCAATTTTTTTTAAAAAATTCAAATGCCACACATGTCCCACCTTCATCCTTTCATCCGAACAAAGGTGGGATCATTCCATCCCACTTTATCTTTCCAACCAAACAAAAAACAGGGATGACTCTATCCCCCAACCAAACAAAAAATGGGATCATCTCATCCCAAAACCAAGGATAGGACCATCCCATCCCACCTTGTCCCTAAACCAAATACAACTGCTTGTATCATGACCGATGAGGAATAAAAACTCAGAAGTACTAAATGAATAGTAGGCCGGTTGTTTGCTTGCCTCATATATTATATGGAGATTGCCGGGGTTGTCTGGTTGATGAGCATCCTTCATTGTAAAAAGCTTTCTCAGGCTTGTGTTATTGTTGAAGAAAAATTGTTAATGATTCTAGATAAGACTAATCCTTATCTTAGTATAAATTGTATTTTTCAAATTCCAAAATTCTCAAATAATTATTTAATACAAGGGAACATCAAACTCACTGATCAATTCGGCTTAAGCTTCTGGCTTCCGACTTATTTTTCACTATTAACAAATTTCATCTTTTCTGAATTTTTGGCTTTTTTTGTGTTTTTTTGCCGGTTCTTTTTTCCGTATTTGTTTGTATTATACGTAATAGGCTAACATATTTTTTATATTTTAAAATTTTTTAAATTTAATTATGCTAAATAAGCCTATGTCAACTACAGTATTTTTTTCAGCCAGCTATAATACTTTCAGCCATAAGCCACTAAAAAAAGCCCAACTGATCACCACCTGATTCGAAGGTAATGATGGGCATAAGGGGACTAACTAAGCACCGGTTCCCAGCGCTTCATGTAGGCCTTATTTGTTTAGTGAAATATTGAAAGTTAGTTTTGGTGTCCTCATTGTTTAGGTCATGCCACGTGGTTCCACCCATATCTGCGAGATTGAGAAAAACTAGTATAGTGCCCGTGCTAACGCCACGGCGGTATTTCAGGGATGCACATAAAAACAACCAAATGACGTTACCTATGCTTCAAAGCATGGTGTTTTGTGATCAAACTGCAGAAATGGATAAAAATAGAGAAGTGGTGAAATACACTAAAAAACTTCACCGTCGAAGACTACCATATTGAAGAACATGAAATTATCGGGTGGATGGCTCAAGCCAACAACATTGATGTTGTGATAACATCCAACCTTACTCAAGACCACAAACAACTCCTCCCTTCCAGGCAGTTTGATCTGCAACACATATGGTGCACTTCAGTTTAGCAAGGTCGCAAAGGGCATCGATAAAGTTCCATTTATATACTAAAAACATCCATGATCCATCGTTCATGAGGCATGCCTTGATTCCTACTAAAAGTTAAGCATGTTAAATAAGAAGAGACTTCTTAGCCGAATCATGTTGTTGCTTCGCATCATGGAGGAAAGAAGCACCATTCGGTCACTAATGTACTCATATAGCCTAGACGATTAACCGATTAAGTGAATAGTTCGAAATTGAGCATGCATAACTTAGAAGATCTCGTCAAGAGATATCCCAAAGAATGCAAACTCGATGTACGAATGCGTCACGGTTGAAGTAGCAATGCTAAACATCATAAATTGTCCAAGGTGCACGATGGGAATGAAAACTACTACGTAAAATTTTCCAACCTGTTCTCTCACCAAGATAATGTGATCCGCTACATTCTTATGAAAACACAAAGAAATAAAAACCGGTGCTAGCAATCAATAAAAATCAAATACATAAGCGGATGGGACCATGAGGCATCATTTAACCAAGCATTGATAGTTACAGAGAAGCTTACAAGCCCAATCGAATAGTGAATATACCACAACAAAGTGGTATCATGTTTTCAGAAGATAAATTTCAGATGTCACGGACTTCAATACATTGACACTACGGAAAGTAGACTCAAGTATCGCAGATACCGCAAAGATAACTCAAGTGAGCCATATTACCGATAAAACAGCATCCTGCATTTCTAGTACAAGTAAGTTCACAAAATAAGCTTAGCGATTATTGCTATCCATCATCATAGTATAGTGCCCGTGCTAACGCCACTGCTGCATTTCAGTGGATGCACATGAAAACAACCAAATGACGATATTTTTTTCATAGTTTAAGTTTCACGCAATTGTATATCACCATGTATATAATCCGAAAACACTCATTTATATCACCAAAGAAGTTCAGATCATGAAATTACAAGCCTAGGCCAATTATAATGCATAACAAGGCAATAATAAGTCATGTCTCGCTCGAACCATCTAATTTTCGATTTGCTTAAGTAGGTCTTGGAGTTCTCCAGGGATAATGTCTTTACATTCATTTTCACTGCTCTTCAAAATGTCCACCAAGAAATTCGTCCTCAGTGAATGTGATCGCTGTGCATGGCAGATAATAAGTTAACTTATTAATTTGCTATGTAGTCTACAAAATATACATAGAGAATATTATATGCTCACAGTGTTGATAACTGGTAATCTTACGCCATTCCACGACCACATGAAATCAGATACAAGGAAGCCTCGATAAAGTTGCTGGAGAAGAGCACGTGTTTAATTGTTATAGATAAATCAAATGATATTTGATAATAAAGATGAAACATATTATAAGTTCTTACCGGTCCGTAGTTTTTGGAACCCATGTTGGGAATTTACGACTCAAAGAAAATATCGTCTTTCCACGCAGATGTGCCAATTCCATGGCGAGTTTGAAATTATTGGCAATGTTATGTAATTTATGTATATATGGCATGCATGGATCAGAACCCTTAAACATTCCATTTTTAGGATGAGGATCCATAATGGATACGCTCGTACCCATGTCTAGTATGTATAATGTGTAGTGCTCCATTTGACTGGTATGGCAAGAGAACCTATAAACAAACACCGAGTCTATAAGTGACAAATGATAAAACACAAGTTTTTAAAGGAGTATATAGAACATATCTTACATGCTGCAATGTGAAATATCGTACTCATGTCAAAGCCAAGATTCAAGCAATTTTATGAAGTTTTTGCGCTCTAGCTTGTCACACCGCCGCGGATCTCGTCCAAACTGAGATATGGACTGTTCATTTTGCAAAATTTAGAATTATTTGTTTATATATATATACACACACACACACACACACACACAACAAGGGAACAATTATATCAACTTACACAGAACTGGAGGTCCATGTAGTGGAATTTGTCATCTAACCACAACAAGGCTTCGTTGCACGCAACCATCCGAACACCCATGTTGAAGCAATCACAATCAATGGGTTTATTTGCATCTAAAATATCTCTAAGTGTTCTGAGACTTAAAGAAATTGGATATGGTCTCGTGCTTCGAACCCATTCTTTGCTACAAAAAAACAAGGACCAGGAACGAATTAGTTGATCACATCTTAGTATATTAGTATATGCAATTAATTAGCAAAAAATACTTACTCTAAACATTCTTCATCGCCTATCGACGGATGTATGTGCTCAACCAATACAATAGTTCATTTTTGTCATGAATATTTTGGCGTATGGTTGAGGACCAGCAGAATTTTCGACAGCTTGAGTGACCTCACCCGAACATGTACTTTTATCTTTCCTTTTCGCAATGTAATCCGTGGTTCATATTGAAATCTCATTACGCACAAGACAAGCAATTAGGCACCTTTCTCAAAACATGGTGCCTATCGTGCACATTTTGGTAGACATAATCATAAGGATCTTCATTGGTATTCAAATCAACACCATTGACATCGACACGATAGGACTCAAGGCACCATCTGTTATGAAAGCAAGCACCGTCCGTCATTACACAACATTAATAAGCTAAACACTGTGATGACACACAAAATAAAGTTACCTTCACCAACGCATCGCCTAGTCTCATCGTCATCAAGAAGATCATCAATATCCAAGGAATGAGGTGCCTCCGGATGTTCCTCTCGCATGATGTTTGCTCGAACATTAGGAATAGAACACACCGATCGATCGTGTTATTAAAATAAAATAAACAAAGAAAAAGAACACACCTTCATCGATTGATTGTTTATAGGTTCGAACAAGGCACTATCATATTCTATATCATTCTGTCCTATATGCAATGTTTCTTCACCAAGACACCGATCGATCAGATTCTCATCTTTTTTGTAGTCCCTATTTATCTCGCAACATGTTTTCCTTGTCTGTGCTCATCCATATTGTTGTACTCTCTTTTTGCAAGGGCCCTTTGCCTATTTGAGTCGCTAACGCCACCATTAGGTGGAAAACATTGGCATGATCGGATGATCTATTCTATTATTATACATATAGCACAACATGCTACTATTGCTTGCACAAATTTAAAAATACAAGGATGGCACCGAGTTGCCGCACTTGCATTCAACAGAGTGTGGCTTGACAAAGTTGTTGGGCACACAAGAAGTATCATAGGTCGATTGTCTTCTCCTGACATAATTATAATTTCTATGTAGCCAATCCGTGTTGTTATCCGGACGGACATTTTCCTTGTCCTCATCGCTTGATGCTCGGAGAATACTTGAACACGCTCCATATCGTGCTTGTTGACCTATCATGGAGCAGGATGAAACATTAATTTTTCATTGTCCAGACATAATTATTATTGCTTAATAAAGAGTAACATTTCAAATAACAAAGGAACCATTAGTTTAGATAAATAAGCAATACCATGATCGTGTCCTATAGTATGTGTTGATGATTCTGTCCTCTTCAATACTCGTTGTTCCCCGCGCTTTTATTCCTTTCTTCTCTTTGCTCGTTGGATTCCTCATTTTTATCCTTGCTCTCGTATTCTCGTTGTTTTCTATTCCTCTCTTCCTCTTTCGCTCGCCTCATCCACAAAGTGCTGCAAGTGATTTTAAACCGAGAAGGTTATAAAAATATCGAAGCAATTCACACCAAATGAGTAAGCGCTCATACTGTGTTGTTGTTTGTTATATCGCCAAAGCAAGTATGACCGCTTCGCTTTGACATGTCCTTTTTTTTATTTAACCAACCATCAACATGCAAAACCAACCTGAGGAAGATGCAATCACCAATGTTTAAAATCACAACAGTTTTAAATTATCATATTTAGATGAGAATGCAATCATGACCTTGCTTTGCTATATCCAACAGAGTAAAAAACACTTTAAATTCAATTCCTGTATTGGATTTGGATCCGTAGGAAACCATAGCACAAGAATCTTCATAGCAAGAGTCATTCTTCACGCGCTCAAAAGGTTACTTATTCATCAAGCAGTAATAAAGTAAAAAATCGTATTAAAGCATCATATGGGAGAGTTATGACTGCAGTCTAACATATCATATGCACCTGAAGGATTCCACAACAAAAAATCTTTTAATTAAGAAATACTTGTTAATCAAGATCATGATAACTCATGCCATAGAAATTCCTCACAGACATTTAAACACATCTAGCTCGAATATTTCCTTGGATTAGATTTGACAGAAAACCATCTCACTTTATTTCCTTGCATACATTCATCTAAAATGATCGTATTTACTTATGGCTAAGATGCAAGCCAACATCCAATTTTCAATTCGAAAAGCATGTCGCACTTGCCAAGAAACCAAGAAATCTTAGGCCACCGCGAACATAATTATGTGAAGAACATCAAATTGTACAACAAGACATGAAGCAGAAGAAATTGCAGCAATTATGCTGCACCTGCATATACTCCCAACACAAATCTGAACAATTTTAGGTTAGATCGGCCTAGTAGATCCCTTGTACCATAGTAGTACCTAAGAAATGTGTAGCCAAGCCAACATAAAAGCTTGGGATTCTTATCGACACCTAGTCTCACAACATCCGCATTACCAATCAAATTCGTGAGCAATGCACATAACAATTCAAAACAACTACATTTCAGCTTAAAAATATGGTGATTATAACTCATTAACAATACCCTAGAACGAGCACCAAGCAAACAAAAAGCTATGGATTTCATTAGAGAAGGTGATTCAACATATTAAGCACAAGCTATAACAAAATAAGCACAATCTATATTGCCCTAAACCAATTCCAAAATCTGCAGCTTGTATTGCTATCATCGTGTCGTCCGACGGAGGCGGTGCTCGTCGGCCTGAGTCCGACGATTCCGATCGTCCATCGGCTGGCCGGAGCCACAGCGCCGAGCCGCAGACAGATGGCGACCAGAGTCGCCGCCGCCTCGTGCCGTGCTCTCGCCGACGGCGGCCTCTCTCGTGAGCATGATGATCTAATTACGTGGTTACGTTCTTTTGTTGTGTTTTGTTCATAATTGGGAAGGAATCATACTATGTCTTTAGTTAATTTATGAATTATGAAAGTATTCAATTGTGCAGTTGATACTTGTATGTTACTAATAGCTTATCGTCTAGTGTAGAATTAGGAAGGAATCATATGCGGTACTTGATAGTACTAATTAGTACAAACTATAGTTCAGTTTCATAATCGACATAATTGACAAACCGACACTTTCGCTATCAATTGTTGTTTTCGCAATAAATCCAGTTTGTTGTGACATAACATGACCTCTTATAGGATAAGAAAGTAATGTATCCAATGCAGTGGATGGATTTCCTTTCCTTTGGATAGAAAATGTCAAAATGATGATGAACAACTTAGGAGTATCCGGATTTATGTTTCTCCCGATATGGCAGTGCAATGACTGCTTCGTACATGTGGTCGTTTTTCATGGTTTAGTTCAGAATGATCCTGGTTTTTTAAGGAGAGCAATGATTTGATTGGATGTAGCACATAGCATGCTATTTGGTTCTCGTATGCCATTTTCATGTTTAGTAGTGGGTTAGGTGACTTACTTTGTACTATGAATTTGAAATCTTTGCTTAGTTAATACAATTGCTCGTACACTTGTGCTCAATAATAAGATAGGTTAAGACTTAGGCCTTGGTTACATAAATGAAAACTTTTAATCCATCGATACTTTCCTAGAGGCATGGTCAGCATACCCATAGCTTGCTTTCTTCAAAGAACACACTATTAGTGCTTGGTTGATAATTTACACCCAATAGTGTTGTCTTTTTGAGTAATAGCATAGTAATTGGTTACATTGTTTCGTGGCCATTTACTTGGTCTTATTAACTCACGAATGTTGTCCTAAATACTGAATCTTGTCCCTAGTGCCAGAGTGCTAGGTGTGATTGAAGTTGAAACCAATAAAAGCTATTTCATTGCTCGCAGTGCTTTTAATTCTCCATAGACCATTGTATTTGATTGTGCAGAATAGCTTTTCAGCGTAATGTGACCTAGTTTTAATCACTACAGTTTCGACTTTTTGTTCTTGTTCTAATACTCTTCTTTCCTTTTTTTGCTCTGCAGATGGAAAGAATTTTGTAGAACAGTGGCTTTCTTCTCTTCAGAACTGATATCTCGGATCTCTCCTAGCTATGACAGATGTGAGAAGATGCATGTCAAATATGAAAAGATAAACTAATATACAGAGCTAAAAACTATTGACATGGATGGATTCTCATACAAGACATATTATGCATAAGCTTTTCCAAGACAATGTTCTGATCAGATCCCGTAAGTGAGTGGTGGAAAGTTGAACAAAATTGCTATTCAATCGAGAAGGCAACACATGAATGGTTGTGTCCCGATCATGCTAGACAATAAGAGTCGAACAAGGAGAAAGGAAATTGTGCATCATGGTGATGTTATCGCATAGCTGGGCCACAAGCTTTGGGAGCGGCATGAGGCGGCGCCTTGTGAGGCGGCGGAGTTGATCTTGGCGAGCGCGGCCTTCTGGGGAGCTCTCGGGAGGCGTGAGGCGGCGCCGGAGTTGATCTCGGCGAGGCGCGACCTTTGGGAGCCGGCGAGGCGCGCGCCGGAGTTGATTCGCCGAGGCGCGGCCTCGGGAGGCGAGGCGCGCGTCGGGAGGCGGGAGGCGGGGCCTTCGAGGAGGCGGAGGCGCGCTCGGGATGCGGGAGGCGGCGCGCCGGGAGGCGGGGCCTTGAGGAGGCGGGAGGAGGCGGCTCGGGATGCGCGAGGCGGCGGCGCTGGGATGCGGCGAGGCGGCGTCGGGAGGCGGGGAGGCGGGAGGCGGCGGCGTCGAGAGGCGGGAGCGCGTCGGGAGTCGGGGAGGCGGGAGGCGGCGGCGTCGGGAGAGGCGGGAGGAGGCGGCTCGGGATGCGCGAGGCGGCGCGTCGGGGATGCGACGAGGCGGCGGCGTTCGGGAGGCGGGAGGCGGAGGCGCGGCGCGGGGAGGCGGGAGCGCGCTCGGGAGCTCGGGAGGCGGCGCGTCGGAGAGGCGGGAGCGCGCTCGGGAGTCGGGAGGCGGCCGCGTCGGAGAGGCGGGAGCGCGTCGGGAGTCTGGGAGGCGGGACGATCGACCGCATGCATGCAAGCCGCGAGCGTTAATGATGCGGCGGGTACCGCACATCCATTGAAGGATGACCGCTTGATATGATTGAGTAAGGAGAGAGAATAGATGAGAGTTAACTGTGCGACGCTTTTATGATGGTGTAATTCGGTGCATATTGTGGTGTGGACGTAGTTAAGGTCATGACTGTGGAGTAGGTAATTGTTGGGTGGATATAGGATAATTTTAATCGTGGATTATTAGTTTAGATAAGCTTGCGAAGAAGTGGTTTTCACTTTTTATTCCTATCTTTTGCCGCATGGAAAATTCATTTCAAATAGATTTGATCGAGCTTAGTTCTGTAATTTTGCAGTCATAAATATCCACACGACTACAAAGATATGACTTATATCCACAATATGTAGATGTTAAGATTCGAGATTTATATACTTCTTCAGCTTCTCCCTAGTAGGCCTATAACTTGGTCGTGTGAGATGTGACCTTTGTTTTGGAAGAAAAGAACAATATTGATACATATACACCAATTGCTTTCAAATATTAGCACTTTTGAGCAAATCATGTACGCAAGAAAATCAAATTTTGCAGACATTTTCAAGAAAGTAGTTTAATTTCTATGAGAATCAAGAAAGTAATTGCAATACCCTAAAAACGAAAGGAGAGGAGTGGAGCAAGTTGGACCACTGCCCAACTCTGGAGCACATTAAGGGCAATGCCCTAGGGTTTTTCTTTCTCCTCCCATCACGCCACTTGCTTGTAAGATCAAGAATAATCAACTAGAGAATGTGGCTAGGAGGTTTTAAAATTCTTGTTACTCTAATTTACAAATTTAACAAGCATGAGCAAATCAAGGTTTCTAGTATAACTTAAGAGCTAAAAAGTTCAAGTCTCACTAAGGTACCGCAGGCAATGTCTTTACTAAATATCCTTCTAGTTACACAAATTAATTCAAGTATCAAGAGCTAGAAATGTAAAACGGAAGTACCGGATTTATAACGGCTGTAGTTCCGCACGACTTTAAACAAACTAGTTCAAGCTTTGACATAGTCGTTATCGTCACATCAGCGTGAAAGGTATACCGCCTTTGGCCCGCAGATTTCGTTCGCCTCTAAAATTTTCTCGGAATTTCTCTCTAACGACTAGATTTAGTTGGTAAGGGTATAAATACCCATACCTCCGCTCAAGGACAGAAGAATAGACCTTATTAAACATCTTTGAGCATTGACCATTCACTTTATACCTCATTTACTCCTTGTGCATTCATTTGAGGTGGTTGAGTCAAAAAGTGCATTACATCCAATAGATTGTTCCTTTGACATTTAATTGTGGTCTAGTGAAGCCTGAAATCTTTTACTTTTGGTGCTTGCTGGCACCTGGACGACTTGGTGGAGATTGCCCCGTGATCTTCTCAAGAAGTTTGTGAGGAGACCCGGCGTGTGTGAAGGTTGGAGCTCACCTACCCAGAGCGGGGAAGAGCTACTATTAGTGAATTGAGGTGGAAGGCTTAATTTGTAGAGCCGATCCAATTTGTTTGGGCTAACCTCAACGTGAACTAGAGAAACTGTAAGTTTTTGAACATCACAGAAACATCGAGTTTACTTGTTTCTCTCTTGTCTCGTTTTGGCACTTGGTTATTAATCACTTTGTGATCATTTATTTGTGCTAGTGTTATTGAAGTTTCTAAATTTGACTAGCATTGTGTAGGTCTTAAGAGCATTATACTCTTGCCAAATTAAAATTGCAAAGAATTAATTAAGAGGCAAGAAAATTTAAAAACCTCCTATTCACCCTCATCTAGTCAGTTATTCTTGATCCTACAATATGTTTACATGCTATTTTTTTTATCTCTTGCTTCATGGAAGGAACATACATTTTCCTCTTAGATATGGGTTCTTGCTAATGGGGAAAAGAGCAAAAAAAAAAAGAAAGAAAGAAAGATAGGATCAGCAAGATATGCAGCTATCATTAATCTATATAATTTTTGTTTCATTCATGCCATTATACTCGCCTTATGTCACCATTTTCTCATAAGAAATCATTTATTTCTATATTTTTTATTTTTATTATATCTATATCCATGTATCGTTGTATCGGTGTTTAGGGAAGTGGTGTGTCATGGTACCGACATATCGGTATTGATGTATCCAAGCAATCTAGCTCTGAAGTCCAAAGACCTATCCTAAAAATCCTAGGCCGCCACTAGTAGCACCTCTACACCACATTTAAAATATTGATCTAGAGTATCACATCTGCTTTTCCTTAAGATTGTTTTAGTAAAGTAGCTTGATAATATGAACTTAGTCAATAGAATCTTCGTAAACTAATGATGAATATTAGAAAACTTTTATAATAATGTATATTTTCTTTGTAATGTTTTCTTTGTAAGTTTAAGTATGTTTCAACGCATGGTTCCAGCGCTTCAGCGCAGGTCTCGAGTGCTTAGACACATGGTCCCAAGCATTCGAGAGCGTGGTTTGAGCATTTTGGGCACGAGTGACCCAAATTTTATTTTATGAATTATTCATTCTTACTTTGATTAGCAAGTCATGTTTATTATGAATTATTTTTTTGTGGAAGACTATGTCGGGAAGATATTGTTGAAAGATTTTGTTAGATGGTTTAAACATAGTGAGTGAATGGTAGATATGGTATCTTGGTTTCGGTGTTAAACTGGGTGTCACACTAGTTTAATGTTTCATGTGTGGGTCATACTAGTTTAATTTTTCATGTGTGGGTTTGTTCTTTTGGCTTGGGTTTATGATTTTTGGTTGCTGTTTATGCCTTTTTGATCTGCTTGTAGCAGAGTATGGAGTAATAGAAATTTGTATGCAGTTTTGTCCGATGTAAATGAAGTTACTATAGTATATACTATAATCAACTTACAGATCTAGTTTCAAAACTATTTTGTTTAAAATTTAATTATCGCAGAAAAATAAAAATAACTTTTAGGATTCGCAAAGAAGAGCGCATGAACCACTTTGACAAGCGGGCTCAACTGTTGGATACGTTCGGTTCCACGCTTGCTGTGGGGACCTGGAAGGCTGGAAGCTTTCTGGAACTGTCAAGGCTTGCAGTTTACTCCGTTGATCTGTTCCAAGTCCCTTCCTTCCCTTCCTGTTCCCCTCCTTCCACAACAGTACAACACTACCAGCAAGCGGCAGACCCCAACGCAAGCACCCACTCCCAGATCTCCCACCCACCACCGCCGATAAGCTCGGCCGCCGCCGCCGCCTGCACCTAGCCGGCCACGCCCCGCCCCGCCTGCACCCAGCCACCCCAAATGTCGTCGGCGGCCGACGACGACGCCGAGCCCCTTGGCGGCGCCTCCCCGGCCGGCCGCGTGCTCGGCCGCGCCCTCGACAAGGTCATCAAGCACTCCTCCTGGCGCAAGCACTCCGCGCTCGTCTCCGCCTCCAAATCCGCCCTCGACCTCCTCTCCTCCGCCACCGCCTCCGCGTCCGAGTCATCCGCTTCCCTATCACCGGCCTCCCGCCCTCGCCGCCGATGCCGCGCTCCACGCGCTCCTCCTCGCCCTCGACCCCGCCTCCCCAAGGTCGCCGAGCCCGCCCTCGAGTGCGTCGCCAGTCTCCTCTCCTCCGCCTCCTCGTCGGTGACGTCGCCGCCGCCGACCCTCCCGGTATCCAAGCTCTTCGCCGCGGTCCTCTCCTGCGGTGGCCTCGGCGACGATGCCCTCGAGCTAGCCGCGCCCGCGTGCTCGTCGCCTTCAGGCGGTGCCCCGCGGTCTCCGTCCGCGGGGAGTGCCTGGGCCAGATGGTGAAGGCGTGCTACAACTTGTACCTGGGGAGCGCTAGCGGCGGGAACCAGCTATGCGCGAAGCTGGCGCTCGCGCAGGTGCTGGCCGTCGTGTTCGCGCGCGTAGAGGCGGACGCCATGGACGTGCGCGTGCGCACGGTCTCAGCAGCCAACATGATGGACCTCTCTGACCGCAGCCTGAACGACTCCAGCGTCGTGCAGGCAGCGCAGACGTTCATAAACGAGGCAATGGAGGGGAGCGACGTGCCGGAGGAGGGACCCCAGCGGATGCGCCGCCGAGGTGGACGGCAATTGGGAGGATGAGGGGATGAGCAGGATCAGGAGGATGGGCTGGCGTTGTTCAAAATCTCTGCAAGCTGTCGATGAAGTTCGCCACGCCGGATAACCCGGATGATCCGGTCCTTCTGCGTGGGAAGGTGTTGTCACCGAGCTGCTTAGGATGGTCATTGAGAATGCAGGGCCGTTCTGGAAGACGAATGAAAAGTATGTACCTGATAGCTATGCTGGTTCTGATTATATACATTAGAATTCATTGCGTTGCCTATTTCCATCAATATTATTGTTCCAATGAGTCTTTATGTGCGTAAACGATAGGGGAGGAAGGTTAAAGTAGACAATATACAAAACTGTTGAAGTATAAGTGAATTGTCCACTTTTTCTCATCGCCTTAAGCTTTTGAGTGAATTGGTTGGTGCATGCAACTCAATATGGTATCGAGCCAAGAGGTCTTAAGTTCAAGACCCGGTTGGTGCAATTAAAAAAAACAATTGCAGCCCACTTTTATTCTACATCTTAGGCCTATAGGAGCCTACACATAAAGGAGAGTGTTGAAGTATAAGTGAATTGCCCATCTTTCTTTATGAGCTTAAGCTTTTTTATGAACTGTTGGTGCATGCAACTCAATATGGTATTAGAGCTAAGAGGTCTTGAGTTCAAGACCTGACTGACGCAATTAAAAAAATAGCTTTTGAGTGAACTAGTTGGTGCATACAACTCAATATGGTATTAAAACCAAGAGATCATGGGGCCTGTTGCTTTTGGCTGCAGCTTGTGACTTTGGGCTGCTCGTATGAGAAAGAGTAATAGAAACTCATGTGTGTTTTTGCCGATATAAATGAAGTCGGTATAGTATGCACTACAATTAACTAGTAGACCTAATCTTGAAAAGACACTTCGCTTAAAAGTTAGTTATCAGAGAAAGTCAAAAGCGTAAGCCAAAACTGAAAAAACAGGGCCATGAGTTTAAGACTTCTATTCCATATTTTAGGTTTGAGGGAACCTACACGTGAAGGGTAGTGTTGAAGTATAAGTGAATTGCCCGTCTTTCCTCACCAGCTTTAAGTTTTTGGGTGAATTGGCTGAGGCATACAACTCAATAAAACTGTACTTAACAGTAGTGACCAGTGAGTAGCTACATAGCCTACATATGCTGACAGTCTATGTAGAGACAGTGCACACCCTCTCAGACAGTCAGACTTGCCGATCTGCACTGATCTTTCATTGAGGGAGGGAGAGCAAATGCCAATTGGCACTAAC
Source organism: Dendrocalamus sinicus (assembly GCA_036346575.1). NCBI lineage: Eukaryota > Viridiplantae > Streptophyta > Magnoliopsida > Poales > Poaceae > Dendrocalamus > Dendrocalamus sinicus. The sequence continues at coordinate 176,029 of JAYEVI010000257.1, forward strand.
AAAATCATGATAGTACTTCTGATTAATAATTTAAAGTTTAGTATTTATTCATACGGAATGTATCAGAGAACCATACCCAAAAAGTTCATGCTGGAAGCTATTTAGGTCATTTCATGAGGAATGTTTGATTTGAGTATCAGGCTGAACAGAAAGGACAGCACACTAGTATTGACATTTTCTTTTCTACTGATGCAGGTATCTTGAAGCAATTAAGCAGTACCTTTGTTTATCCTTGTTGAAGAACAGTGCCTTGTCAGCAATGAGTGTTTTCCAGCTTTTGTGCTCCATTTTTATGGGTCTGTTGTCAAGGTTCAGATCTGGTTTGAAAGAGGAAATTGGAATATTTTTCCCTATGCTTGTCCTAAGAGTTCTTGAAAATGTCCTTCAGCCTAGCTTTTTGCAAAAAATGACAGTTCTGAACTTTTTGGAGAAGATATGTAAAGAACCTCAGGTTATTATTGATATCTTTGTGAACTATGATTGTGATGTTGATGCACCGAACATTTTTGAAAGGTACGTTAGTTTTCTGCTTGATGGACATCACCATCAGTTTTGTTTTATAATCTTAAAGAGTCATTAATTGTCAAATATAGCAAAACAGTCTATACACTGGGCACAGTTCTACACTTCCTACTTCCACTGAAAAATATTTGCCATTCTCTTTCCAATTTCACAGTAAAGTGATTTAATCCCATCAGATCTTCACAGGATTGTCAATGGACTACTAAAGACTGCTTTAGGTGTCCCTGCTGGATCTACAACAACATTAACTGTTGCACAAGACCATACATTTAATTGAATCTGTCAAGTGCCTTGCAATTATTATTAAGTCAATGTGTTCATGGATGGACCAGCAACTGAGAATTGGTGAATTCTCCCGATAAGTTCTGAAACTCCGAGTTCAATGGACAATCATAATATCCATAATGGAGAAGAAGGGAGTGGAATGGATTATGACCTGCAATCTGACTCTAGTAGCCTTGATGTATCTGATTCTTCCTCACTTGAGCAACGGCGTGCTTATAAAATAGAGCTTCAGGTGTAACGGTTGCCTAATTGAATTTGATTTTTCTGCTGTTAAATTGTTTCTGTTGTTTAGGTAGAAAATTGTTTCTGTTTAAAGGGTTGCATTTTGGGATTACTGATAGGTCTAAATTTCCTTTTGCAGAAAGGAATTGCCTTGTTTAACAGAAAGCCTTCCAAAGGTATTGATTTTCTCATTCGCAGCAAGAAGATAGGCCATTCTCCGAAGATGTGGCTTCTTTCTTGAAAAACACTGCTGGCTTAAATGCAGCAATGATTGGAGACTATTTGGGTGAAAGAGATGACTTCCCCCTCAAAGTCATGCATGCTTATGTGGATGCACTAAACTTCGAAGGCATGGACTTCGGTGAGGCGATTAGGTTCTTTTTGCAAGGTTTCAGGTTACCAGGGAAGCACAGAAAATTGACCGGATCATGGAAAATTTGCTGAACGCTACTGTAAATGCAATCCAAATGCTTTTACCAGTGCAGATACCGCTTATGTTCTTGCTTATTCTGTGATCTTGCTAAACACTGATGCTCACAGCGCCATGGTGAAGGATAAGGTAAGTCAATCATGATTAGCCTATGTTATCATCTGGGGATGGCTCATTTAATAGTGGACATTTTCATGTGCAGATGTCTAAGGCTGATTTCATGCGCAATAACCGGGGAATTGATAATGGGAAGGATTTGCCTGATGCTTATCTAAGTGCATTGTACGACCAAATTGTCAACAATGAAATCAAAATGAGTGCTGATTTCTCAGCTGCACAAACCAAGCAACCCAATAGCATCAGTAAGCTTCTAGGCTTAGACAATATTATCAACTTTGTCAACTGGAGACAGACAGAAGACAAGGCACTAGGAGCAAACGACTTGCTAATTAAGCACATACAGGAGAAATTTAAAGCAAAGCGCGGAAAATCAGAGTAAGATCAGCATGTTTTTGTCTTGCTTAGAAAACTTAGAATACTTATGTGCTGAGTGATATTTTATGAACTTAAGCTTTTGTGTGATGCAGATGCGTATTTTACGTTGTTTCTGATGCAACCATTTTAAGATTCATGATGGAGGCCTGTTGGGCCCCTATGATGGCTGCATTCAGTGTGACACTAGACCAAAGTGATGATAAGGCTGGCACATCACAGTGTTTAAAGGGATTAAGATTTGCCGTGCATATCACATCTGTTATGTGCATGCAGACACAAAGAGATGCTTTTTTGACATCCATAGCCAAATTCACATCCCTCCATTCTGCTGCAGACATGAAACAAAAGAATGTTGATGCTGTGAAGGTAGGAGGCACACAAAGCACATCGTTTCTCTGCAATTTACAAAACATTTCTTGTGGACAAATCGATCTTTACGAAATTAGCTATGGTACCTTTGGAACATATATTCTAGCTTGTTTCTGGCAAAGGTTTATTTTCTCCGCTTCAGCTCATCTGTAAAATGGTTGCATCAGCTTATACAAATTCCACATCTTGCATATCTTTTAGTCTTTTAAGGTAATTGTATAATCCGTTGCCTTTTTTTATTCGAGAGGTGCCTCAATGCCCTCCTGGACAGTGAAAAGCGCAAAGTAGCACATTGAGGGTCAGATTTGCAACTATTCACTACTCCACTATCCATAGTTTGCTTCAAGATTTGTGCAATTTAGTTTTTGGGGAAACAAAAAATAACTTCTGACTTTGAGCACAGTGGGGTTTGAACCATCCAAAATCCAATGTTCCTGATACAAATCCATTTCTATTTTGTTCGTGTTATACTTCACTAATTAATCGTTAGGCATTGTTACTGTTTCAAAGCAGCGGAATGATATATTTAGTTTATGTTTTTCAACAGGCTATAATATCCATCGCAATCGAAGATGGAGATTACTTGCAGGAAGCTTGGGAGCATGTATTAACTTGTTTATCACGGTTTGAGCATTTACATCTACTTGGAGAAGGGGTGCCTACTGATGCTTCATTTCTGACAGTACCTCTGGTTGAGCCAGAAGAAAAAACCCAGAAGTCTACTTCTGTTCTACCTTCAAAGAGAGCCAATGCTCTTCAGAATCCTGCCATGATGGCTGCTGTCAGAGGGGGTTCTTATGACAGCACTGTGGCAAAAACAAGTGCCTCAGCATTGGTTACGCCAGAACAGATCAATAATTTCATATCGAACATAAATTTGTTGGACCAGATTGGAATTGTTGAGTTAAATCATATATTTGCTCATAGTCAAAGATTAAACAGTGATGCCATTGTTGCTTTTGTGAAAGCTCTTTGCAAGGTCTCCATGACTGAGTTGCAGTCTCCGTCAGATCCTCGTATCTTCTGCCTTACAAAAATAGTAGAAATCGCGTAAGAGAATTCTTGAGATCCACTCATAAAACCCACCATTTTAGTAATAACAAACAGCAGCCATGACTCAGTACTTAACTAGTCTAATCCTGAACTTCATTCGTGCAGGCATTACAATATGAACCGCATACGCTTGGTGTGGTCTCGAATTTGGAAAGTTCTGTCAGAATTTTTGTGTCTGTTGGATTATTAGAAAATCTTTCTGTTGCGATATTTGTGATGGATTCTCTGAGGCAGCTGGCAATGAAGTTTCTGGAAAGAGAGGAACTGGCTAACTATAACTTTCAAAATGAGTTCCTTAAACCTTTTGTGATTGTTATGCAGAAGAGTAATGCTCCAGAAGTACGAGAGCTGACTGTTCGTGTGTATCACAGATGGTTCTAAGTCGGGTTAACAACATAAAGTCTGGCTGGAGGGGTGTTTTTACGGTATGTATTACTTAGTACGGTTAGTTTTAATTTGCTCAGAGTGCCTTGGACAAGTTCACATTGGAACTAGTGTGATCTGTCCTGGAAAAAAACATGCTAATGAGATATCCTTATGCCATTTATTTCAATTTTTTGTCAATATACAGGTTTTTACTTCTGCTGCAGCTGATAATACGAAAAGTATTGTTCTGTTGGCATTTGAGACTATGGAAAAAATTGTTCGAGACTATTTTCCATACATAACTGAGACAGAGACGACAACATTTACTGATTGTGTTAAATGTCTTATTGCATTTACATGTAGCCAATTTAACAGTGATGCCAGTCTCAATGCTATTGCGTTTCTCCGATTCTGCGCTGTTAAACTTGCCGAGGGAGGATTTGTTTGTCAGGACAAGGGTGACGATAAACCCAGGAATTCAGACATGTCAGATGGAAATACCACTGCGAACAAGGATGATTATGTATCCTTCTGGATTCCTCTTCTTGCGGTACAGCATTTTTTAAAAATGCTAGTTACTTTATATTGCAGTGGTGAATCTTGTTAGATGAAAACCTGAAGGCATGTAGGTTTGTAAGATTAATCGTATTTGTTTTCTCCTTTTCTTTTCTTGCCTTTTCAGGTTTAGCCAAATTGACAACTGATTCGAGACCAATTATCAGGAAAAGTGCTGTAGGAGTGCTTTTTGACATATTGAAGGATCATGGACACCTATTCTCGCTGTCCTTCTGGACCAATATCTTTGAATCTGTTGTTTATCCTCTATTTAGCAGTGCAATGTCTATGAGCAATGATCAGACGTCAACGGTGAATAGCACTGAGGATGAATTTTCAAATCTTGAGACACAAACATTGGCAGTGAAATGTTTAGTGGGTTTATTTGTTAATTTCTTTGATGTGATGCGGCCAGAACTTGCTAGAATTGCATCTATTGCCGCATATTTTGTCAGAAGTCCCCACAAACATTCTGCTAGCATAGGTGTATATGCTTTGTTGCGTTTGGCTGAGCAAGTTGGTAGTGAACTTTCTCAGGAGGAATGGAAAGAGATTTTGCTGTGCTTCAAAGAATCAGTGACACATACCTTTGTCGTATTCTCTAAAATTGTAAGGATGATGCAAGATACTGAAATTCCAGATAAATTCGAATCTTATTCAGATGCCGAGCAATATTCAGATAATGAAATTTATAGTAACGAGGAAGAGGAAGCTAATATGGAGACAACTTCTTATGCTATTGTCAAACTGAAGAATCATATGGCCCTACTACTCTTAGTTGTTCAGGTACTTGCTTTTTTTGTTAATGAAATAGTTTATATTTTACTTGTTAACCCACTCATACTTGTACATCGTTTAAGTTTGTTCTATTGATCCTTTTTGGATGGTGAAATGCAAAAATATAGGCAGCTATTTGGATCTTTAGATCACTTCGGCTCTGGGCATCTGGCTAAAATGGGCCTAGGCCATTTTTAACCTTAGTGCCTTAGAATCCAAAGTTTTAGCGGCTAGGGCCTAGGGTTTTGGTTCTCAACTAAGAGACTAACTGTTGAAAGAGCAGAGTGAAATAATGACATTGTTAGGACCAAGGTTGTCTAATCTTGATTCTAGTGATACGATTCTTAGTTTCTACGACCTAGATTGATTGGACCGATCTGATCCTATGATATCCTCTTAATTTGGTAGGATTTTAATACTATTACGTTTCTAGCAAAAATTTCTAGGATTGAATAAAAATTTTTATACGATCCAACCCAATCCTACCGATTCTAGTGATCTCTATCTCTACTACTTAAAAATGTAAGTTGGTGGTCGCGGTTTATTCTCCTCCTCTCTTCTCAACCGTCCGATCAAAGATCAACCGTCCGCATCCGCATGTAGGTAGTTCTTCCGCCTCGTAGAAAAGGTTGAGCTGACGCTGGCCGTGTTCTCCTCTTCTCTTCCCCGCATCCTCCGCCTCCCGCAACCATTCCACCTCCCGCAACCACCGCCTCCTCCCCTCGAACCTCGTGCCGCGCCCTCTCGTCGCCACCACCTTCCCACGCGCAACGCTCGTCGCAGCTTCCCGGCCTTCCCCAAGAGCGCCGCGCACTGCTCGCCGCCCCCAACTCATTCGCCGCGCCCTCTCCATCCGCCGCGCCGCTCTCCCACCTCAACCTTCCGCAACCGCCACCTCCTCTCTCTCTCCCGAACTCGTGGTCGCGCCTCCCTGCCGCCACCAATTCTTTCCCACACGGCAATGTTTGGTCGTAGTCCCCAACTTACCCAACAAGACCGCATCTCCCGCCACTCCTCCCAATGCATTCGCCCACCGCTCTCCCCATCCGCCTGCTCGCCGCCTCCCACCACCTCTCGCAACCGCCGCGATCCTTTTCTCCCGAACCTCGTGCGCACTCTCCTCCTCGCGTCGCTACATTCCATCTCCCATCGCCCTTCCAACCACAGCATGACGCCGCGGCAGCGAATGGTGGATCGAGAGGCGGCGGCTGGATGCAGAACCGTTGGATCAAAGAAGCGGCGCCGACGATGGCGCGGTGGCTTTCTCCTACGCCCGCCCATGTGGCTCTCGCCGCCACCACCTGCCAGCTGCTCACCCGGCGAGCCTCTACCTTCTCCCGCCTTCGCCGAGTCCGCCACGTTGTCGGCGATTTTGGTCTCCTGTTGGTCGCCGGTTGGTGCCATGGTCGGGGGGCCATGGTCGAGCGCCATGGCCGGTCGAGAGGTCGTGGTCGGTTGAAGTCGTGGTCGAATGGGGCCATGGCCAAGTCGGAAGATTAGTTGTCAAAGCCGGCCGTGGTCGAAGGGCGATGGTCGGCGTCGGGTCCGTGGTCAAGTCGCCAGTCGAAGTCGGGCGGTTGTGGTTGAAGTCCGCCACGTCGCCGGGGTAGTGGTCGAAGTCGGAAGGACCATGGACGGTTGGTCCGCCACAAAGTCAAAGCGGCCGTGGTCGAAGTCTAAGCTGTGATCGGGCGACGGTGGTCAGCTGGGTAGCGGTCGTTGAAGGGTCATGGTCGAAGTCAAGCTATGGTTGAAGGACAGTGGTTGAAGGCGCGGTCGGTCGAAGTTGAAGGCCGTGGACGGCTTCGGAGTCGAAGTCGGCGGCCGTGGTCAACGCCGGCCGTGGTCGGGGGCCATGGTTGTGGGGCCTTGGTCGGTCGCAGCGCGTGGTCGAAGGGCTGGTCGGACGCCAAAGGGCGTGGTCATTGATTGGGCCGTGGTCGAAAGAGGCGTGGTCGGCGGTGGTCGACGCAGCGGTACCGGTCATCGATTGGGCCGTGGTGAAGGGATAGTGGTCGTTGAAGCCGTGGTCGACGCCACAGGCCATGGTCGAAGGGCGATGGCGGTCGACGCCAGCGGCCGTAGTCGGCGGGACGATGGTCGGCGGGAAGTGGTCGACATCGAAGGGTCGTGATTGTCGGGGCCGTGGTCAGCCGGGATGATCGGCCGGGCGCGGGTCAAAGTCAAAATTCGTGGTCAAAGTCGGCCGTGGTCGGGCGGCCGTAGAGTCGGGCGGTGGTCAACGCCAAAGGGCTATGGTCAAAGGGTGTGGCCGGCGGGAAGTGGTTAAAGAGGGTTGTGGTTGTCAAGGGCTATGGTCGAAGTCGAAGATCCGTGGTCGCCGCCAAAACCGTGGTCGAAGAGGAAGCGGTCGACGCCGAAGGGCTATGGTCAAAGAGGCCGTGGTTGAAGTCGAAGAGGCGGTGCTTGAAGTCAGCGGGCGCGTGCTCAAGTCATGGTCATGGTCATAGTCATGCGCGCGTGGATGTGGTCGAACGGCCATAGTCGTAGTCGCATCGCCAACCCGAGGCACTTGCCGTTCGCCCATAACCTCCGCCGCCACGAGTTCCTCCGCTGGACATCCTCGTTGCCTACCCCAGGTCACCCCAGATCGAGCTCCCACCCTTGACGGCAAGACCCACAAAGTCTCGTGACTCCCATAGATTATAACATGCTTTTGGCCACGAGGTGTGATCGACGGCCGATTTACGACCACGAGCGCTGGTCGATGTGATCCGACTTACGACCATGAGGTGTGGTCGATGTCTTTCGACTTACGACCACGCAGCGCCGTTGAAGTCGAAGATCCGTGGTCAAGTCGGCCGTAGTCGGCGAAGTGGTTGTCGCCGGCGGTCATGGTCAAAAGAGACAATGGTTGAAGGGCGGTGGTCGGTTGAAGGAGGCGATGGTCGGTCGAGGGCCGTGGGTCGAAGTCGGGGCCATGATCGGTTGACGTTGTGGTCAAAGTCAAGGCCGTGGTCGGCGGGTCCATGGTCGGCGGCCATGGTCGACGCCGGCGATTGTGGTTGAAGTTGGGCCCGAGCAGTCGCGCCAAGCAGTCGGCGCCAGAGTCGCCGAGCAGTCGGGCGCCAGAGGTCGGCCGAGCAGCCGGGCGCCGAGCCCGCCGAGCAGCCGGCGCCGAGCCCGGCGACAGGCACAAGCGCATCGAGGCTTGCCAACGCATCGACCACCGTGATGGTCGACCGCCCCAACCTACGATCACGCCGCGATGGTCAACGGCCTAACTTACAACCACGAGTTGTGATCAATGACGATTTACGACCACAAGCATCGGTCGATGTGTTCTGACGTACGACAACAAGGTGTGGTCGCGATAGGGCACAAGCGCACCGGAGGCTTAGCAACGTACGACCATCAGCAATGGTCAACCACTCCTAACCTACGATCACACGCGATGGTTGACGGCTTCTGATCGATGGCTTGCGATTTACAACCACGAGCACTGGTCGATGTGTTCTAACTTATGACCATGAGGTGTGGTCGTGACAGGGCACAAGCGCACCGGAGGCCTGCCAACGTATGACCACTAGCGATGGTCGATCGCTTCCAACCTACGATCACGCGTGATGGTCGATGGCTTCCGATTTATGACCACGAGCACTGGTTGATATGTTCTGACTTACAGCCACAAGGTGTGGTCGATGTCTTCCGACTTACAACGACGAGCACTAGTCGATTTGTTCTGACTTACAACCACGAGGTGTCCTCGATGGCTTCCGACTTACGACCACGAACGATGGTCGTCAGCTTCCGATGTATGACCATGTGCTATTGTCGAAGGCTTCCGATTTAGGACCATGATCGATCGTCGACCACTGTCAACTTACGACTATTAGCGATGGTCAATCGCTCCCGACCTATGATCACGCACGATGATCGATGGATTCCAACTTATGATGACGAGATGTGCTCGAGGGGTCTCGACCTACGACCACAAGGTGTGGTCGATGTCTTCCGACTATGACCACGAGGTGTGATCGATGGCTTCTGACTTACTTGATAGATTTAAAAAAATTTAGAACATGTTTGTATGCATATTCTAAAAATTTTTACCATCTGTAAGTTTTAAAACATGTAGTATGATAAATTTTTAAAATCCGTAGCAACACACGGTCATTCAACTAGTTTATTATAAAAAATTACTTGCATACGCCCTTTAATTGTAAATTTCTACTTTTTTTCTTCATGTCCATTATAATGTGTATAAATAACAAATGATCTTTCTTTTGCACTACATTTTTGTAAACAAAAGTTCTAAAAGTATTGTTTTGAAAATATAGAAGTGTTAAAATACAAGGTAGATTTTAAAAAATGTTTCTTTGGTAAAATCGCATAGAATCTTAGATTCTACATTGATTTTATGATTTGCTATCCTATTGAAGAACCTCCCACCCGATCCAAGATCGCGATTCTAACAACCTTGGTTAGGACAAAGAGAGGGTTTGAGAATAGATTGCTAAGAGTGAATGAGTGATCATTATATATCTTCCATTTCCCAATTTAACCAAACCTTGCCCAGTTGCCTCTACGGGACAGGTTGGTTCTACCTAGAGGTTATAGATGCCAATTTTTATGGCAAAGTAAGCTTTCAAGGGTCATGAAGTGTCTTCCTTTGCTAAGTAATACTTAAAAAGTCTTGTGCCTAAGTGGGCAAGTGATACTGACGTACAATCTTCTTTTGACTTTATAATTAGCTGACAACTCTATCCACATCACACTAATTTTTTTCCTTATATACAGGGCATTATTAAATTGTACGAGGAACAGAGAAAATATCTTCATGTGGAGCATATTAGCATTCTTTTGGAGATGGTATCAACAATTGCAACACATGCAAGTGAAGTGAGCTCTGAATCTTCATTACATATGAAATTCCATAAAGCATGCTCCCTTTGGAGGTATCTGAGCCAGCAGTTGTCCATTTCGAGAACGAGTCATACCAGAGCTACCTCAAGCTTCTTCAAGCTCAGCTCCATGACTATCCATCGTTATCGGAAGACATGAACATAGAATCGCGGATGCTTGATGCTTGTGAGAAAATATTGCGGATATATCTAAAGTGTGCAGGGCATGAACCATCTTCCCACAGCAATCCATCTTTACATTGCGTAGTGCCACTGGGCGCTGCTAAGAAAGAGGAACTGGCTGCTAGGGCTTCGTTGGTCCTCTTAGTGATGCAGTTACTGGGCAACCTAGACAAGGATTCATTTAGGAGAGTGCTGCCCTGCTTTTTTCCGCTGTTAGTTGATCTGATTCGTTGTGAGCATAGCTCTGGAGAAGTTCAACACGCGCTGTACAAGATCTTCCAATCATCGATCGGCCCCATGATACCAGTATAATAGCACATTCTTGTTCTGCTAGGCGTACAATTTTGTGGCTCCATTTTGACCACATAGTCCGGTAGCCTACAGTGGACTACAACTACAGTTTGACATCCTGATTGAGCCCTCTCCTTCAGAATCCTGGAGTTCGAGGTGAAAATCTCACTAGTTGAGGCACTTCATATTGTGCTATATATTGTGAGTCAACTGAGACCAATCTGCTTCTCTCTTATTTTTGCAGTGTCATATAACCAGTCCAGAAATCAGTATCGGTGAAAAGGGGCCTTTTTTGCCTACATTCATTTCAGCCAATGAGTTTCATCATCTGAGCATTGTAGCGAGACAAGGGATTACTCCTTGTGACTTTGGACCCGTTCGAGCCTGACATGCGTTGAGGTAATTTGTCATGACCTGTAATGCAGAAGGGTTTCGTGCTCCTGTACCACCATTAGCGTCGCCATGAATTGAGGGCATAATGTATAGTAATATGCGCCGCGGAAACAGCCGTGCTACTACAGAGAATAGTTTGAAACAATGATTGCTTTGTAATAGAGATAGACGTTTGCCCAAGTATGACTTACATTTTTTGCATACATTATCCTTATGTATCTACAATGGGTTATGTTTGTAATTCTTTGTTCATATAGACGGATGAATACTACAGTGAAAAATAGCTGTTTAGGCAAATGAGCTACGAAAACTGTGGTTAAACCACTAAAACGAGAAGTTCTTGCAGTTGATTGTATTATTTTGCGACATGTCGGTTCACTGCAGCAAATCACCAACATTGTTCGCCGTTCTTCCATGCGTTACAATTTGTAACAAACCACGTTCTTTTGAAGCGTAGAATTGGCATTATTTAATTACACATTGCATAAAGTGATACACAGTTTCACAGTTTGGGAAGAATAATGTACACATCCAACCGAAGACAATGACATCGA
>JAYEVI010000258.1:0-152313 GCA_036346575.1 Dendrocalamus sinicus
TATGTATTAACTAATTTGAACAATAATAGGATTATACTGAGTGTATTAGTTTCTGAGGAGAACAGTAGGGAGATTATACTGGAATAATTGACTAATTTGAACAGTAATGGGATTATGCTGAGTGTGTTTCGAGGAGAACAATAGTGGGATTATACTGAAGTGTGTGTTTCGAGGAGAACAATAGTGGGATAGTATCGCTTCGAGGAGAACAGTAGTGGGATTGTACTATATGTCAACATATTTCTGTTTTGTTCCAACTCATTAGAACATATAGAAGGATACTGTCGGAAAGATTGCACTCAAACTTTCAGGGTTATCTCACTGAAGCCATGGTCACAACAAACTGAAATACACCCTTGCTATATTTTGCCTCGTAAAGTTGGGAGTGTCTAGCTTTCTTGCACATACACTTGAAATTAGACAGCACTAATATGTAGTGGTTTTGTTTGCAACAGGGATGAGGATGAGATGGATGAGATGGACATCCTATACAATTGGCCCTGACTTGTTGTCCATTATTGAAGCAGGGTTGTCGGGAGATAGCATATAGATTCTTGTATCTCCTTTGTATTTAAATAAATTATAATTAAGACCATAACCCTGCGTGGCTAACGACTGTATGAGTGCACAGTTTCTATTTATTACTCGCTGCGAACTCGTAAGACATTATTCGTTGGAGCGGTGTTCACCGAGCAACCAAATAATAATCTGTTGCGTAAATGTTATTACCCTCAGCAGGTGGAATCACACCTAGGCTGAACCCTGAGCAGGTAGGCTTCAGCCAGGTATGGAAAAATATCTAGTGTACGCCTCTGTAAATTCAGTCCAATCTGGATAACATTTTTATGGTCCAGTTCGGATAGCTTAGATTATTTCACCACCGAGACCGGTGTAATCAAATCCTGGCCCGCCACGCCCTCGTGGAAATGACACGAGCGCCACATTACACTAATATGTAGTGGTTTTGTTTTCAGCAGGTAGCCCTTGGTTTTCTTCTGGACTCGAAGAGGAGATAATTTTGCCCAACATTTAGAAGGCTAGAATAATTGTTCTTCTACACTTCTACAGCATCCACCTTTGGTGTGACTTTGAGGTACTTCCTGACCTAGCTGCAAGATTTACTTGTTTGGGACAAAAAATAAACTTTGATCTAAACAGGAATGGCTGAAGTTGGATTTACGTAGACGCATTAACATTTCCTTTGCCGTGCGTCGCCGAACGGAACCATCTCGATGCATATGATATACACCTGACCAGTGTTCTAAAAGGGATCTACAAGGACATATACTTAGCAATATATAAGTAACAATGTCTCTATGTGTTAGCTAGGGCTGGACAAAAAGCTTGAGGCTCGCAATCGGCTCGGCTAATATACAAGCGAGCCAAGCTTCAATTCTAGCTCGTTAAATTTTCGAGCCGAGCCCGAGCGGGCTCGCGAGCCGCTCGTTGGCTCGCTCATTTCATTTCTCCGCAGGCTCCGCGAGTCATCCGGTCATCCCCGCCTCTTCCCCAATTCACCGCACCGCATGGCATGGTCCGCATCTCCGGCCTCCAGATCTCCTCCTCCCTTCCACTTCGAGTCTACTCTCCCGCCCCACTGCTCCTCCTACCTCGCCCACCGCGCCGCCCATCAAGCCGCTGTGTGCTCCTAGGCCCCGTGCCGTGCTCCCTCCCCTTCCCCACCAGGTGATTGTGCTGCTCCCTGTGCCCCGTGCTCCCACCGCCGATGAGCGCAGGCGCCCACTCGGGCGCCCATCTCGAGCTCCTCCTGCCCCTCCATCTCTGCTGCGACGGCGCGGGACGGCCGCCGAGGGGAGCGGGCGGAGCGACCGAGCTGCTCGTGTTGGTGGTGGCGCGGCAGATCCGCAGTGGAGATGCGGTGGTCGAGGTGGCGCAGAGGCCGCGCACACCCCGCCGAGCCTCGGGGAGGTGGTGACGGTGGCCTCGCCCGCCGCCTCGTTGCCGACGTGGTGGTGGCCGCCGCCCGAGCGGGCGAGCGGGGACGACGACGGCGACGATACGCAACGCCGGGCGGCCGTAGGATCCGAGAGCGAGGCGTGGTTGTCGCCTCTCGCCCCGCTTCGCCGCTGGCCGCGCGGCGGATGCAGCGCGACGATGACGACGCCGTGGACGCCGCGGAGCGCGACGACGCAGCGCGACGGCAGCGTGGCCTCCGCCCTCCGACGCGAGCCGTCACTTGCCGACCGCCTCATCGTCGCCGCGAACACCTCCCCGCGCTGCGTGAGCGCGCGCCGACGGCCGCGGTGGAGCTTGGCCGACGACTCCCTCCTCCTCCACCTCCGGGATGGCCTCCCGTGCTCGTGAATGCTGCGAGCCATTTTGGCTCGTTCGGACTCGCGAGCCGGCTCGAGCCTCATTTCGAGCCGAGCCGAGCCCTCGTGTAGCTCATTTCGAAACGAGCTGAGCCGAGCCGAGCCGATCGTTCACCCGAGCCGTGCCGAGCTTGGCTCGAGCCGCTCGGTTCTACTGCTTCCACCCCTAACGTTGTTAGCTGGTTATCTGTATAATCGGACTAGTTATACCACAGAATAGATTGATTATACCATATAATAACTGCTAGTTCGGGTGACCAGTCAAGTATCGACTGCCGATTTTTAGAATCTTGTACTTGACACACTAAGTTCTGGGCTGGCACAAAACTGAACTGAACATCTCGGTGCCCATGATGATGTACCAGCACGTTATCTTTCTTATCCGGTCAACCCGCCTGCCAACGCGCCGCTAGCCCGCTACGCAACCCCGCAACACTGTCATGAGCAGTAGACCGAGGATATTTTTATCAAGCTGCAAAATTTGTGTAGTTTATTCAACAGATGTAACTCGTCATGTCTAATGTGGGCATTAAAGCTTCCTCTAATGCTCTTCCTTCTGAGCTAATTGTACCCTAGGATAGTAGGATTTACCGTGCTGGTTATCGATATAATGCATGAAATCCATAGATGCGGTGGTACATATTCTGAAATGTTGATTGATAGGAAAGGTAACTACTTAATCTGGCAACATCGTGAGTGGTATCATCTTTTCGGTGCTAAATACTTCACAAACTGAAAGTGTTACTGCCTTGCCGTCGTCGTAGGCGATCCGATGCGTGTGCTCGAACGCAGGCGCTTGTCGGCGGCGGCTGGGATGTCGCGTCGCGCCGCATAAGGCGCCATGGTGGGCGAACGAGCGGTGTGGGAGACGAAACCGACGCCGTCCTCATCGGTGGCGGTGGTGGGGTGAAGAGGTCGGCGGGCTTCGCGTGGTATGAAAAGGTTATGGGCTTAATGTATTGCTTCCTAATACTCCATCTGGACCGTGAGCACGCCATCGGACGGTGAGCGAGTCTAATACTCGTTCAGCCCAGTACAGGTGTACAAACAGCTTGGGAACCTGAGAAGCAGAGCAGCGGCATCCCCGCATGGCCGCAGTCCCCAACACCCCTAGCCAAGCCACTCCTCCCATGCGGCCATGGCCGCGGCAGCCACGCTCACGGCGGCCACCTCCTCTCTCCTCCGGTAAGCTCTCTCGGCCTCCTCTTCTATTCCACTCTCCTCCGATACAATCAAGCAGAAACCACATGTCCGCATCCAATCCAACGTCTTCTCATCCATCTTGTCACAGACACGCTCCATTGCTGCGGCTGCACGGACTCCGAGTCTCCCGCCGCTTCCCTCCCCGAAGGTGACTCCTTCAATCAAGGATTTTAGGGCCCGTTCTTTAAGTCAAAAGCTAGCAACTTTTGGTTTTGTTCTGAGATCTAACTTTCAAACCGAGTATTTGCTTAAGATGGGGTCTACAAGTTAAACGATCTACACGTTAAAAGCCCAACAACTATACCAGCCAAAATCGCAAGTGAGTATCTATCTCTCCGTAAACAGTCAAAATTCAAAAATTTCAGCCAAAAGCCATAAGCCACAGCCGAAAAGAACATGCCCTAATACTTTGTCGATGTTTCCTTTATAAAGCTGTCGGGAAATTTGGACCAATTACTGAAATTTTTGGTTGAGCTTAGAGCAATTCCCAGATGCTTGTACAAGTGATACGTCCATAGTTCTAAATTAGTGAGCCATGTAGGATCAATCTAAGTGAATGCACTGCCCCCACAAGACATAAATGAATGTAATCCTGGCATAAGATCTGTAGGACCGATATGGCAACAGAGGAGGGGTTAATAGTGCCTTCAAATGTTTTTCAAGGTATTCGTCGATCCTTCATTCCGATAATTACAAAGCTCGAAGATCAAAATGAAAACCAACACAAAACCTACAAATAAAGAAACCAAAATTCCAAAGACATCGGGCCTTAGGCGTGGTCGACCGTAGCCAGAGCGGTCCGACTCCTGGTGGTCGACTCATCGGCTAGATGCTAGTCTGACCGGCCTTGGCGGTATGACCAGAGGGGGTCCAGTTTGATTGGCCTTCTCTGTTCCAAAAACAGGAAATTCAGTTCGAAACTGTGCAACTCTAAAAAATACAAGTCCAATGATATGAAATTTTGCACATACCTTACTTAAGGTCTTAAGAACCTATTCCAACCAAGGATTGCAAAAAATCCATGTCAACATTCAAACCTTTCTCAAAATCAAGTAAGAATGCACCAAAATCGGGCAAAAATTGAAAACTCAAAATATGACTTGCTCGTGGGTGAAATATGACCAACATGACTCTAGATGTATTCCCACATATCGCAGCAAGCAAAAACACTTAGGGTTAAAGGCAAAAACATTTGGATCAAGATATCACCCGAGAGGCCAAATCCAAGCAAAACCGGTCAACTTCAAAAACTTGCTAATACTAATTATATAGTTAACGATTGACTCAATCATCGAAATAATAAACTATCTAACAAGTGGAGCCCATCTGGCCGCTTGAGGCTGAACAGAGCTACAGAGGATCTCATGGCGGAGCTCCTCCTCGCGAGCTCGTCGGTGGCGAGGGAGAGGTCGGCGTGCTCACTAAAGGCCAAAATGGAATGCATAGGCCAAGACCTAGCTATTGGTGGCAAAGGCGCTCGGTGAAGCGTGCAAAGCGACGCTAGGCGGCGCCATGATGGCAATGGCACAAAGCCATGCTCGAGTCAAAGCCAAGTGCGCAAGGTCCAGGAGTTGCCTAAAGCATTTTGGACATGGTTCGAGGACCTAGGGTCAGCAAATTGGGGTCGGCGGTGAACAAGGCGGTGGCTACATGGCCGACAACGGCGAACTTTGAATTTTCTAACCTAGATCTTCAAATTAAAGGTTGTTCCATGCTCTACGAGCTAAGGCGAAGCAAACAGAGCAATGCTCTTAGGTTTCCATGTGGCGACGGCGGTCTGTCCACGGTGACCGATGGCGGCGAGGAAGGGTTGAACATGGCTGGGGCATTGTGGCTGGTTCTAGGGTCCATTGGCTAGTCTATAAGTTTGGCTTTGAATTGAATTGCAAGGGAGTGGAAGGGCTTATCGAGATTTCGAGCAAGGCACGAGAATGGTGATGGTGAGGAGCTTTTGGTCAGCGTTGGAGAAGATGAACGTGTCCCGGCGGCTCTGGGGCACGGCAAGGTAATTAAAGGGGCGTATTACCACGGGGAAGTTAAGGCGAACAAGAATGGCATGATGGCCATGGCTGAAGCTCATCCGAGCGAAGGAAATGGGCGGCGAGGTTAGCGGCGGCATTGCAAATGGCGGTGAGGTTGATGGCTTCGGACTTCCTAAGGGCAAAAGGGCACAAATAGGTTGGCATGAGGTAGAGGGAGATGAGACAAACTCAGAGCGCATGATGGCATTGTCGGAGACTCACTGGATGGCAAGGATCGAGCGGCGGAGCTTGTGGCCAAACTTAGGAAAGAAAGGAAATCCTCTCTCCGAGGCGATGGGGATCAAGAGTTTGGGGAAAACAAAGAGTGAGTGAGCGTGAAGGTTTGACACACAAAGGATGACTTAAATAAGAGCGAGTTGGGAAATAGGGCATGGGTGCCATGGCTTGGCTTCAGGAGCACAGGAGAGAGCACGCGAGAGGGAGAGAGAGGGCTAGCGATGACATGACAAGGTCACGGCGACGGACAATGGCGCGCCCGCAAGGGGAGAGAGCTCGGTGCGTGAGAGAAGAGGAAGAAGCACAGTAAATGAGCGCTGATAGGTGGGACCGGGGCCCACATGTCAGTGGCGGCGAGAGAGGAGGCGTGAGGCTATAAGCAGCGAGCGCACGGAGTGGGCTGGCTCACCGGGCCTAGGCGGGAAGAGAAAGGGAGAATTGGTTGGGGTAGAGAATTGGTTTCAGCCCAAAAAGGAGGGGGAAATTATTAGGTTTAAACTTTTATTTTGGTTTTTGAATTGAGTTTGAATTTGTAAGTTGAATTTCAAGAGGTATTTGCATAGAAAATTTTAGAAAAAATTCCTTAGCATCCAATTGACTTTTAGAAAATTTGAAATCACATTTTTGGGCCAAGGAAATTATTTTAAAATCTTAAACTCCAACAAGGTTTTAGGAAAAATTTAAAAATGCACAAAAAATTCTTAGAAATTCATGAAAATCATGCATGGTTTATTCTCAAGCCAATATTAGGTTGTTACAATATGTTCACAAAAGAGTTCAACTGTAAAATTTTACGTCATTGAGTGTCCCATGTACTTATCGCTAGCTTAGTACCCGTTAATGCCTTTTAACGCTTTTGAAACCAAAATTGGTAGTCCGATCTTTCTTGAGGAAGTCTTTGTGTCTATCACCTTATATATGGATGAACATCTGTTTAGGCTGAAACAAGGCATGCTGAAATTCTGGGCCAGCTTCTTTACGCTGCCAAAGTAGTGGCAGAGAAGGAAGGTGTAGCATATGGGTTCTGGTCGTCATAAACAATGGATCTAAAGGATGTAAGCAAGCTCATGCCGCAGCTCTTTTCCCTACAATTCTTGCTGATGCTTGCATCACATTATTTTCAGTATTTATGCTAATGTTGTACCATCCATTTGTCCACAGGTCAATCAGTCTATCATCTGCACTTGTACGCATTTGTGGAAGGCAGATGCAATAACCGAGTTGGATACGTTTGCCACTTTGCCAGCTTCTGACGATCATATTCTCCGATTGGATTTTCTTGTACTGACCGTTGTCCCGAAAAAATGAACAAGTGATTTACTTGCCTGCACTGGTGATGCCCCCTCTGTTGAGCGGTTATCGTTGTGCTTGCTACTCTTGCAACAGATTCAGTGAGAATGATGAACCATGTGGAGGTGACCACATGTATATGATGAGTAATTGACCGTGGTTTAGATAAGTCGAGTTTGATTTGAGTGGTTCGGAGTCGAGTCGTTGGCTCGGTTAGACTTGGTCATTCCTGGTCGTATAGGATTAGGTTGCATATTTCGACAATTCGACAGGTTTGGACTTCGGTATGGTAAGTGTGATGTGTTTGTGCTATTTACGCTTTCATGTATCGAGCGGTGCTATTTGATGTGTTTCTTGTCCGTGTGGTCGCAGGACGCCGAGGCGCAGTCGTGGCGAGACACGTGGACCGGACTAGGCGCGGTGGTGCCGAGGTCGAACGGCCGGGATGTGTCGAAGACGACGGTGACTCGAGGTGGTTGCGAGGCGGCGAGGCAAGGAGCGCGAAGCTTCCTGGAAGGTGCGGGAGGGGCGAACGGGAATTTCGCAGAGCTGCACAAGCGGAGCGGCTCCGTTGTTTAGCGGGCGAACGGGCGGAGACCGTTAGCCAAGACTATATAAAGGATTGAGGGGCTGCATGCCCACTTGAACATTTTGGAGAGAATTAGGGTTTCTAGAGTCAAAAGAGGCTTTGGGAGGTTGTTTCCTTTGCTCTTTAGTTGGTGTAGAGTGGGTGTGATATACGTAAGGTGTTCCTCGGTTGTCTCCCACCTCTTCGTTGTGTTCCTCCCAAGTAGCAAATGTGGCTCTTGGTGATTGTGAGGATAGAGTGGGAAAGGAGATGAGTTGAGAGTCTTGGAATCCTTCATCTATTTGTAATCATGTATCGTGACTCTCTCTCGTGATTTGGAATGGAAAATCTGAAGTTTTATCTCCCGAGTGCTCTCGTTTCTACGATGCCCTCTATGTTGATTTCTTGACTTTTTGATTTTCGAGTTCTTGCTTGCTAAGGAGGTGTAAAATGGGTTGCTTGATGATGGGATGTTGGTTCTAGACCTTTTGGTCGTTCCCTAAGAGCAAATCAAGAGTAATCTCAGATTTGAGTTTGTGTCTTCCTCTGTTCTTGATCTCAGTTCTAGGGTTTTAGTTCTTTTTGAGATTCCCTTCTTGAGATGGAGTGATCTTTGGTCTAAGGAGCTCCTTTGTTATTGCTAACATGATTGCAAGAGCTCATGATCAAAGAGTTAATGTTTGAGGAGAAATTTGATTTTTAGTGCCTCTCTCTCTGAAGGTTGCATTATCTTCCAGGGTTTTGTCCAGATTCTATTTCTCACCTTGGGATGACTTGAAATTTGGGCTGTAGACTCTAGAGGATATTGCTAACATATCCCCAAAATTTCAGAGTCAGGGGATCAAGGGTTAGAGAGTAATTCGAGTTTTGGTGCTGCTCTTTGTAAGTTTTAGTTTTTGGGCATAAAGCTGAAATTCTAAGGTTTCAGATGGATTCCTTTATGTCTTAGCTCCTTAAAGTTGCTTAGAATAGTCCTTTGAAGCTTTGTGTTAAATTGGTTTGAAGTTTTTCTCTTCCTTTTGATCTTGGCAAATTTCTGAAAAGAATGGTACTGAGCAGCCTCCTGAGACTTTCGGCCAAGCAGGATTTCTTCAGTTTGCTACAGTCATTCAGTTTCAGCCTCCAGCGTGAGCACTCCATTGAGTGTTTGTCTTTTCTTTGCTAATCTTTGTCAAATTTGCATGCAGATCAAACATTGATATTTTCAGTTGAAATTTTTACTGGATGATCTCTGATTTATGGTGAATTTTTCAGTGTCGCATGCTCCAAATTTCAGAGAAATTAATTTTAATTTTCTGTGAGGTGCTGTGTTTTGCTTCTTGTTGAAAAATCTGTACGAATTTCTGGGAATTTTAAGAGATCGACATTCACCCCCTCTGTCGCCATTTCGGTCCTACAATTGGTATCGAGCCGGTTAGCTCTTTTCAATAGATCTTAACCGGTTGAAGAGCCATGGCGACGGACAAGTACTCACCTGCCGCCGTGTTCGATGGCATCGACACCCTTCCGAAGAGCCGAATGGAGACATACATCCAGGCCTGTGGGTATGCCATCCGCGAAAGGTCAAAGTACGATTTGTTGCTCTCGCCGATGAGAACATCAATGCCGGAAATATGGTCGATGTTGAGGCGAATGCAAAGGCAAGGAACATCATCATCCGTGGTTTGAGCCAGAGCGAGTTTGACCGTATATCTCACCTCGCCGCCCGCTTACGACATCCGGGTGACCTCGATGCATACCATGAGGGCACCACCCTGATCAAGACGGCTCGATAGGACCGGTTCAAGCGAATACAACAAATTCGAGATGCTTGCCGTGAGTCCTCGGACGAGTTTCGCGATTTCACAAAATCTTGAGCAACCTCCGAGCGGTCGGTCTCACATACCCCGACTCGGACAACGCCGCCGATGCTCGCGCACTCGACCGCGGTGTGGGAGATGAAGGTGACCACCATCAAAGACACGACGCACCTCTCGACCCGACTCTTGACGCGTTGTACTCGCGCCTCAAGACTCACGAGATTGACGTTGTCTCTCGTCGGTCAAAGTCACACGATGGCTTTGGTCACCGATCCCGATTCGACTTCGTTTTTCCGCCGATTCGCTTAGGGTTCTCCTAGCTGCTATGTGACGAATCGATGATCGCTAGAGCAGCCTAGAGGATGAACAGCTGGCCCTCCTAGCTCGGAAGTTCTCCCATGCTTACAAGAGGAGGAGGGACAGAAGAGAGGCGACTGGCCATCCGCTTCGAGTGTGGTGGCCCCAACCACATTCGAGCGAACCGTCCCAAGCCGGAGAAGGGCAAGAACGACTACGGCGGTTCGCAAGAACGACTACACCGACAAGAACCGCAACAAGAAGACTCCACTGACGCCGAAAGAAGAAGTTCCGCAACCTTCGGAAGGCCAAGAAGCTCTTCCATCGGCCTCACCGCTTCGACGACCTCGACTCGCCGAGGTGGAGGGATGGATCGACGACGACGAGACGGGTGACCAAGAGCCCAAGGATGGCGGCGACGACTTCTCCCAAGATGTGCTTCATGGCCCTCGAGGGCGAACTCAATGACAATGAAGCGTAGATCCGACTCGGACGAGATATGCCCCACCCACGACCAGCTCAATCAAGCATTTCTTAAGCTAGGTGGTTTTCATGCTAGAGCTAGGGCTAGGTGTACCGAGTTAGAGAAGGAAGTAGATAGACTCACACTGAGCTTACTTCACTTACATCCGCTCCTCCCGTGACGATTGTGATACATGCCGTGTGCTTTGTCGGGTGATTTGGAGAAACTAAGGACCTCACATGATAGTGTGTCCTCCGAGCTTGATGTTGTTAAGGTGGAGAATGTTAGTCCGCTTGCTGAGTTAGAGTTGAGTAGGATGGCCGTTACCCTACTTACTACCGATGAGACTACTTCTCCCACCTCATGTGAGGTTAAGGACATTGTTGCTAGAGGACCTTATGCCATGCTTCTTGATCCGCCTGAGTCCGTGAAAATTGCAATAACTTGAAGATGAATCTAAAACGGCGATCATAAAATTGCGAACTACAAGCTTCTTTGCTTGAGCCGATTGATTCATGCTTGAACTGTTCTAAGTTAATTCATCGAACTTGAAGTCGTCTCCAAACAGTTTCAAGATATGATTGATCATGATAGGAAGTTGGCTCACTTGCTTCTAAGGACCCTATTAGCTCACCATGCAAAAATTGTGAAAAACTAAAAATTGACTTGGTTGCATTGGATGATAAATGTGTGAAGCTAACTAAGGACTTACTAGAGAAGCAACCATCAGCTTGTAATGTGATTGCTGAGAAGGGGATGGAGCCCAAGAGTAAGATGGAGACGCTTAGCGACGTAAACCAACCGGCTAGTAGTAGGACTGTCCCTTCAGGGTCGGCTGTGCATGCACAAGCCATTCTCTCCTCTACTGTTGGTTCTTCTTCTGCTCCCTTATCCTCTGCTGTTCCCTCTTCTTCCTGCTCTTCTTGCACCTCTCTCTTTCGGGAGTGTCAGTATCTTATGAACACTCTCGAGAGATTTGTAGGCGGCAAGAAGAAGCTTAATCTTATTCTAGACCAATCCAAGATTTGCAAGTTCAATCAAGGTCTAGGATATGATTTCTATGAAGATATGAGGAAGCATCCACCTGCTATTCTCCGACCCATCGTAGGAGGTGTGATCGAGGTTGAGCCCAGATCTGATGAGGTTAAATTCAAATCAGCGGGCTTTGTCGAAGGGATCTCTGACAGCAAGGTGATTCCACCTGCTGCTCGCCTCTCGTAAGGCGAAGCCTCTTCGTGCTACTTCCACCTCTCGAAGGTGAAGTACCACCGCACCTTCCGTCGTAAGGATGGGCACTCGATCGAGAGATGCTTCAGCGCGCCAGATTGCGCCAAGAGACCATGCAGAGGCACTTAGGCGTATTCGTGGTCGCCCTGATCCCGAGTGCACCTAAGACTAGCACGAGGTCCGTGTTTGCTTCGACGGGTTTGGGCAGATCGAGGACTTGGTTTTTCCGAGCCTTCCGTTTTCGCCTCATGCTGCTCCGGTCGTGACTTCCACCGCCCCGAGGGTACTTCGCTTCCGCCGAGACGACTACCCGCGGCGTGTTCACCTTATTGCCGGTGCTCCACTCGCTTGCTCAGAGCAATCGGACTTCGCAATGCCTTCGTGTCCGCCGCGACCTTTCGCTTCTTTGAGTCTCGGAGAGCGTAGGGTAGATAGAGGTCATCGTGTTTGACTACTTCATCCGCCGACGTGTTGTTCAAGATTGGGTGCCAAAATCACTCTTGATTTACCCCAAGATCGAGACTTTACTCTCCCGTTGACTCAGTTCACCGGGTAGGGAAGGAGAAGGTTTGGCTTGTAGACTCGGTTGTTCTCGCCATATGACCGAGACTCCGCTGGTTATCCTCCCTAGCCCGCGCTCCTGTGATGAGACGATCACCTTCGAGACGCTTCTGTCGCGCGGCGCCATCGCCAAAGGTACTGCGGCATTAATGCTTCTTTTATTCTTAAGGATGTTGCCTTGGTTAGTAAGCTGCAGTGACAATTTGCTTTGTCTCTCACTTACCGATGACGGTTTCGAGGTGAGCTTTAAGAAAATGCTTGCAAAATTCTTGATTCTTCTGTAGTCTTGTTTATGGATTTCGCTTTGGGAGGATGTTTTGTGCTGATTTTTCCGAGTCTTCCGTGATCCTCTCGGTGTTTAGTTGTCACTTGAGTCCCGCGACTTGACTTTCTCGCATAGGAGACTTGGTCATATAGGATTTGACCATTTGACCCGAGTTAGCGGCCACGATCTCATTCGTGGTCCGCCAAGCTCAAGATGGTCAAAGATCTTGTTTGCTCTTCTGCCAAGACGACAAGATGGTTGCCGCTTCACATCCTCCGGCCATCGTGACCATGACCGATGCACCGGACACACTGCTCCATATGGACACCGTTGGACCACTCGAGTGCGAACACCGAGGGAAGTGGTATGTCCTTGTCGTGGTTGATGACTATTCGAGATTCTCTGGGTGTTTTTCTTAGCCTCGAAGGATGAGACGCTTACCCATTTCCGAGGCTTGTTTAGTAGGCTTTCTATTGAGCTTCCGGTGCCTTGAGAGCGATCCGTAGTGACAATGGCACGGAGTTCAAGAATTCCTACTTTGAGAGGTTCTCGCGATGAGACGGTGTAGAGCACCGCTTCTCTTCTCCGCACGCCCCACAAAGAAATGGCGTCGTGGAGAGGAAGAACCGCACCTTGGTCGAGATGGCCAGACGATGCTTGATGAGTACTCTACACCGCTGAAGTTTTGGGTCGAGGCTATAGCTACCGCGTGCCATGTCTCAAATCGAGTTTTTTCGAGGGCACACTTGCACCGCACTTCTTATGAGTCGAGATATGGGCGAAAGCCCAGCTCTCATTTTCGTGTTTTTGGTTGCAAGTGCTTTATTCTCAAGTCCGGAACCTAGACATGTTCGAGTCACGTTCTTGTGATGGTATCTTTCTAGGTTACTCGCCTTCTTCGCGGGCTTATAGGGTCCTGAATCGCGAGTCTAGCAAAATGGTAGAGACTCGTGAGGTGACCTTGACGAGGCCGGTCGGGACTAGGCGGATATCTCGAGTTCTTTAGAGCATCCAACCCATCTTCGTGGATGATGAGGACGATGGAGATGAGGGTTGTTTACCCGATCCGATCGCTTATCCACCCCTTGAGGTGCCGTCTTCCACCGCACCTCCAGTGACCCACCCATGCCTTCGCTTCCTCTGGAGCTAGTGGCTCTGTTCCTACCTCGTCACCACGAGGTAGATGCCACTTCTTCATCTCATCCCGGACCTCCCGTCATATCCGTAAAAGGCATCCTTCGAGCGGATGATTGGAGACTGCTCGAGCGTGTTACTCGCTCAAAATCGCTTATCTCAATTTTGTCTCCATTCTCGCTTTCATTGCCTCCTTTGAGCCCAAGGATGTTTCTCATGCTCTTTCCGACGAGTCTTGGGTCAATGCCATGCATGAGGAGCTAGAAAACTTCGAGAGAAACAAGGTCTGGTCGCTTGTCGAGCCCCCGCGAGGTCACAATGTCATTGGGACTAAGTGGGTGTTCAAAAACAAGCAGAGCGAGGATGGAGTGGTTATTCGAAACAAGGCTAGACTAGTAGCTCAGGGGTTCTCCCAGGTTGAGGGTCTGGATTTCGAGGAGACCTTTGCCCCTGTAGCTCGACTTGAGGCTATTAGAATTCTGCTTGCCTTTGCAGCTTCTAAGGGTTTCAAGCTGTACCAGATGGACGTCAAGAGTGCTTTCCTTAATGGTTTCATTGAGGAAGATGTCTATGTCAGACAGCCTCCTAGTTTCGAAAACCCCAAATACCCTAACCATGTCTTCAAGCTTTCCAAAGCGTTGTATGGACTTAAGCAGGCCCCGAGAGCTTGGTATGAGAGGCTTAAGTCTTACTTGTTGAGTCATGGTTTCGAGATGGGTAGAGTAGACAAGACCTTGTTCATTCGTCGACATGGCAATGACTTTCTGCTCGTCCAGATCTATGTCGATGACATCATCTTTGGCGGCTCCTCGCATGCTCTCGTTTCCCAGTTTTCCGATGTCATGAGCTCGGAGTTTGAGATGAGCATGATGGGCGAGTTGAGCTTCTTTCTTGGCTTCCAAATTAAGCGCACTCGGGAGGGTACCTTCTTGCATCAAGGCAAGTACACTCGAGACCTCCCAAGCGCTCGATATGAGTGATGGTAAGCGGTGTCCACTCCAATGGCTACCTCGGCTTCACTCGACCTGGATGAGGATGGCGAGCCGATTGATCGAAGGAGTATAGGAGTATGATCGGCTCCTCTTGTACCTCACCGCTCGAGACCGACATATACTTTGTCAGTGTGTCTTTGTGCTCGGTTTGAGCTTCTCACAGATCTCACCGCCAAAGTGAAGCGCATTCTTCGGTACCTTCGAGCTACCATTGACTATGGTATCCGTACTCCTCCTCGTCCCGTCTTTCCTTGAGAGCCTTCTCGGATGCGAACTTTGCCATTGTAGGATAGATAGGAAGAGCACTTCGTGCACCTGCCGTTCATTGGCACTTCTCTCGTTTCTTGGTCTTCTAGAAGCGATCCGGTGTTGCTGATCCACCGCAGAGGCCGAGCACGTTGCTGCAGCCGATTGTCGTAGTCGGTGCTTTGATGGTCTCGACCTGCGCAGACTTTGGGTTGTCTATCGACGTTGTTCCACTCTTTTGTGATAACACTTCTGCGATTAACATTGCTAAGAACCCAGTGCGGCACTCTCGGACCAAGCACATTGATATTCGCTATCACTTCCTTAGAGACCATGTAGAGAAGGGTGACATAGTGCTCCAGTTTGTGGAGAGTGACCACCAGTTGGCTGACATCTTCACCAAGCCTTTGGATAGCTCGAGGTTTT
Source organism: Dendrocalamus sinicus (assembly GCA_036346575.1). Lineage (NCBI taxonomy): Eukaryota > Viridiplantae > Streptophyta > Magnoliopsida > Poales > Poaceae > Dendrocalamus > Dendrocalamus sinicus. The sequence goes on from JAYEVI010000258.1 coordinate 15,063, forward strand.
CAGCTCTACGGGGAGAACTTGGGGTGGTTTGTCCTTATGGACTGTAGTGAGGGGGAGCTTTGGGCTTTACTGCTTTACTATATTGCTTATGCTTCTGTCTCATTTCTGCTGCTTTGCACACGGGGTGCATTTGGGTTTAGTCCTTCTAGCATAGGTTAGAGTGCTTCTCTTGCCTAGTTGCTTAGACTTCCTACTCTTATCTTGTGATTCCAGGATGCTTCTTATTAGTCGCTTCTTATCTCACTAGATTGAGCTCACTCACTTCTTGTAGGTTCTAGCGAGGGTCGGGCCACCTCGGGCAGACAGGTACGTGTTTGCTCTCTAGTGTGTGTTTTATGGTCACTATTAGTCCCGAAGTCATATGGGGTAGATGAGAGTCGATCGAGTCATAGTTGTCTCTATATCTTATCTATGCTTTAAGGATCGCCTGCTTGGATTTTCTTTGCCGACTTCTCATTTTTATTGCTTTAGTTTGGGAGCCTCTGAGCTTAATATTGACATAACTCAACTTGAACTAAAAGTTGCATCTAATGTTGAGGGGAGCTGGATTTTCTCGCTTTTTAGCATTTAGCATTGTAATGTAATCGCTTTGAGCCTTGATTATTATCCTGTTATGATATGTTTACAATGCTGTACACCTTGCCATAATTTGTACTTTATATGCTAGATTGATCATGACTTCACATGTGTAGACTAGCTTTACCATGATAAGTTAATTAAAATTGCCAAACTGGAACTAAAACTTGTCATGCTCGCATTTGAGTCTAGTCTTGCCTTAGCTATCCCTTTATGATTCATGCCATGTCAAATAGGCTAAGTTGAGCGTTGCTTCTCTATTGAGCCTTAGATTGAGCTATTTTAGTCTCTTGATGATGCATGAGTTAGTACAACATGTTAAAAAAGATCTCTTTTGTGTGCGAAAAAACTGATCTCACCAATTCTTTCTCATGAGACGGCTTGCCATTGCACTAGGCATGAACTCAGGGGGAGTTTTGGATGACCTAGACTATCTTCTTAAGTTTCTTGCTTGGAGTAGTCGCATAAGGCTTGGGATCTAGCACATAACAAAATTGGGTTGAAACGACCATGAATTTTAACAAGACAATGTTTTATGTGCTCAATTTGCTTAAGTTACAAAAAGAACCAAGTACTTTAATCAATGTTTCATTCTTGAGCATATAGCACTCTATTTGGCCTCAATTTGAGCTTCTTGGTTACGCTTAGCTTATTGACATGGCTCGCATCATCCTTGGATATCTCTAGCTAGACTTTACTTGTTGATGACTTACATTGCGCTAAATTTTAGATTGTCATCTATCTCGCTTAATGGCTTATATATGTGTCGTCATGATCTAGATAGCGTTTTATTTATGGCTTGGTGTAACTTATTATGGTCATTATGGATAATTCTCATGGCTCTAACTGCTTAGAATAATCAAACTTCAACCATTTCATTCATTGACATATCATTTTCTCTCATTTGCATTCTTGATGCGTTTATTGCCAAAAGGGGGAGAATAGAGAAGAAAAAGCTAGTTGGGATCATTTTAGAGCTTTGGAGGACAATTTGCTCTTTCAGTTGTTGCTCTAGTGTTCCTTCTGTCGACATGGTCATTAGCTTCACTTCTTTCTTTAGACCATGTTGGATTCTTCAAACTCAAACTTTACTTTGCTTTTTGGGGTTTGTCAATATACTCATCAAGGGGAGATTGATGAACCATGTGGAGGTGACCACATGTATATGATGAGTAATTGACCGTGGTTTAGATAAGTCGAGTTTGATTTGAGTGGTTCGAGTCGAGTCGCTGCGTGGCGCAATCGGGCTTGTTAGACTTGGTCATTCCCGGTCGATAGGATTAGGTTGCATATTTCGACAATTCGGCTGTGTTTGGACTTCGTATGGTAAGTGTGATGTGTTTGTGCTATTTACGCTTTCATGTATCGGCGGTGCTATTTGATGTGTTTCTTGTCTGTGTGGCTGCAGGACGTCGAGGCAGAGTCGTGGCGAGACACGGTGGACCGGACTAGGCGCAGGTGGTGCTGAGGTCAGAACGGTCGGGATGTGTCGAAGACGACGGTGACTCGAGGTGGTTGCGAGGCGTGCGAGGCAAGGAGCGCGAAGCTTCCGGAAGGTGCAGGAGGGGCGAAACGGGAATTTCGCAGAGCTGCACAAGCGGGAGCGGGCTCCGTTGGGTTTAGCGGGCGTAACGGGGCGGAGACCCGTTAGCCAAGGCTATATAAAGGATTGGAGGGGCTGCATGCCCACTTGAACATTTTGGAGAGAATTAGGGTTTCTAGAGTCAAAAGAGGCTTTGGGAGGTTGTTTCCCTTTGCTCTTTAGTTGGTGGAGAGTGGGTGTGATATACAGAAGGTGTTCCCTGGTTGTCTCCCACCTCTCTTCGTTGTGTTCCTCCCAAGTAGCAAATGTGGCTCTTGGTGATTGTGAGGATAGAGTGGGAAAGGAGATGAGTTGAGAGTCTTGGAATCCTTCATCTATTTGTAATCATGTATCGGACTCCTCTCTGTGATTTGGAATGGAAAATCTGAAGTTTTATCTCCGAGTGCTCTCTGCTCTACGATGCCCTCTATGTTGATTTCTTGACTTTTTGATTTTCGAGTTCTTGCTTGCTAAGGAGGTGTAAAATGGGTTGCTTGATGATGGGATGTTGGTTCTAGACCTTTTGGTCAGTTCCCTAAGAGCAAATCAAGAGTAATCTCAGATTTGAGTTTGTGTCTTCCTCTGTTCTTGATCTCGGTTCTAGGGTTTTAGTTCTTTTGAGATTCCCTTCTTGAGATGGAGTGATCTTTGGTCTAAGGAGCTCCTTTGTTATTGCTAACATGATTGCAAGAGCTCATGATCAAAGAGTTAATGTTTGAGGAGAAATTTGATTTTTAGTGCCTCTCTCTCGAAGGTTGCATTATCTTCCGTGGTTTTGTCCAGATTCTATTTCTCACCTTGGGATGACTTGAAATTTGGGCTGTAGACTCTAGAGGATATTGCTAACATATCCCCAAAATTTCAGAGTCGGGGATCAAGGGTTAGAGAGTAATTCGAGTTTTGGTGCTGCTCTTTGTAAGTTTTAGTTTTTGGGCATAAAGCTGAAATTCTAAGGTTTCAGATGGATTCCTTTATGTCTTAGCTCCTTAAAGTTGCTTAGAATAGTCCTTTGAAGCTTTGTGTTAAATTGGTTTGAAGTTTTCCTCTCTTCCTTTTGATCTTGGCAAATTTCTGAAAAGAATGGTACTGGAGCAGCCTCCCGAGACTTTCGGCCAAGCAGGATTTCTTCAGTTGCTACAGTCATTCAGTTTCAGCCTCCAGCGTGAGCACTCCATTGAGTGTTTGTCTTTTCTTTTGCTAATCTTTGTCAAATTTGCATGCAGATCAAACATTGATATTTTCAGTTGAAATTTTTCTTGGATGATCTCTGATTTATGGTGAATTTTTCAGTGTCGATGCGTGCTCCAAATTTCAGAGAAATTAATTTTAATTTTCTGTGAGGTGCTGTGTTTTGCTTCTTGTTGAAAAATCTGTACGAATTCTCGGGTGAATTTTAAGAGATCGACATTCACCCCCTCTGTCGCCATTTCGGTCCTACTGAGAACGTTCAAAAACTAAACAGATTCTGCGATCAGTGAATCTAGCATCTTAAGATCACACACATTATTCTGCCGCATACTTCTTTGCAAAACGGACCAGTGCTGAGCTAAATTATTCATGCTTTTTTGTTGGGGGTGCAGTCAGCATTGCACCGAATTCCTTGAAGGATCAATCATGGTATATACGGTTCTCTCAAGAGACGATCAATTGAATTGAAGAGCTGGCTATCTGCTTCTACTTGCCACATGCTGCTTAGTAAAAGGCCTTGCAAATATGATTCGATTGTTCAAACTATAGTCTTTTGGTCCTGTTTCATGCAGCTATCAATTCAACTTGTTGCTGTGATTCTCTTTAACTTTTGCTGTTAAGTTTGCTAACATGGAGCTTCCTGAAAACTGATGTAATAATGGTTGGTTTCAGAACTTGAGTTGCCGGTAGTGCCTGCCGTAGCTTTAGTTGCTATAGCTTTCAGTGGAGCTTCAGAACTAGGCAAATGCTCTGTTTTATCTCTGTTTGGAACTCTGTAGCTACTGTTGAGGTTTCTAATAAAAGAAATTGGGGGCTTGGCCCACTGTTTTTTTAAAAAACTTGTTGCTGTCAGTTGTAATCACGGCAGGATCAAGTTGTTTAGCCAAAGTGTAAATGTGATTGCGTGAAACATCTCAGCCGTAATCAGAAAACAAGTGATTCAAGAACTGAATTCAAACGGAGCAGGTTACAAAAGGGATAATTTGGGACACGCTAAATTTCCATGCTCAATTTGCAAGCAAATGTTCAGCCAACTTGTTACACTAGTAGTGTGCCCGTGCTAACGCTACGGTAAAATACAAAACAAGATAAAATTTGTAAAAAATAAAACGAACAATCAGATTCATTAAGATTCACGTCTCATATATTGTATAACCAAATATTTTTAAAATTTTATCATACTACATGTTCTAAAACTAACGAGTGGTAAATTTTGTTAGAACATGCATACAAATATGTTCTAATTTTGTTTAAATCCGTAGCAACGCACGGGCATTCAGCTAGTCCTTGTATAAATGTCACCAGTATCAGAAATAAGAACATAAAAACAATAGAACCTAGGAGCGTAGCTATTCGGCGAATCCAAAGCTGCTTGTAGGGTAGCCAAAGATTTGACCAATACAGATCATCTGGTTCTGGAGCTAGATTAGTAACCCATTTCAAAGGGTTAGATGTTTGAAGTATTTCCGATGCAACAAGTGCAGCATACCGAGTTTTGAAAAATACAAAAGCAGCTGCACATTCCTGTATATAATTCCACAATTGAAGTTACTAATTTATACTGACTTATTGATGAATTTAGTAAAAAACCAATATATGCAATATTGCAAGTTGAACCTCATCATCTAAGTTCAAGCTGGAATCATTCAGGTCAGCTTTCCCCTTTTTCTGCTCAAATTTGGTGCGCAACAATTGGAAAGAATCCGAAGAGGCTCCACAAAGACAGAAATCTCAAAATAGGGTATATATGATATCAGATGGGATCCTAAAACTTACAATAAATATAAATTTTATTCCACACGTATCAAAGCGAAATATAACTCTACTAAAGGAGCATCCTCCAAACACCTCACCTGGGGCATTGATTTTGAGAAATATTCTTGCCTGAACTTCATGGTTTTACTACCCAATCCAAACTCCAAAATTTATGGTATATGAAACAAAAAATAATGATCTAAAAAATTATGCGATGGATACTTTTTATATTCATTAGATGGTCCTATACCCTAACGAAACAATCATAGAAACTAAGTCATGATTCTACCTTGAATAAGTAAAGTCTATGTACTTCGGTCCACCAAACAATTAAAAGCATAGATTACTAAAGCATAACACGATCAAATATTTGTGATGTTTAGTAAGAAATTTACATCAACATACATCAGTAGCCTCTTTGATAACCCAACCTTTGCGTTTTTAAGGAGTAGAGATAACCTTGCATCAGACCCATTTTGTCCAGCAGTGCGGTGAAGCAGCTTTTTTAGTTCCTTTCTGGACTTGCTCAGGCCTTCTCCACATTCACTCTCGTTGTCATCCTATAAGTATTACAATTAGAGGGTCACACTTGACATATCAATGGTAATTCTGGTAAAGGCAGCAGCATCTGCAGACCTAATAAATAGCGCACGTATACAAAGAACATTTTGCAAGAAAGCTGTGCATGCCATATTTACCTATAATATGAGCAGAAGTATGTGTATTTCTATCTACCTGCTTAATTTCTGGTGGAGAAGGGATTTCAGGATCAGCTCAACCAGCTCTTTCCTCTGGGTCAATATCCAGAGCCTCATCATAATCATTGAAGATCGCTTCATGCTCCCAATCGTCACCTGATAAAGAGTAGGTTCGAGCTAAGAAGCCTATTGAAGGCTCAGAAACATGCATTGATGTACAGGAAAGATTATCCTTGTATTTTGTTTTTGGTGTGTAATTATGAATAATTCTTTGGAATAATAATAATAAGCACGTGCTTATTGATTAAAGATGGGCAAAACCTCAGAATTTCCAAATATTAACAAAAACGAGTAGTATTTGACCAGATACCTCTCTCAATTTCATCATCCAAATCAAAGTATCTGTCTTTTCCACCTTCATCATCATCCATGGCCTTTGTAGTAAGCCCATGCATATTTTCCCTTGCAGTTTCCACTTCTTCATCTGCCTCACCTTTATTAGATTGATTTCCACCCTCATTCCTGTTTCCTTTCTTGGGTGAACAGCCATCCATTACATCATCGAGCTTCTTCACATCCAAACTAAAGGTTGTAGCTTCATTTGTAGGTGATTTCATCATCCACCGCTCATACCTGGGTTACCGCTTCTCCTATTCATCTTCTCTTGACTTCTTCCAAAGTCGGTTGTGTCTATGTGCAATTTTATCAAGTTATACCTGAAAAGACATGACAAATTGTGAGGATGCTTGAAGGAATTAAGAGAGTAATTTCTATTTGGAGCTTTTGAGCATACAATTCGAATGTTGAAACTTGCAATCATATATTCCTTGTCAAATCTTGGGTAAAAGTGTACACTCGCTAAGCTTTATGTCTTGCTGGTAATTATGTTCTCAGGATAATTATAGTTGATACGAAGACGAGGAAGATAGAGATAGAAGAAAAAGATGAGTACCAGGAGCCAACAGGAACATCATGGAACTCCCTGCCATGCAAAATCAACAAATAGTATGTATCAGTTGTAGATTGTGAGGCCTCAAGTTGACTTTGGATATTGATATTCACCTGTTTCATCTTCCAAAATCCATGTCTTTCTGTTGTAGTATTTCTCCTTTTTTGTCAAACATGAGTGCTAAACAGTTAACAGGAACAACAGCAGGGTAAAATTCTTGAGTTGCAATCGCTCGGAAGTCGAACAAGTTCTTTGCAGAGGGTCTCTTAACATGTACATTTGCCATTAGATGAGCAAAATAAATTCTTTTGTTTCATAAGGATATCCAATAGCACACTACTAATGTATGATCTCGGATATTTAATTCAAGATAAACATAAAAGAACTGCAGTGTTTTTGTCGAATTACAATGACATAGGGAGTTCGTCCATGAGATTGAGTGATGCCAAAATTAACGCAGCTTCCTGTTGCTTCTAGCATCAAAAGGATATTTATCATACCATACCACCGTATTATCATTATCGAGAGCTACAGTGTTTTTGGTCAAATTACGATGATACTGGGAGTTCGTCCATGAGATTGAGTGATGCCAAAATTAATGCAGATTCCCTATTGCTTCTAGCATCAAAAGGATATTTATCATGTCATACCACCTGTAATATCAAGTTGTATAAAAATAATGATGATCATCCATGATCAAGAACCGATCGTGCATATTCCCGATGAAGTCTGCTGTCCTTCTAGGCCATCCTTATGAAGACACCACTTATTCCATGTGCTCTTCTTCTTTAAGAATAGTGGCAAACCGATGGTGAATCAGTTGGTCGAAGGGCCTTCTTTGATGGTATCCACCGAACATTGTACTCTACACGACTCATGGGTACATCAACAAAAGGTTCCCAGAAGTGCCGTCCTTCTAGGCCATCCTTATGAAGACACCACTTATTCCATGTGCTCTTCTTCTTTAAGAATAGTGGCAAACCGATGGTGAATCGGTTGGTCGAAAGGGCCTTCTACGATGGTATCCTCCGAACATTGTACTCCTACACGACTCATGGGTACATCAACAAAAGGTCATAGACAACAATGCCCAAAACGCCAAGCGTGGCGTGGCGGGCCGCGGCAATGCCATTGCTCACACAATTAGAACCCTAAACTCGTCGTGGGAGGGGAGGGCTGTACCTGGATGAGGTTGGTGGTGGGGGCAGCGCAGCGCGCTTAGGAGCCCGCCATGGTGGTGCCGCAGGAGCTGCAGAGAGTGGCGCGGTGGCTGCCCATGCCGTAGAGGTCCGATGTCACGCCGCAGGCCTTGCACACCTCCTTTAGCGCCAGGTCGGTGCCCATGCCACTCCCCATGCCGCACTCGCTTCTCGTAGGGTTTGCAAATTAGAATTCAACCAAATTACAAGGCCATTCACAGGGCCAAGAAACATCTTAAGGAATTTCCCTAAAAATTCAGAAAAAGTATATTTAAATCATAACCCATAAATAACAACTAAACTTCATCCTGAAACCGGGGGGGGCAAAACATAGCAAACCATTTCCATTGCTTGGGAGAAATGCAGCCACGTCACTATCTGATATAGCGAAACATAGCACCCAGCCTTTTGCTTCGCAAGGTAAACGCGATCTACCGTAACCTGCATGTTTGAATCCGAGACACCGCACGAAGAGATGAGGGGCGAGAGAGATCGAATTCCAATCAAGGCCAGAGAAGAGGAAGAGAAGAGAGGAAGAGGAAAGGGGCGTACTTTTTCAAGCGTGGAGGGGTCGAGGGTGGTGAGCAAGCCCTGGAGGCGGCGTAGGTCCCCGTCCAGCGCCGTCGTGCGCCGCCGTAGCGCGTCCTCATCGGCTGTGCGGCGCATGGCGAGGCGGCCGCCGCCTCCCAGCTCCGCGCGCCTCGGCCGCGCGCGCGCCGTGCCTCGAGGCGCGCGTGTCGGCGACCTCCTCCGAGTCGCCGTCCTCGTAGAGCACGCGAAGTACCCGCCTCGGCGTCGTCACGAATCCACGACGCGGCGAACACCCCGGCTTCGAACGCCTTCCACCGCCCTCCCCACCAACTCCTCCATCCCGCCGCGAATTCCTAGGGTTTGGGGGGCAGAGGGGTCGGGGCTGCGGTGGATCGGAGGGGATTGAGGGGTTTGGGGTGGGATCGGCTGGGGGATTTGGGGTTCGGGTGCGGGGTGGGGAGGAGGAGGCGTCGGTGGAGCAGAGGAGCGGGAAGTAGCGGTGCAGCAGTGAGGTGGGAGGAGGCGTTGGGGAGCGGAGGAGCGGGAGGCGACGGCGGCAGCGCGGGGGCGGAGTGAGGTGTGCGGAGGAATCAAGGGCAGGGCGGAGGGAGGTCTGCGGCGGAGGGGAGGAGGCGGCGCGGAGAACCGAGGGCAGACGCGGAGGGGGAGACGGGGGAGAACGGGAGAGAACGTGGGGAGGCGCGGGATTCGCGCGCGGGGGTGGGCAGCGTACGGTTTTGTGAGGTAAGGTTCAATGATGTGCATGATCCGGATAATTTTGACCTTAGGATCTTCAATGAGTAAGAGAAGAAGGCTTGAGGAGAGATCCAGGCCATTTATTTGTATGAAGTTGGATAACTTTGGTACACAAATCTGGGTGGACTTAGATTAGGCATGACTGTGGAGGTGGTTGGGGGGTGGATTTAGTAAAGAAAATTTTGGTGTATTATAGAGGGTAGAGATGAGTTAGCCAATGTAAGGTAGGAAAGGCAAAGATGGCTCATCATGGAGATTCTGACATAGATTCTTGCTAACCAAAGAGCTAGAGGGATTGTTCAATGCTTCGCATCCTCTTCCTCACAAAACTTGTCGTACTTCTCGTCGTCCATCAGCAAGTAGCTCGCGTGAATCACTGACCTTGATGATCCATCCGCTCTCGTATGGACTTGAATTGACCTGTACAGAAACAAATCGTCAACATAGTAACTGTTGCAAATAATGCACAGAAAATAGAGACAAGAGACACGAAATTTTTACGTGGAAAACCCTTGCAGGAAAAAAACCGCGGGCGCTCGAAGGCAAATCACTATAATGTGGAGAGTTTACAATGGAGCACTTTTTTCCTATGGGCTACCGGGGTACATATTTATAGCGTGAGGGAAAAGAGTCTCACACAGAGAGGAAACCGAATCAGAGTCGGTTGCTACAGATTGACACCACGTTTGATACTATCTGTGCATGCACCTGCCATGCCACGTCTGACATGAGGCGATGAATACGAATTCGGATCAACTTTAACAATCTCCACCTTGAGCCGAATTCCCTCCAGTAGTCGAAGAATATGATAGACTCATCCAATAAAATTATCATCCATACCTTGGCGCGAAAGTCCAAAGGACTAGTGAGTAATACCAACTAAGTCGAGCACAACTCAAACTTAGATGTAGGAACCGGCTTTGTCAACATATCATTTGGATTATCATAAGTACTTATCTTGTTGACTTTAATATCACCTTGAGCAATGACACCTCGAATGTAGTGATACCTAATATCAATGTGCTTTGTTCTTTCATGAAACATTTGATCTTTTGTAAGGCAAATAGCACTCTGACTATCACAAAATATTGTAGTGCAAGATGTACTTCCACAAAGCTCAGTGAATAAACTTCTTAGCCAAATGGCTTCTTTGCAAGCTTCAGAAATAGCCATATACTCAGCTTCTGTAGTAGACAAAGCAACGGTAGCTTGCAAACTTGCTTTCCAGCTAACGGCACACCCTCCAACAGTGAATACATAACCAGTGAGAGATCTTCTTTTATCCAAATCTCCAGCAAAATCAGAATCCACATAACCAACGAGTCCATCTCTAGTCTTCCCAAATTGTAAACAAGCATTAGATGTGTTCTGCAAATATCTGAAAATCCATTGAACTGCTTTCCAATGCTCTTTTCCAGGATTAGCCATGTATCTACTAACCACACTTAATGATTGAGATAAATCGGGGCGAGAACATACCATAGCATACATAAGCGAACCAATTGCACTCGCATATGAAACTTTAGACATGTACTCAATTTCATCATTTGATTGTGGACATGATGCTAAAGAAAGTCTGAAATGTGCAGCTAAAGGAGTACTCACAGGTTTGGCCTTATGCATGTTGAAACGACAAATAACTTTATCAATATATCCCTTTTGACTTAGATATAATTTGCCAAACTGTCTATCTCTAATGATTTCCATACCAAGAATCTTTTTTGTTGCACCGAGATCTTTCATATCAAATTCACTATTTAATTGTGCCTTCAACCTTGTCTTTTGCAGCAATCAACATATCATCAACATATAGGAGCAAATAAATAACTGAACCATTAACAGTCTTCAAGTAAACACAGCTATCATAATTAGATCTTTTAAAATTCTGAGATATCATAAAGGAGTCAAATCTCTTGTACCATTGTCTAGGTGATTGCTTCAAACCATAAAGAGATTTCTTCAATTTGCAAACAAAATTCTCCTTTCAGAATAATGAAACCTTCAGTTGCTCCATATAAATGTCTTCTTCTAATTCCCCAAAAAGCAGTTTTCACATCCAATTGTTCAAGCTCATAATCATGCATAGCCACAATCTTGAGTAAAGTGCGAATAGAACTATGCTTCACAACAGGGGAAAAGATATATGTAAAATCAATACCTAGAATTTGGATTATCCTTTTGCAACTAGCCTTGCTTTGTACCTAACCTCTTTGGTTGGTGAAACTCCATCTTTTTTCTTGAAGATCCATTTACAACGAATAGGCTTCTTCTCAAGTGGCAACTTGACCAGCTCCCAAGTGCCGTTCTTGTTAAGATATTCCATCTCATCATTCATGGCAGTCATCCATCTTTCTGAATCACTAGAAGAGATAGCCTCTGAATAAGATGAAGGTTCTGCAGTTCCTTCAATTTCTTCTGCCACATTTAAACAATAAGACGCAATATTAGCTTCTTCAATCAATCTCTTAGGAGGCTAAATATTCCTCCTCTGTCTATCAACTGCAATGGAATGATGTGTTGGCGGCTCAACAATAGGTGCTTCTGAAATATTCTCTTTGTCGACTTTTGCTGTAGATCCTGAATCAATAACATGCTCCACCTACACGCTTGATTGCTTCTCAACGGGAACATCAGTAGATGGTTTTTCATGCAACATAGCAGATTCATCAAAAGTAACACTTCTGCTAATAACCACCTTTCTAGTTTCAGGATTCCACAATTTATATCCTTTCACACTAGTTTTATGACCAAGGAAAATGCACTTAACTGCTCTAGGCTCTAATTTACCATTGTTAACATGAGCGTAAGCAGGACAGCCAAATATTCTTAGGTTTGAATAATCTGCTGGAGAGCCAGACCATACCTCAATTGGAGTTTTCTTATCAATAGCTAAATTTGGTGATCGATTAATTAAATAACAAGCAGTGGAAGCAGCTTCGGCCCAAAAACTCTTAGATAATCCAGAATTTGATAACATGCAACGTACCTTCTCCATGATGGCTCTATTCATGCGTTCGGCTACACCGTTTTGTTGAGAGAGCACCGAGCGGTATAATGTCTCACAATACCTTCTGACTTGCATAGAACTTCAAATTCTCCATAACAGAACTCCAAACCATTGTCGGTACGCAGTTTCTTGACATGCTTGCCAGTTTGTCTTTCAATCATAATCTTCCACTCCTTGAATGTTTTGAATACATCTGATTTGTATTTAACAAAATATGCCCAAACTTTTCTTGAGTAATCATCAATGATGGTCAACATGTAGCTTGCACCTCCAAGTGACGGAACGCGGGATTCTCCCCACAAATCAGAGTGAACATAATCCAATATACTTTTTGTAGAGTGAGTCGCAGTACTGAATTGCACCCTCTTTTGCTTGCCAAAGACACAATGTTCACAAAACTTCAACTTGTCGATGCTTTGACCATTAAGAAATCCTCTTTTGCATAATTCTATCATTCCAGCTTCACTCATATGCCCCAGACGCATATGCTAAAGATTAGTAGCATCAGAATCAAATAATTTATTTGAGGCAACTGTAGCATTACCTAAAATTGTAGTGCCTTGCAGATGATATAAGTTGGCAGCTTTCATATCACCCTTCATCACAACAAGAGAACCTTTGGTGACTTTCAGAACTCTACCCCCACCTGAATACTTATACCCTTTAGCATCAAGAGTACTCAATGAGATAATATTTCTCTTCAATTTCAGAATGTGACGAACATCCGACAAAGTTCTGATGGTGCCATCAAACATCTTGATCTGAATAGAACCAATGCCTGCAACCTTGCATGGTGTATTATCACCCATCAACACTGATCCACTTGGCGTAGCTTCATAAGTAATGAACCACTCACGGTTCGGGCTCATGTGGAACGTACAGGCTGAATCAAGAATCCACTCATCGTCGATTTTGTAATTACCGGTGAAAGCGATGAGAACATCTCCATCAGAAGCTTCTTTGGTGACAACGGTGGCTCTAGGTTCATCATCTTGTCGATCTTTCTTGAAATTGTTATTCCTTTTCTCCTTGTTCTGTAACTTCCAACACTCGGATATGTCATGACCATCCTTCTTGCAATACCTGCATGACTTCCTGTTCCTGGATTTAGATCTGCCTCTGTATTTGCTTTGGCTTCTGCCTTTTGAATTGCCATTTGAACCCTTCTCATATTGCCTGCCGCGGATAGACAAACCTTCTGCATGCGTACTTGAACTTTCATTGGGAACCATAAGCTTCATCTTTTCCTTAGCATATAGAGCTTCATAAACTTCACTGAGAGTGAGAGTATCTCGGCTATATAGAATAGTATCTCTAAAAGTAGAGTACAAACTGGGCAGAGAGCATAGCAAAATAAGAGCAAAATCTTCATCATCATATTTTACCTCCATAGCTTCGAGGTGCAACAACTTCCTTGAAAGTCGTCGGTGGTTCAACAACGAGGCACCCTCCGCCATCTTGTGGGAATAAAGCTTCGCGGATGCATCTTCTTTGGTCGATCCTTGGTCATGTAAATCTGTTCGGCTTCAGCCATAATGTGGCGACGGATGTCTCCTTCATAACCTCCTGTAAAATATTATTTGATAGATGAAGATGGATTTGAGATAAGGACTTACGATCTTTACGTTGCTTCTCATCAGCGGACAATGTGGTGGCATCTTGTCGATCCCGAGTGCATCATCCAAATCAAGCTGTGATAAAACAGCTCGTATCTTGACTTGCCATAGAGAAAACCTCGTGTCGCGATCCAACAGCGGAAGATCATACTTCAAAGTCGCCATGCGGAAGAAAATCAAATTTTGCTGGTACGAATTTGGGTGTACCTAGCAAAAATCTCGTAATAGAAACTCCTGGTACACTTCTCGTGTGTACTTAGCAATTTCTATTGAAAAGAAATCACAAAGAAGACTTGCCATAGCCTGTTATCTTTCCTGGCTTCTTCTTTGATCTTTCTTCACCCCTTTTTTACTCAACTGCCTTGAATTCTGTGCCCATTGCATGCAGCTTTTCCAGGCGCTGGTTGCTTCTGGTTTTTTTTATTTGCTGGCTGGACGAACTGCTGCCTCCGCCTTTTATTTCTTTGGCTTGAAATCCAGCTCGGAGACCGAAGCAAACCTGATGGATCTCGGTGATTTTTTTCTTCGGGACCGAGTGTCGAAGACGGACTACGCCGACTCGACTAGGAGGAAAACTCGAATTCGGCGACGACGCTTGACGGATTTTTTTTCCGAATCTTCTGTACTCTAAATTCCTGTGCTCTGATACAACTTATTGTAAATAATACACAGAAAATAGAGACAAAAGACACGAAATTTTTACGTGGAAAACCCTTGCAGGAAAAAACCACGGGCGCTCGAAGGCAAATCACTATAATGTGGAGAGTTTACAATGGATCGCTTTTTTCCTATGGGCTACGGGGTACATATTTATAGCATAAGGAAAAGAGTCCCACACGAGAGGAAACCGAATCAGAGTTGGTTGCTACAGATTGACACCACGTCTGATACCATCTGTGCATGCACTTGCCATGCCACGTCTGACATGAGGCGATGAATATGAATTCGTATCAACTTTAACAGTGACAACGCCCATTGATCTAGCAGCAAACAAAGACAGGGCCAGCTTCAAAGTGTGCAAGGATACCAGTTAGAACTCACCAGTCCTTGTTTTTCACGTGGTGGCGTTGTGTTTTGCATGGATATGACCGAGTGAGTGGATGAGGATTGTCGGGAGTGAGTAGATGTGGAGTTGGTTGGATATGGCGGTGTGGATTAAAACGAGCCACGTTTGCGTCCGGAACGCTCGCACATAAGGGTGAAAGCGTTTCCCAATATTAATTGGGATCTAAATTCACACAACAAGAAGAATAATACGGTTCATGAGTTAATTACTGTGCTCTTTCATCATGGTAAGCGGCAAGCAAAGCAGCTAACAAAGATAGGGCCAGCTTCAAAGAGTGCAAGGATACCGGTTAGAACTCACCAATCCTAGTTTTTCGTGTGGTGGCGTGGTGTTTCCTGTGGATTAGAACTTGAGGGGAGGAAGAGGGGGGATTTAGGAATAACCAAGTGAGTGGATGGGGATCATCGGGAGTGAGTGGATGTGGAGCCGGTTGGATATGGTGGTGTGGATTAAAACGAGCCAATTTGCATCTGGAACGCTTGGACATCAGGGTGGAAGCGTTTCCCAACATTGGATGGGGATAGTCAGGTGTGAGTAGATGTGGAGTTGGTTGGATATGGTGGTGTGGAGGAAAATGAGCTAGTTTGCGTCCAGAACACTCAGATGTCAGGGTAGAAGCGTTTCCCAATATTAACTGGGATCTAAATTCACACAGCAAGAAGAATAATACGGTTCATGAGTTAATTACTGTGCTCTTTCGTCATGGTAGGCAACAAGGAAAGCAACAAATGAAGACAGGGCCAGCTTCAAAGAGTGCAAGGATACCAGTTCTAACTCACCAGTCCTGGTTTTTTTGCATGGTGGCATTGTGTTTCATGTAGATTAGAACTTGAGGGAGGAAGAGGGGGGATTTAGGAATGACCGAGTGAGTGGATGGGGATCGTCGGGAGTGAGCGGACATGGAGTTGATTGGATATGGTGGTGTGGATGAAAATGAGCCACGTTTGTGTCCGGAACGCTTGGACGTCAGGGTGGAATCATTTCCCAATATTAATTGGGACCTAAATTCACACAGCAAGAAGAATAATACAGTTCATGAGTTAAGTATTGCCCTCTTTCGTCATGGTAGGCAGCAAGGAAACAGCAAACAAAGATAGGGTGTAACACCTCGGCCCTCTACAGGGCCCGAGATGCTACCACTACGCACTTATCAACTCAAATGGGCGATGCTAATAAAAATTTTGGCATCACCTCCCCTGTTTATACAACTACTAACATGGAGAAATCAGCACACACACATATATGGAATAATTGCAATAAGACAACTGATTTCATATTACACACAAACATAACATAAACAGAAATTTAGGCTCCATGACCATAGAGGCACACCACCACGGTCTCGCAAATGTACTAAACCAAATGGCGAGCCACAAAAGACTTAACATACGAAATTAGTACTGATAGGAGAAACTCATTCTCCACTTCAAGCAAAAGGGGACCGACCACGTCCAACGCTACCTTTAACATTTCCAAACCATAATCTACCCGGGAATTAACTAAAGCAACTTAAACAAGGCATTAAACATTAATGCTCAGTGGGTGACTAAGCTGTTATTTAATAAGTATAGTTCAAAAAGACTAATCCCATTCCATACATGCCGTCAATCCGGATCACCTGAAAAAAGCAAAAAACAAGCGTGAATCCAAAGACTCAACAAGCCTATGATAAAACAATGACATCAATATAGCAATTAAATCAATTTCATAACTTTGAACTGTAAATCATAATATCTATAATTGTATCACTGTTTCTATCACTTTCATGTAATGCAATTCGATGCGTGCTCAGTAACTATAACTTATATCGGTATAGCGAGTGTTCACTGTCGATGAACCACTCAATCGCCTGTCCTCTTACATACGGGTCTCAATCTCCACTCCGTGGAGTACCAACAGTAGATCTTGTGTATGAGTGCAATGCATGATGCAACATGCTTCCAATGTTGGAATTTAATCATAAGCATCACTCATTAGGGTATGATTAGCATATAATCATGTACATCATCTCATAAATACTATAAATCATGGCATGAGAACATGAGTAGCAGGCATTCATTACAATTCACTGTTCTACCATTCACTTGTCTGTTAACTTGGCTGACAATGTGTGGACTACACCAAACCCAAACCACCACTTGGACAAGCATTACCCAACCTCAACACATTATAGGAATACACGCATTCATGTGAATGACATTGATACTAGTGCAAAACCGACCATATATTTTAAAGATTCATCATCTTTACTCGTGGATTGAATTCTATGTGCTTAAACTCTAACTTGGCTCACGATTGGACCGAAAAGACAAACCATCTAATCTTTCTTTTCTCTAATCTCTTTTTTGCTGATGTCTTTCTCTTCAATCAGTTGTACTAATTAACACTACATCAATTTATTTTCTACTGCTAGCACACGCATAGCCTGCACAGCCAACACACGTGTGCACTACACCACATACTAGTAGTGTAGCACCTAAAATTAGCAAAACCCTAACTAATCTCTCTCTCCTATCCCAATTTTAATCAACTAATTAACCTCTCCCATTATCTCTCTCTTTCTCACGTTTCCTTCATCCCTCCATCTGTTCATCTCTCTCTCCTCCCCACGTCTCTTCCTCCTCCCATCTATGCCTAACTCCTCTCTCTCAATAACTCTCTCTCTCTCCCGTATTGGTTGCTTGGAGGCTGCTTGGGCACCGGTGGGGGCGGCTTCGGTGGTGGCGACGTCCGGCGACGGTCCGGCGGCGGCGGCGGCGCACGCAGCACCAACCGTCGCTCGTGCCTGTGCGCATGCGTGCAGATGCATGGCACGGTGATGCGCGACTTGGGGGCGGCGGCAACGGCGACATCGACGGCGGCATCAGCGGCGGCGACAACGGCAGCGTCGGCCGGCGGCGGCGGCTCACGCGCCCGCGCCACACGCACATGGCCGCATCGCGCGCACGTGCTTGCAGCCGCCATGGCACGGCGGCGGTGCCGGCAGTGACGTCGACGGCAGCAGCAGCCAGTGGCAAGCGGCGGCAGTGGCTCGCGCGATGGCGACAGTCGGCGGCCGACCGGCGCACGGAGGCGGCGCTGTGCCCGCACGCACGCTCGGCTGCTCGAGCACACGCCACGCGCACTGGAGAGGTCGTCGTCGTGCTAGGCGAGGCCACCGCCATGCGTCCCCACATCATCGCTGTGCACATCTAGCGAGACGATCCATCGATGCCGTGGCCCTGCACCTGACGCTATGTATACTGCCATGTCCAGGCTACGAGCGCATGCATGGTTGGGGCGGCTGAGTCCATGTGCTGCTCCTAGCCAAGCCATGGGCATGTTGGCTTGGAGTGCATGCATGGTTGTAGCTAAAACATTATTAATTCCTTCTCTAATTATCTTGCCTTGCGTGTAGATTCGCTTATGGGGTTTGAAGGGAACCTTGGTCGTCTTCACGAGTCTGATCCTTCGTGCAACTGAACTGTCGAACGCTTGGCAGGCAAGTACCTCGCGGCCATAACCCCTCCATTTCACATTTTACATCTCCCATGATTGCTTGTTACCGTTGCTATTGAGTACCACTACCATATCGCTAAAGCTGGACTGTCTATTATCTATCACCCATCGCTCACCTGTTCACTATCATGTCACTAAAGCGTACCTGTTTACAATCTTATCACCAAAACTTATCGGGTTTTTATTATATCACTAAAGTTACCTGATTAATACCATACCATGAAAGTTACTTGCTTGTTATCATATTAGTAACACTTGCCGATTGTTGTCATATGTTAATGCTTGCCAGTTGTGTACTTTTAATATTGCATTCATACCATAAGGTTCTAGGTTATCTTGTTTTCCATGCTTTATGTTAATTAATACCTTAGATTCTTAGATGTATTAAAGTGCTATGGTTAATGTCTAAGTTGCAAGCTTTAATTATTAATTATAAGTGTTGTTTAAATTGCGGTTGGGGTAGTATAGGAGTGACCTCAACACAAGGTTAGCCCCTAGTAATCTTTAGCTTTAGAATGATATATTTAATTACTGGTTCCCTGATTCATTACTTGTATGTTATTGCTTGATTGGTTCCGATGAAATTATGTATGATATTGTTAACCTGACTAATAACAACTTATCACGTAATAAAATCTAGTTGTTTGACAACCCCTAGGTGTGAGTTAAGTTGTAATGCTGGGTGAGAATCATTCATGGATCCCTACCACCATCGTGTTATCCTTCTTCATCTCCTATCCTCAACCTCAGCAATCCTTTTCACTCCTTGTAATCATGCATGAACTTATCTCTAATTATTTTAATTTCACATTTCACATCTTTCATGACTACTCGTTACCATTGTCATTGGGTACAATTATCATATCAATGAATTACCTGGTTATTATCATATCACTGAATTTACCTAGCTAATATCCTGTTATCAAAGTTACCCGGTTATTATCATCTCTCTAGTACTTGCCTGGTTGTTATAATAGTATTCATGCTTGCCTGGTTATTATTATGCTTGCCTAGTTATGATCATATTGTTAATGTTAGCCTAGTTCTTATCATATTGTTAATGCTTGCCTGGTTATTGTTAATGTTTGATGGTTATATATCCTTAATATTGTAATCCTGCTATGATGTTCTAGATTATCTTATTTCACATGCCTTTAGGTTTATTACAATACTCCATTAATAATGTTATAAGGTTCGTGTTTTTAAGTAATGTTTAGAATTCATGCTTAAACTGTTAATGGGGGTAGCGGGTGATCATGTTGTAGGCTTAGGTTAAAATCCCTAGCAGTCCTTTAAGTATCACGCTTCTGTGTTTAATCCTTTCGATATCATGATGTACTGTCGGTATAGTTCCTTATGTGAGTCATGATCGTTATACCTTAATAAATGTTAATTTGACTAATAATCACTTATCACATAATAAAACTTGATTGGTTGATAAACTTGTGTGAGCTACATTATGACACCTCTTTAGGTTGATCACTATATAACTATCATCTTATCATGATTCCACATCGCCCTCTTATCAGAAACTATATCTTACAATTTTCAACCTTAGCACATCTTTTCACTTCACATAACTTTATTATAGCCTTATCCTCGCCATCTCTTAGTTACATTAATTTTGTTCTATAAAATCTGTCCATGATGTATCAGTTACTTTATCACCTAGTATCACCAATCCGTCTCTTCGGTCTCATTATATTAAATCGTTACCCTCATAACTTTACTTTAATTCAATCACAACTCTCTAATTATATCATGGATAATTCGCTAATCACGCTGGGGCTACCCACATATAGGGGTCATTTCCACCCAACCTGGTAACATACGGGGGGCCGTACATTCTCGTTACATAGGATATTACACCCCGTCTGCGGTTATACAGTCGAGGACAAGGTTGTGCCTGGCTATTCTTGTATAACCGGGTATGTGGGATGAGGTCGCCGTCACCCTTGCTATAACTTGCTATAACTTGTTATAACTTGTCACATAACAATTGTCTTTAATACACAATTCTCATAATATCCGTCTCCTAATCATGACAGTATCTCCGATATCAGTTGCTCGTTGGTTGCCTTTTGTGCATTGCTTACTTGTCATGCTTGCCTTTATTTCATATGGTTGCATCGCCTGTCTTACTTTTGTGTTGCGACCGTAGTTGGGTACTTGCTGAGATTTCCAAATCTCACACTTGCTCTTTTCAGTCTCAGGTAAAAGGCCAGTGGAGTGATAGCATCATGCATGGGTGGGAGCACTCGAGTTTTTAGCACCGTGGTTTGCCACCGTTTTGTTGTTTCGTTCGTTCTTTATTTGATTAGAAGTGGACCGGTCCCATGTTTTAAATATTTATTCCAGCTTCCGTTGGTTCTCTATTAAAGTGTTAATAAAGTTTTAAACTATTTGTGATTTTTTTATTGTACTTATTTATTCTTAACTTTGGCGATGACGTTCCATAGTAATATCCCATATGGTTACGTGGGGTGTTACAACTAGTCTTTACTCGCACTCAGCCATAAGACCACCGTACTGAATACAACATCACCAATTTCACCATATAAACATCCATATAACCATTCCGATTATTCGCCCTCCTCACTAATGACATACGTTAATGATTGCTTACTCAAATCAATCACTATCTAGTTGGCATGCATCAACCCTAATAATTGGCATTTTTAACTTCTACATGAATTGATGAACAAGCAGGGAGAATGGTTTCAAGGCGTTACCATAGCCCCGCCCCTACCTTCCTTTCTTCTTTTCTGCTCCTCTTTTTTTCTTTTCTTCCCTTCTTTTTCCTTCAGTCGGTTGCCCCTTCCTCTCTTCTTCACTCAGTCGACCCCCTTATCCCTTTTTTCTTCCCCCTCTTCCCTTCTTCTTCCTAGTCGACCAGCTCCTCCTTGTCCTCCACTTGGTCGGCCAGCCCGTCTCCTCTTACAGCCAGCTCCTGGTCCTCCCCTTGTCTCCCTCTTGCGTAGTGTGCGGTTGGGCGGAGCAAGGGGGCGGTGGCAAGCTGCGGGGTTGAGGAAGGCGAGGCGCCGGCGCTGACGCAACAGCAAGGGGAGCGGTGGCATCGGGAGCAGCAAGGGCAGGGGCGTCGGCGGTCGATAGCCAGGTGGCAAGCGAAGGCGGCACTCGTCTGCAGCTCGGTCGGAGGGGCGGCACAAGGGCAAGCAGTGGTGGCTCTGCGAGTGGGGCCGGCGGCAAGGTGAGCACGGGGGAGGAGGAGCAAATTGGATTGGCCTCCTCCTATTGGCTTCCTTTTATGGAGAGGGGTGGTTTGGGCCGGGCTGGGCTGTAGCCAGCCCAGATATTACATAGGGCCAACTTCAAAGAGTGCAAGGATATCGGTTAGAACTTACCAATCTTGGTTTCTCGTGTGGTGGAGTTGTGTTTCCTGTGGATTAGAACTTGAGGGGAGGAAGAGGGGGATTTAGGAATAAGCGAGTGAGTGGATGGGGATCGCCGGGAGTGAATGGATGTGGAGTTGGTTGGATATGGTGGTGTGGATGAAAACAAGCCACGTTTACGTCCGGAACGCTCGGATGTAAGGGTGAAAGTGTTTCCCAATATTAATTGGGACCTAAATTCACACAGCAAGAAGAATAATACGGTTCGTGAGATAATTACTGCACTCTTTCGTCATGGTAGGCAGCAAGGAAGAATAAGGAAACCGGCCACAGATTCCACGCGCCCTGTTTGTTTTTCTAGTTCATCGTCAGTTGTAACTCTTCTCCCGCATCCAGGAATTCTCCGTCCCGTAGCAAGCACCCTTTCTCAGCCAAAGGAGGTAACTGTAAGATCCATCATTGTGCTGCGGCTTCACTTCTCTTTTCCCAGCACCTGATGTCCTCTATGCTTCATCTTGGCTGTACTCCTCTTTGCAGTGATGGACGTCGCGGCAGCTGCGGGCTTTGTCGGAGGGATTTTGCAGGTCGTCTTCGACAAGTACTATGGCTCTAAGCTCGAGCAGTGGGCTGCTCGTTCGGGTCTCAAGACGACGTCTGCAACCTGAAGACCCAACTTCGCATGGCCCGTGCGGTGCTCGAGATAGTTGGGCGAGTTAAACCTGTCCACAAGGATGCTCTGTCGGATCTCATCAAGGAGCTCAAGCTTTCTGCTTATGGTGCTGACGACGCGCTGGACGAGATGGACTACGACCGCCTAAAGGAGCTTGTCGAGAGCACCCATGGTGGTACGAACAACCCAGACGGTGCTTCTTCCTCTGCTGCCCAGATGGTTGTCCTCGTTCATGCAATGTTCTGTCCAACCCATTCAAGAGGGTCAGGACAAGCATTGATAGTGTCATGCAAGGGCAGAAAGCTCTTCAGCCCAACTTTGACCAGGATGCGATGTCTGTTAGGATTAGATCAATCTCTGGTCACCTTGAGAAGACTGCCGACAATGTCCAGAAAATTGTCAAGCTGGAGAAGTTGGTATCCATGGCTGCCCACCCGCAACCAGAGGAGGTCAATCTCCGACAGACGAGCTCCTTCCTGACTGAGCCTAAGATGTTTGGGAGGGATGAAGAGATCAACAGTATCATAAACATGGTGCTAAGTAAGCACCTGGAATCTAGATACAAGAACTTCTCTGTTCTGCCAATTGTTGGCATTGGTGGAGTTGGCAAGACTACTCTCGCACAGTCTGTGTATAACCATCCCAGAGTAGCCATTTTATTTGATGTGCGAGCCTGGGCTTGTGTTTCCGACACCCTCGATGTGACAAAGGTGACAGTTGACATAGTGGATTCAATCAATGGTGGAGAATCTCATGAGATTGGTAGATTGCCTAGCTTGGATGCAGTCCAGAAAACTCTTATGAAGAAAATTGAAGGGAAAAGCTTCTTTATTGTTCTCGATGATGTGTGGGTGAACATCTGGGACAGGCTTCGTGGTCCGTTTTCCTCAGGGAAGTCTGGAAGCATGGTTGTAGTTACAACTCGAGATCACAAAATTGCTAAAGTTATGGGTTCATTTGATAGTGTGACACTGCATGGGTTACAAGATGATGAGTTTTGGTCTTTCTTCAAACAATGTGCAAACATCACAGAGGAGAATAACTTGGCTCATATTGGCAGAACGATAGCCAAGAAACTGCATGGTATTCCGTTAGCTGCCAAGACTATGGGGCGATTACTCAGCAGAAGCCATAACGCCGAGCGTTGGCGCAGCTTTCTCAACAGCAGCAACATGTGGGAAGTAAGACAATATCCTGATGACATCATGCCTGTTCTACAACTGAGCTTTCAGCATCTGCCTCCAAGCTTGCAGTGTTGCTTTGCTTATTGCGCTGTGTTTCCAAGGGATTACAAGATAAGTGAGCAGCAACTCATCTTTGGCTGGATGGCGCAAGGCTTCATTCAGAAGCTCCGAGAGGATGAAATTTTCGAGGACATTGCAAAAGAATACCTTAACGAGTTACTTTGGAGTTCTTTTTTTGAAAAAATTGATAGCAGCCACTACATGATCCATGACTTGTTACATGATCTTGCTCAACTTGTTTCAGAAGGTGAATGCTGGGTTACTAATGATAAACCTATCCCAGTTGAGGTCTGTCATTTGTTTGTCTCTGAACCCTTCCATGCTTTTGATATGGGCCTGTATGGTCCACGGCGTGACTTTGCCTCCTATCGGATCGTCGCTCTCAAAGTAGAGGCCTGTTGCATCATGAAAGGTTGAAGACACTGATAACTCATTCTGCAGCATCATGAAAGGTTGAAGACACTGATAACTCATTCTGCATCATCTTGGTGGGAAATAGATCCTGAGCCTATAACTGTACAGAATGATTGGCCTACCACCATCCGGTCGTTGTGTCTACCTATCATTACAAGAAAAGAGCAGCTGGTAGCAGTCACCAACTTGAAGCATCTACGCTATTTGGACATCAGCTCATCTGACCTTGAAGAATTGCCTGAAGAAATCTGCAAGCTTTACCATCTACAAGTCTTAAACATAAAGGGGTGGCGACACCTTCGTAAATTGCCTCCAAGCATGTCCAACTTGGTAAACTTGCGACACCTGCTGGCTGATGAAGGACGGAATCTTCTCGCAAGTATTCCAAATGTTGGGAATCTGACCTCCTTGCAAGACCTGGATATGTTCTGTGTTGGAAAGACTGAGGGTTTTGATATTGCACAATTGAAAGACTTGAGGAACCTTACTGGACTGAAAATTGGGAATCTTGAAAATGTTGGTAACAGTGAAGTCAGTGAAGCTAGATTAAATAGCAAAAGAAGGATAACAGAATTGTCGTTTTCATGGAGTACCAATTCATATACCCAGATGTCCCCTTCAGCTGAGGATGTTCTTGAAGGTCTCCAACCTCATCCAAATGTAGTGTCCCTCCATGTCAAAGGCTATCCTGGTATCACATCTCCAACATGGCTCGCTGATAAACTCACTCTTACTTCCCTGGAGTCACTTTATCTGGAAGATTTCTCCAGACTTGATTTCCTTCCTCCACTTGGGCAGCTGCCTCACCTTAGGGAGCTGCACATCACCAAAATGGGTGTTATAAAAATAATTGGCCTTGGGTTCTATGGAGATGGTCAAGTGAAGGGATTTCCTCGTTTAGAAGAGATGTTAATCAGTAACATGCCAGAGTGGACACAGTGGGTTGGAGTTGAACATATCTGCCTTTTTCCGGTCCTGCGAAGCCTCATAATACAACACTGTCCAAAGCTTAATGGATTACAGGTTTTGTGCTGCAGTGAAAAGCAGTGGTTTCCACAACTTACTAGGCTGGAGATAGAAGATTGTCCTGAAGTAGTGTCATTTCCATGCCTCAAGCATTCTCCATCAGTACGAATACAAGAAAATGGAGGTTTTCTCGTGAAGTTGAATCGCCGAAAAAGTTCTATCGTAGGCTACAAGGTTTTTCCTGCCTCGAACCTCTATTGTACTCACCTGGTGTCAGTTTATCTGGTAGATTGCTTAGAAGTGGAAGTGCTTGCTCCACTTGGGAGCTTACCTCAGCTTAGAAAGTTGCACATGATCCGTATGGATGCTTTAAGACAGCTTAGCTCTGAGTTTTATGGCAGTGGTCGGATAATGGGGTTTCCATGCTTGAATGAACTATCAATTGAATACTTCCCAGAATGGCGAGACTGGAACGAAGGAGGACACTTTGACCTCTTCCCCCACTTGGAAAGCCTGACAATAGACAACTGCCCAGAGCTTAAAAGAGTGCCCTGTATTCTGGCGCGCAGAGAAAACCTCCGGTGGTTCCCAAGTCTCAATTCACTCAAGATCCACTGCTGTCCTAAATTGACAACATTCGATCTTCTATTTCCACAGCTACCACAGTTTGTCAACGTTAAATTTGTGGGACAAAGTTATCGGATATCTCTTGGAAATAATAGATTCGAGATTAATGAACGTGGTTTTACTAAATCAATCCCCAGAACAACTGATACCGACCATTGGATAAATTTTAAGCTAGCATCAGCAGAGCAAGTCAATATCTCCGGATCTAGTGTCACTGATGAGCTGCTCTCAGATATTTTAGCCTGCCATATCTGTCCTTCAATGTTATCTATATTGTGCTGTGAACGGATATCAACCCTTGATCTAAGTCACCTGGAATCACTTGAATCTCTGGAGATAGATAGTTGTGACTCACTTAGACATCTCAGTGGATTACAAGCTTTCATTGCTCTAAAAGAGCTGACAGTAGATACTGTCCCAGGTTTTCTTGAGGCTTGGAACAGCTTGTTGGAATCTGGACAGACACAGCAGGAGAACTTTAGCGCCTCACTGGAATATCTCAAAATCGATACGGCTTCATTTCTAACCTCGTCATTTTGCAGCAGCCTTACTTCTTTGAAGAAACTACAGTTAAAGTATGTCGACATAAAATCCTTTTCAGAGCAACAGGAGCAGGCACTCACCCTCCTCACGTCTCTAGAAAGCTTTACAATTAGTGGAAGCAGTAAACTCCTTGCCCTGCCTCGTGCACTACATGAAATATCCACTCTAAAACGTTTGGAGATTGTTAACTGCCCTAGTATTAAATTCGTGGACAAATGTTTTCACAAAATCGCCGCCCTTGAAGTGCTCTATGTCTGGGGTGTTCCAAATTTTGCTGAAGCTTGGAAGATGCAGGTAGAATCGGAAGGGATACACATGGAACAGATCAATGCTTCTCTGCAAGTTATCGAAATTGATGACTTCAAGATCCTCAACCTACCAGTTTGCAAGTTGCTCACCAACTTACAGAAGTTGGTGATAAAGTATACTAGAGTCGCACACATATCTGAAGAGCAGGGACAAGCACTTCTTCTTCTTCTTATATCGCTTCAAGAACTTGAGTTTGGCTGGTGCTCCATGCTGAATGCTCTGCCCAATGTATTGCACAGAATGCTCACCCTCAAACAGCTGAAAATCACCTGTTGTGGCGCAATTAATTCCTTGCCAGATGATGGGCTGCCAGCATCGCTTGAGAAATTGACCATCAGGGCTTGCTGTAATCTGTATGACAAGTGCCTTGAGCATGGCACCGAGCGGCACAAGATCACACATATTAGTGAGATAATCTTGGAAAGGTAAGTTCGTTGATTCAAAGATGACTACAAGGTCCTATGTCGTTTCGTTCAAATTAGTCATTTAATATCCTCTGTGCTCTGTTTGGTCTCTCTGTATGTGTGTGTCGAGGAGAACAGTAGGGAGAACCTACCGGAATATATTGGCTAATTTGAACAGTAATAGGATTATACTGAATGTGTGTGTTTCGAGAACAGTAGGGAGAGCCTACTGGAATAATTGGCTAATTTGAACAGTAATGGGATTATACTGAGTATGTGTGTGTGTTTCGAGGAAAACAGTAATGGGATTATACTGTATGTCAACAGATTTCTGTTTTGTTCCAACTCGTTAAAAAATATAGGATACTGTCGGAAAGATCACACTGAAACTTTCAGGGTTATCTCACTGAAGCCATGGTAACAACAAACTGAAATACACCCTTGCTATATTTTGCATCGTAAAGTTGGGAGTGTCTAGCTTTCTTGCGCATACACTTAAAATTAGACAGTACACTATCTAATTTTAAGAGCCGTCTCTCTCAAAGCCAAATTATTCACTTGGCTAGTCCTCAAACGAAGAATATGGACCTTAGCAATGCTTTTACAGCACAACATACCAGCACCGGCGTCATGTTTGTTCTGTAATCAAGACTCCAAGACTATCGACCATCTTTTCGTCCAGTGTCCAGTGGCAAAGCAGATATGGCACAGCATGTTTTCTTGGTTGTCGATCTGTGCTCCTTACAATTTCACTGCACAGACTCTATACGAGTTCTGGCCTTTGATTCGGGATTTGGTGCCCAACTCCAAGCGAAAAGATCTAGACTCCCTCACTATTCTGATCACTTGGATGATCTGGAAGGAGAGAAACATGATGTACCATAATCAACAAAGCCTTAACATTCAGGAGTTTACAAACCGCATCAAACAGGAGTTTCTCTCCTGGTTGTCAATTGCAAGATGCAGGCTTTCCGATCTCTTTACTACCCAGGATCACTGTGGGTCGCCTTCAGTTCTAGCCTAATGTTCTACTGTCTTGTGTGTCTCTTTGTTCTCTTTAGTTTTTCTCCTCAGTCCCTTTCAGCCGTCTTCCTTCTGTAATTTTTACCTGAAACTCGCTTTGCACATGGTCTTCAAATCATGTTTGTACCACATTCTTCTTAATGAATGAAACACACGTCTCCTGCGTTTTTGAGAAAAAACAATTAGACAGTACACTAATATGTAGTGGTTTTGTTTGCAACAGGGACCCTTAGTTTTCTTGTGGACTCGAAGTGGATATAATTTTGCCCAACATTTAGAATGCTAGAATAACTGTTCTTCTACACTTCTACAGCATCCACCTTTGGTGTGGTTTTGAGGTACTTCCTGACCTAGCCGCAAGATTTACTTGTTTTGGACAAAAAAATAAACTTTGATGTAAACAGGAATTGCTGAAGTTGGATTTACGTAGACGCATTAACATTACCCATTTACTCCCAAAAGCAATTCCTTTGCCGTGCATCCTCGAACGGAACCATCTCATGCACATAATATATACCTTACCAGTGTTCTAAAAACAGGTCTACTAGATCATATACTCGGCCATATATAAGTAACGGATGCCTTTATCTATTAACCAATTATCTGCATAATCGGACCAATGATACTGCATAATAGATCGATTATGCTATATAATCACTAATAGGTTAGGTGACTAATCAAGTACCGACCGCCGATTTTTAGAATCTAGTACCTGACACAGTTCTGGGCTGGCACAAAACTGAGCTGAGCATTTCGGTGCCCATGATGATGACCTGCACGTTATCTTTCTTATCCGGAGGCTGACACTACATTTCCTTTTCTTTAGATACCATTTGGCTCGCAAAAGAATGGTTCTTCTGTGCCTTCGTGGAAATGCCCTTTTAGCAAGTTTGTTTCTATGTGTATCGTTCAATATTTTTTTTAATGTCAGGGTGTTATTCGGTGTGGAGTTATTTGGGATTTTGGAACGATCACATAGCAAGCTAAATTTTCTACTGTTTTCAGGAACCATGATATAATTCAATCATCTTGCTACATGATTGTTGTAGCATCAAGGGCTAAATAGTAGGTATTCTCGTACCCTTTGTGTTGCGAGGATCAAATGGGAGAAGTGTATTGTTATTGTATGTATGCGAGGAGAGGGAAAAAACCCCTCTTACAAGTGCCCATGAGGCCTCATATATGGAGGAGAATGGGAGGCAATTCCCTATTTTGCCCCCTCCACCACTGGCTAAGTGAGAATCGTGGGCATTTTTGGCCCTATGCAGCACAGCAATATCAGAAGTAACCCCCGTGTGTATGCAATATCATTTCTGGCCCTCTCCCCGAGCATAGGACTCCGACCGGTCAACGCGTACGCAGTCCCGCGCCTCGGCACTGTAGCACCCGAGTCATGCGGTCCAGGAAAGTATGATACCCCCGCATCGACCGCAGCCACTCCAACCATGGCTATTCAACCACAGTTGCCTTCGACCACTGCCTCTCTCGATCACCTTGGCTT
Organism: Dendrocalamus sinicus; assembly: GCA_036346575.1. Taxonomy (NCBI): domain Eukaryota; kingdom Viridiplantae; phylum Streptophyta; class Magnoliopsida; order Poales; family Poaceae; genus Dendrocalamus; species Dendrocalamus sinicus. The sequence goes on from JAYEVI010000258.1 coordinate 44,538, forward strand.
TCGACCACTGCCGCTTTCAATCACACCCATGTTCGACCACATCTGCTTTTGACCGCAACCGCTTTTGACCACCTTTGCTTTCGACCACTACCTTGCTTGACCGCTGCCGTATTCGACCACGACAGCCTTTTTGACCGATTGCCGAAATCATGTGCTCCAGGATCGATTGCCGAAATCATGTGCTCCCGGATCGCATGACTCGGATGCTGTGGTGCCGGGGCGCGGGACTACGTATGCATCGGTCGATCGGAGTTTCGCGCTCGGAGAGGGGGCTAGAAATGGTATTACATATATCTAGGGGCTACTTTTGGTATTGATTTGCTGCTAAAAATACCCAAAACCCGCTAAGTGAGCGACATGGTATATTTTGAGGTACTAGATATTTCTGACGGCCCTACGGTCTGCGGCTCCCATGCAACAATGATTTTGCAAGATTGTAGTGTTGCTATGTCCACTTTATTTTGTGATTGGTCTTCCACATTTGCTGTTCAGCAGCCCAGCCCAAGTTGTTGGCTAGCTGGCTGTAGCACCCTGGAAACTCTCCTACCTCTATCTCCCTCTCTCTTTTATCTCTCCCTCTATCTCTATCCTTCAAAAACGAGATAATTGGAAATTTGCCATCGCTAACAGTGGGTTTCGCAAATTTACCATTTTTATCGTAGACTTCGCAAAATTACCATTCAGTACATGTGTTTCTTGTATTCCCTGCCATTCTATCATTTTTTATCTTTTTCTTTATTCTCTCTCCAAATTAGCCACCTGAAATACCAATTTTGCCCTGGGCTAATTAACTCTGACGTGACTCATTTTGACGCTTGCCGCCATTGGAGTCCAAGCGTCGTCTGCACGCGAACGCCCGAGTCCAAACGTCGCCACATGCACGCATCGCGGCGCCGGATCCCATGGAGCATCGCCGGCGCCGGATCGGGCCTCTCGGCCGACGAACCACGGGCGGGCGACGAGGCGTCGCCACCGCTGACGCTGCGCTGCCGTGGCCCGACGCCGCGCGCGCGCTCTACGCGGCGCCGTCGATCGTCGCCCAGCAGCTGCCCGACGCAGCGCCGTCGACCGTCGCCCCGCTGCTGCCCGACGCACCGATGCCGCCCTGCGCGCCAACACCTCCAGACTGAGATCTTGCTTCAGTCTATTTTGGTCATCCAGTCTGAGATCTTGCTTCAGCACTAGTTTTCTTCCCCAATCTATTTATTGCAGGAGAGTTATGAACTGAAGTACAAGAGACACCCCAGACAACAGCCATAACAAGAATTGATTTTACCAAACATGTCGCAAGCATTTTACAGTTTTACATTCATTTTAATTCTATAGAGTTATGAACTGGACGACCAATTTTATTTCAGGCTAAAGTGAAACTGGCTTTGTAGTACACAGAGGCGACGTTTGGACTCCAGCCGAGCGGCGTCAAAATCGATCCACGTCTGAGTTAATTAGCCCAGGGGCAAAATTGGTATTTCAGGTGGCTAATTTGGAGAGAGAATAAAGAAAAACATAAAAAATGATAGAATGGCAGGGAATACAAGAAATATATGTACTGAATGGCAATTTTGCGAAGTATACGATAAAAATGGCAAATTTGCGAAACCCACTATTAGCGATGGCAAATTTCCAATTATCTCCTTCAAAAACGCATCTAACCATCCCTCATCTCCTTCCTTCTTCCGTTATTCATCTCTCTCTCATCCGTTTATCTCTCCCATGCTTTTGCATCCCTTCCATCCAATTCTCTCCCTCGTATCTCTCTCTTCTCCCATGAGACCGGCAGCGGCGCAGCAACGCAGGCGTGCAGCGTGGCAACGGCGCCAGGCACGCAGGCCGAGCGGCGCAATGGCGCGGGCGCCGGCAGTAGCGTGGCGTCCTGGGCGTGCGGCACGACAGTAGCAGCAGGCGCGCAGGCCGAGCGGCACGGTGGCGCGGGTGCTGGCAGCGGCGCGACGTCGGCGCGGCGCGTAGCGGCAGCAGGTGCCCAGGCCGGCGGTGCGGGCTTGAGGCGCGGCAGCGGCGGCCGGAGCTCCCGGTTTCAGCGCGTCGGCATGGCGGTGGCCATGGCGCATGGGCGCGCGCGCAAGCCAGTCATGGCGGTGACGGCGCAGTGGCGGCACAGCCAGTGACCTACGGCCGAACGGCCCTTCGTACGGCCGAACAGCGTTTTGCATGACCGTCGTCGTTTCGTGTGGCCAAACGGTGTTTTGCGCGGCCGAACGACGGTTCTCTTGGCCGAGCGGCGTTTCGCGTGGCTAAAGGTGTTTCGCTTGGTCGTGGGGCAAGCGAACCCATTTCTTCTCTAATCAAGTTTAACTCCTGTTATTCCTTTTATTGAACTTATCGGTGCCTGATCGGTTGCTTCCATTCCATCGTGTAGGATTTCTCGCAGCTGTTGAGGGAGCGCCGTGCAATGATGCACTCCAGATCCTTCGTGCAGCGTGTCCACCGAGCGTGCTCAAGATAAGTACCTCGCGGCCGTAACCTTTACGTTTCGCATATCATGTGTTTTCAGAATACCTGTCACCTTGCCATTGATTACCATTGTCATATCACTAAAGTTACCTAATAATTGCCATATCGCTAAGTCATCTGGCTAATTGCTAAAGTTACCTAGCCATTATCATATCACCAAAGTATCCGCTAGCATCATATCACTAAAGTTACGGTCATTAACATATCACTAATGCTCGTCCGGTTATTGTCATAACGTTCATACTTGCCTAGTTTTAGACTCTTAATATTGTATTCTTGCAATGATGTTATAGGCTAACTTGTTCACATGCTTTTAAGTTTATTAGAATGCTCGATTAAGATGTCCTAGAATTCATGCTTTTAATTGGTGTTTTAGAATCTTGCTTAAATCGTTAATGGGGGGTAGCATATGAATATGTTTAACTTAGATTTAATTATTGATACTCTTTCGATGTTAGGGCTGTTGTGTTTTAGTTTCTAATATTATGTTCCAATAATCGCATGATGTTGTATTTGAACCATGAAGAGGCATTAAACCTGTTAATCTGACTAATAATTATTTAACACATAATAAAACTTGGTTGGTTGATAACCTTGCGTGAGCTTTATCATAATACCTCTTTAGGTTAATTTCTATATCACTATCATCTTATCATCATTCCACATCGCGCTCATATCAAAAGCTTTGTCTTTCCATTTTCATCCCTAGTACATCTTTTCACTTCTCATAATTTTATTATAGCCTTATCCTCGCCATCTCTTAGTTACCTTAATTTTGTTCTATGTAATTTGCCCATGATGTATCGGTTATCTTATCACCTAGTATCACCAATCATGTCTCTCCAGTCTCATTGCATTAAATCATTACCCTCATAACTTTACCTTAATTTAATCACAACTCTCTAATTATATCATGGATAATTCGCTAAATAACGAACTAAGGGTTATCACGCCGGGGCTACCCACATATAGGAGTCATTTCCACCCAACCTGGTAATGTACGGGGGGCCGTACATTCTCGTTACTGAGATATTACACCCGTCTGTGTTATACTGATCAAGGACAAGGTTGTGCCTGGCTATTCTCGTATAACCGGGTATGTGGGATGAGGTCGCCAGCACCCTTGCTATAACTTGTCACATAACAAATATCTTTAATACACAGTTCTCATAATATCCGTCTTCCATTCATGAAAGTATTTCCGATATTAGTTGTTCGTTGGTTGCCTTATGTCCATTGCTTACTTGTCATGCTTGTCCTTTTTATTTCATGTGGTTGCATTACTCGTCTTTACTCTTGTGTTGCGACCGTTGTTGGGTACTTGCTGAGATTTCCAAATCTCACGCTTGCTCTTTTTAGTCTCAGGTAAAAGGCCAGTGGAGTGATAGCATTATGCATGGATGGGAGCACTCGAGTTTTTCAGCACCGCGGCTTGCCACTATGTTTGTTTTACTTGTTCTTTAGTTGGTTAGAAGTGGACTAGTCCCATATTTCAAATAGTTATTTCAGCTTCTGTTGGTTCTCTATTAAAGTACTTTTAAAGTTTTAATTTTCCTATGATTTTTATTATTACTTTTATTATGATTCTTTACTTTGGCGATGACGTTCTATAGTAGTATCCCATATGGTTATGTGGGTGCTACAGCGCTCGCTTCACGTTATGGGTTCTTAGTTCTTACTAAGAAACGGACCTTTATGGCCGGATAAAACCTAAAGTCTCACCGTGATCACCGCCTTTTCGCCTCATCTCGCGACCACCCGTCATCCGGCGCAAACAACCACCGAAACCGATCACATAGCAAATTAGCAACCACTCGACTCCCGCCATCGCGCCGCTAGCCCGCTACGCAACCCCACAACACGGTCGTGAACCACCGCCAATGGGAAGTTCCTAGTAGACCGAGGGTATGGGCTGTTTGTTTCAGTTGTAGATTCGAGTAGCTAGCTGGTGCGAGTAGCTAGTGGAGATTCCGAGTAGTGGCTAGTCCGAGTAGCGGTGGTCCGAGTAGCTAGCTTTGTTTGGCATCCCGGATTCTAAGCGTGCGGTGGTATCCCGATAGATGTATTGATTGAAATGCCCTTAGGTGAGTAGATGTCCTGATTATGCATTGATAGAAGAGATATCCATGCTGTAAATTTGTAGTACTTAGTTCAAACATTGAAAAACTAATATTAAAATTTCATGACAATAAATTTGACTCCAAATCATAATTTTAAATATTAATATGAATAACTACCATGTCTCCATACAAAAGGAACGTCAAAAGATGTTCATAGACATATAAGGCACACATATCACCATCAAAAGTAACTTCTATGATTCTATCTAAATTCTTGAAGCCATCAAACCGTTAGCTATGGAATCACGAAAGGCACACATATCACCATCATCTTGTGCCGTGCCAATGTAACCACCTCCTATGTTTGAATCAACATGTGGCATGTACTCTTCATCATCATCACACCTCTCAAAGAGATGGTCACTCAAAGCACTGTCTCGAATAAAATTATGAAGTGCCATACAAGCAATGATGATCTTCTTTTGCCTCTCAACCTTATAGCTTGGCATATGCAATAGAATTCGCCACTTCATCTTTAGCACGCCAAACGCACGTTCAATCACATTATGAAGAGAGGAGTGAGCATGATTGAAGACCTCCTTTTGGCCACTTGGGCGGCCTCCCCGTTGAAACTCCGGCAAGAAGTTTAAGGACATTATTACACAAAAAATGAACACAACATTATAACTTCAGCCTCTTGAAAGAGCTAAGAAAAGTAACATTAGCCCTGTTTCTTGTGTAATAAAGGAAACATATGGCCCATATAATGTCAAAATAAGGTACCAGGAAGCCTACTCTTCTAAACCTCTTGCTTGGGATGACCGTAGTAAGACTTGAGATCTAGTATATGACTAAGAAAGCAAAAATGCAAAACAATGGTTGAAGCTTAGGAGGTGATTGTGGATGGCTCCTAGTCTAGAACTTGCTTTACTAAGATTAAACCAAAATTAAATTTTAGCAAGTGCTAAATGTGCTGATTATACTCACATTCCAAGTGATTGAACAAAATGATTCAACATTGAACTTGTAGTACTCTAAATTAGTTCAATTGCAACTTCTTGGTTCCATTTAGTTTATTGATATGGCTTGGCTCATTTTTGGATATCTTTGGCTAAATTATGATCTTGAGTAACTTGAAATGCTAAAAATCTATTTAATTTCACATTATTACTCATTTGTATTTAGCTTTGCGAAATATAGTTTGTCATGATCTAAAATAGCTACTTCACATAATATGGTTTGGTGTAATACTTATAGAGTCACATTGGATAATTTTCATAGCCACACTGTTGATCATCGATGGCTACGACTATTGACAGGTTCACTGTAGTTCACGACCGGTTCACTGTTGCATACGACCAATCCACTATTGCATACGACCGGTTCACTGTTGTATACGACCGGTTCACTGATCGAGGTTGAAACCTACCGATTGTCAATCGTGGTCCACATCTCCTACTACTGATGGTGGTCATTGTGCCGTGCTCGACCTGCCGTGGTCGTTCTGCCGTGGTTGTTCTATCGTGGTAGATTTGTTGTGGTTGATCTACCGTGGTCGTAAACTCTCAACACAAGGCCATTCGAACCACCGATTACCAATCGTGGTCGAAGCCAGCCGATCAAACCGCTTAACTTGAATATTCCAGCAAATCCAGTTTTCTAAAAGCGCATCGATCGAAACTTTCTCAAACGCAAATTTCAATGCAACACAAATGTCAATTATTCATCGTCACTAAATTCACAACCTATCCATATGGTCTAACACTAAGCATGAAACAGATTAACCCTATCTGATCACGATTGGCCATTGACATGAAAGAATAACTCAAAAGTTGCTATGAAAGAAAGCAAGGCAAAATTGACAACAAGGGAACTAGCAACGTAACAAGCAAAACAGTCGTGTAAATATACGTGATACAGATAAGTATTAGTGATAATTGTTGAAATAAACTGACAGCAAAAGCTGCAAGTTGCCATATACTATACATTAACAGTTCTTAGATATTTGGAGTAATTCCAGATTGGTAGACAAAAAGGTATACAGCAAAATAGATAAATCAAGAACCAAAGCAAGATAAGAGAATGTTAAGAAGCTAGGGAAAATCGTGTGTGAACTTCATGCACTGAGCATCAGACTATCAGAGTAACGCACCTCCTCTGTTACTTGAGCTTCTTTCTCATCCACCAATGTATAGCATCCTTTTAGCTAAGTGGACTCCACCAGCACTGGAAGAGAACCACCTCTGTACAATACATGCTGCTACACCACAGAGATGGATCCATGGTAAATGACCTGTAGTAGTAGAACTATTGTTGACAAGTCAGAAATCGTAGAAGTAACCTGGACAATGGCTTAAAGGAGACCTCTAAATCAATATAGCCAATTGGTTGATAAAACAATATCATTGCTGTTGTTTCTGTTCAACAGATATTGGAAGAACCTCAAATACATTCATATTGAACTCGTAACATTTGCGATGCTACTGAAACATTACTTCGTTTTCACCTAGGAAAGAGGACTACAAAACATCGGATGAATACTTTCAGCTAATGGCAAGACCAATCAATCACCTACGTGGGTGCAATCATCAGGATCATCATATGACAACATGTGCATAGCAATGTAGGCCATGGCAATGATATTTTGCTACATATTTGACCAAAGGGAGCAGGAATACTACATACACTCGGCACCTCCAAGTCACCAACCCGCTATATGATAAATTGATGAAGGATGGTAAAACAATATAAAACACTGGAAACAAAAAAGAACTATAATATACAGGCAAGTGCTTACCTCTGAGAACATGAGCCAAAATTCCACAAACAAAGAATGCGCAAGAACCAATTCCAAAAGGTGTCCATGGTAGCCATTTAAGCATTTCAAAATATGTCCCATTCTCATCATGATTCCACTTGCATCATGCTTCGTATCTTCCATGGAAATTTAGCTGCGACCAAATGAAACAAATAGCGTGAAAGCTCATTAACATCAAAAATTGAGAAGCAAAACTGTCGGACCCCAAGTTTACTAACCTGGAATCCTCTGTGATGACACTGCATTATTCTCTGGATCAGTAGATAATGCTCATAGCTACATCGCTGCATCATTTCATACACGATAAATTCATACATTACAATACCAGAGTTCAAATAGACCACAACGGACCAGGGTTACAATAGAGCCGTCAGGCCAAATGTCTTACATTACATAAAGAGCGAAAGCGGAAGCGTACATAGCGTAGGGGCACAACTCACCACAGGCAAGCGACTGGGATAACCTGAGTACCAACGCTATTAATCAGGGACCTAACTAATAACGAAGGCACCCGCCAAAACTAGCCTGGTCAACTTTACTGAGGCGAGAGGCAAGACTACCGAGGCCTATTCTAATAACCACCATCTCCATTTCCTTCGGCATCCTGATCCTCATGATAAGCGTAGTGCTCTTGATTCTCAGTTTCTGAATGGGGGGTTTAAGAGCGAGGTGAGCACAAACAACCGTGCTCCGCGAGCCAACACACAGAATGCATATAATTATATATGCAAGGCTATTCAAGGATGGCTCGGATCCTTTTGTTTGCATAAAGCGACATTTGGAAATACCATAATTTAAAATTTCCATGACCTAGCATTTTTCAAGAACTTATGATTTAAATACTAAAAGTGTGCAACAATTTTATAATGGGGTAGTTTCCATTTCCAAATTTTATGGTTACATCCACCATATTTCATGGTTATATCCACCATATTTCATGGTTACCTCCACCAATACCTAACATGTTTGCATAGCAGGTTACTTCCACCTTAATACCAACACTGGAGTACATCCATCCAGGAAAATTTTACCAAAGTTTAGGCTACATCCACCTAGCAATTTTTTTTATACCCAATCTTCCAAATATTTTGAAATAGAACTTACTCGAGGAAGATTTCCATGTCTGCCCTTGACCGTGGGCACGGCTATTCGAATAGTTTGTGTATGTACTCTGCAGAGACTGTACATCTTTACCCACAAGAGATAAACGTCCCAATGGTTCTACATGATTCCTTTGGCATGCAGATCGAGAGAATATCACGAGGCCTTTACAATACCTCACACTCTAGCATATCACTCCTATGGGGTTACGTCCATAGGTTGTGCGGGATGTCCACCATAGGTTAGCGCAGTCGGACTCCACTCTCCACATACGCTATCCTAGGCAACGTCACCTACATCCGGTGTCCCATTCCAAGTGGGGCTTTCATTACCCACCTACACACGTTCTCCGTGAAATAACTAGAGAGTTTAGTAAATTATTTAGCCCAGCCTACAATATGCCAGCTTGTGGTTGTACTGTTATACACGGAGAGTCCACACAGGATTAAGTCCTTAGGTCGTCTGGGCGGTTCATTCCACATTCCTTGTGTTACATCCACACCCACCGTTCTTACCATCCGCCCAAGCAGGTTCAACAAATTTTTAGGGTTTTGAGAAGCATAACATAAATCAACATATTTGTTCAGCCATGTACATCCCATGACTCTCCCAAATCTAGTGTTCATGATTAAAGAGTGATTAACAGGGTTACTAGAATCCTGGACTTGACAAATTTAGCATAGCAATATTAAGTCATGTAACTACCATACTAGTGTTTATACCTAGGGCGACAAATGATCATGGGAGTTCAAATGTACTTGTGGTGTTTATATTATTAGGTGGACATAAGGTGGTTATCTACCTTAAGACTTTCATACTTTTAGCACATAAAATATCGCATGCAATTTTCATAGTTTAAACGAACATAGTTTCACATAAAATGTAGGCGCAAAATGATCAAAGTATTGACTCGCCTGGATCGAAAGCTTGGGGGTCTTGTGCTGCTTCAAGCGGGGTCTCGTTCGCGTCGTCGAACTCTACTCGGACAGGAGTACCGGAAAAACCACATAAAATGAAGAGCGCCGAGTAAGAACCAAACAAAACAATAAAACAACTCAAATGAACTTGGAATTGAACTAAATCAGAACCATTAGATAGGTCTTGATTTTAGAAAAATTTAGAAGTTGGTTTCGTCGAATTCGGAGTTATGGTTAAGAAGTTATAGCGTTTTAAAGTTTCAAATGCTGGAAAAATCCGAAAACAATAAAGAAATGCATTGCGGACAGTGGGCCTTAATTAGCAGGGTTTTATTACTTCCTTTAGTTGCCGGCTTAGGACAGCGTTTAAATGCTCAGTTAAGACAGTGGTTAATCAGCGTCATTAACGTGGATGCTCTGCTCTGGCTCCTCCCGACCGCAAGGTGGCGGAGCCGGCCAGCGGCGAAGGAGGCACGGAGGCGCCGCGGCGCTGGCCCAAACGGGTTGTCCACCCGGGCGCGCACCCCGGGGAGGCAGGAATCGGCCGGTCCTCGTTCGCGCGCGGCCGCCGCGTTAAAGCGCGCGGAGACAGGAGGGGTGCCGGCTCAGCGATCGGAGCTCGATTCCTCAACGGATGAGCATCTACGGGCCCTCTGGAACTCACCTAGAGCGCTACCTGTGACCGGGGTGAAGTAGGGTGGGCCGGCGGCGGAGGCTTGCTTGGCGGGGAGGAGGACCACGGTGGCGGCTCGCTGGAGAGGGCGGCGGGGTCCGGCGAGGTGGCGAGGGCGTTCACGGGGTCCGGGCGACGCTCCACGCGCAGGGGATCGGCCCGAGGTGCTACGGCTTGCCGACGGTGACCGACGCCGGCGTTGGGGAGGATTGGCGTCGGCGGCGGCCTACGAGGGGAAAGGAGGCGATTAGGCCGGGGAGCAAGGAGAGGGAGAGGAGGGGAACTCGGGGAAGAGCTCAAGGAGCCCTGGCGACGACCGGAGCAGTTCGGCGGCGAGGATTGCCTGAGGCGCACGCAAGGCAGAGGAGGCGGCGGCCGGGCGTTTTGGGAGAGCTTCGGCGGGCGGCGTGAGGCAAGCGGCGCCTTATTATAAAGGCCGGGAGTGGTTACGTCGGGGAGCAAGGTGGCGTGGCGCCATGCAAGCCTGCTGCACGCGAAGGTCGATGGCAGAGGAGGACCACGGCAACTCTTGGCGTAGGGTATTGGCGCACGGCCGGGTGCAGGCCTAAGCAGTCGGGGACGCGCGGGAGGTGATGGAAGACACTGCCATTGCTAGGCGCTGATGGCGAGGAGAGGCGCGAAGACGAGGGGTGACACCTCATTCAATCGCCGAAGTTGGTGCAAATGGTGACAAGCGGCCGCTCGGTCGAGGAGGAAGGAGTCTGCAGTGAATGAGGGAGGATGATGCGCCAGGAGAGGAATGAAAATGGGAAAGCTTGGGGAGAAGCCCTCCAATTAGCATACATACATACGTATATATGTATACGGGTATATATACATATATACATGCATATATCTTTTCTTCATATTCTTAGCCTCCTGAATCCTTTAATCCATGAAGTATATTTCAAATTCCAGATTTTAAAAGGTTAATTTGATTTACTCCTCTGGGAATAAAACAAGGTCTTCATTTTAAAGTATCTTTTCTGCATTTCTAGATATATATATATATATATATATATATATATATATATATATATATATATATATATATATATATATATATATATATATATATATATATATATATATATATATATATATAGAAGCAAAAGGAATAACATCTTTCAGCTTTATTAACATACTTTGAAATTTTACAATAAACTAGATTTTGAAAATGGGGTGTTACAAAAACCTCATTGGAGGTCACTCAAAGGAAAATAGATGTATCTAGTGAAAGAGATTTAGAAAAACTAACCTCCGTTCTGTCCCAGGAAGCGGGTCCTATCATGACGTGGATATCTATGACTAGACCAAGAAAAAAGAGATGTTAGGAACTTACCAAATAAGTGCGGCGAACTAGATGGTAAACGTATACTGCAGCTTAGTTTTTTTTTACTCTTATACCATAATAAGACCTCTCGCGAAGTTATGAAACCAAAATAAAGGTAAATGGAAAGCTAAACATTCCAAGCGACAATATTGTTAAAATTCTGTCCAGATGTACCTTGAAATCGAAGCTACTGGAAAAGTAACAGGTAAAGGTGTACTATGCAAAAGAAAAAACAACAAAAAATTGCCATCTCTTAACAACTACGAATCGTAAATTAACATCAGTTTTGCTATTGCACAGGCGACTAAAATTTTTGTATATTTCAGTCATCTGAAATTGCACTCTCAATGAACTAAAATTGCAACCCCCCTAAAAAAAAACAGCTGCAACTTTAGGTAATTCAGAGTGCAACTTCAGGTGACCTAAAATTGCACTCTCAATCAACAAAAATTGCAGCCCCCCTCCAAAAAAAATATGTGCAATTTTTAATGATTTAAAGTGCAACTTTAGATGACTAAAAGATAAAAAAATTTCAGTCACTTATGCAATAGTCTATCCCAATTAACATTTAGCTACAGCAGGAATGACCGAGTGGGTGGATCGGGACGGGAGTGAGTGGATGTGGAGTTGGTCGGATATGATGGTGTGAATGAAATCGAATCTCCTTTTGTAAAGTGAAAGCGACCTAAGTTCACACAGCAAGAAGAATAATACTGTGCGTGAGTTAATTGCTGCGCTCTTTCGTCATGGTTTGGCAGCAAGGAATAATAAGGAACCTGGCCACAGATTCCACGCGCCCTGTTTGTTGTTCCAATTCATCGTCAGTTGCAACTCTTCTCCCTCATCCGGGAATTCCCCGTCCCGTATCAAGCACCCTTTCCCAGCCAAAGGAGGTAACTGTAATATCCATTCATTGTGCTGCGGCTCTACTTCTCTTCTCCCAGCACCTGCTGTCCTCCCTATGCTTCATCTTGGCTGTGCTCCCCTTTTGCAGCGATGGACGTCGCGGCAGCTGCGGGCTTTGTCGGAGGGATTTTGCAGGTCGTCTTCAACAAGTACTATGGCTCTAAGCTCGAGCAGTGGGCTGCTCGTTCGGGTCTCAAGACGACGCCTGCAACCTGAAGCAAGTGTTGTTTCAAGTTTCAAGTGTACTCTGCCTCCAAGCTTCAAGTGTTGTTTTGCTTATTGCGCTGTGTTTCCAAAGGATTACAAGATAAGTGAGAAGCAACTCATCTTTGGCTGGATGGCGCAAGGCTTCATTCAGAAGCTCCGAGAGGATGAAATTTTGGAGGACATTGCAAAAGAATACCTTAACGAGTTACTTTGGGGTTCTTTTTTTGAAAAAGTTGATGGCAGCCACTACATGATGCATGACTTGTTACATGATCTTGCTCGATTTGTTTCATAAGGTGAATGCTGGGTAACTAATGATAAACCTATCCCAGATGAGGTCTGTCATTTGTTTTTCTTTGAACTCTTCCATGCTCTTGATATGTGCTTGTATGGTAGAGGCCTGTTGCATCTTAAAAGGTTGAAGACAATGATATTTACTAGTTCATCTTGGTGGGTAATGGGTTCTGAGCTTATGACTGTAGGGAATGATTGGCCTACCACTATCCGGTCCTTGTGTCTACCCTACATTACAAGAAAAGAGCAGCTGGTAGCAGTCACCAACTTGAAGCATCTACGCTATTTGGACATCAACTCGTCTGACCTTGTAGAATTGCCGGAAGAAATCTGCAAGCTTTACCATCTACAAGTCTTAAACATAGAGGGGTGGCTACGCCTTCGTCAATTGCCTCCAAGCATGTCCAACTTGGTGAACTTGCTGTTGGGATCTTTTTGCGCCTGGGAAATCTAGATCTGAGAGGGAAGGGAGAGAGGGAGAGGGTACCGACCGTCTGATTGCGTGGAGGAGGAGCTAGCCATCGCAGGTTCGGCGGTGAAGTCTGCGCACGGGCAGCGACGGTCGGAGAAGAGGACGATGGCGTCGGCGGCGGCGTAAATCCGGTGACGGGGACGGCGATGGAGCTTCCCGCCGCTGACTGCGCCCCCTCTAGATCGGTTTAGGGTTTTTGTGTCGGTGGTGATGTACAGCTCAGGCCAACCTCGTGAGTTGAGCCGCCGGCCCCCACCCTCTATTTATTGCGCAGCGCGACGGGGGCCCACCAGCGAAGAGATGGGCTGGGCACCCCCGATCAGGGCGCGGATCAAGGCCCGATTAGCCGCTGGGCTAATCGACTGAGATCAATCTAACATTCTCCCCCTTGATCTCAATCTATGCTTTAACTTTAATTACTTTTGACTTTACTCATTCCATCACAGATTAGTGCACAGAACATGTCTCATCGTCACGGTCAATCGCCGATAGATTTAACAGCTACAATACACCTCTCTGTTCTGAAATAGTTACTTTAATCTTTTGGGCCATCTTTTAGTCCAGGAATCATAGGCTTTCCTTTAAACCCATGCCGGCTATATGTTCTCTGAACACGTTGGGTGGTAAGCCTTTAGTAAGCGGATCCGCTAACATCTTTACGGTACTTATATGCTCAAGACTTATAATTTGATCCCGAACTTTATCTTTCACAACATAGTACTTTATGTCAATGTGTTTGGCAGCACCACTTGACTTATTGTTGTGGGCATACATTACTGCGGGTTCATTATCGCAGTACAACTTAAGTGGTCTATTGATGTCGTCAACCACTTTTAAACCGGGTATGAACTATTTAGCCAGTTCACCTGCCCTGTAGCCTCATAACATGCTACAAACTCGGCATACATTGTGGACGATGTAGTGACGGTTTGCTTTGAGCTTTTCCACGATATAGCTCCTCCAGCGAGAGTGAACACATATCCGGATGTAGACTTTCTATCATCTCCCATAAAATCAGAATCTGTATACCCCACTATATGGAGTGAATCTGATCTTCTGTATGTCATCATGAGGCCTTTTGTTCCTTGCAAATAACGCAAGACTTTCTTTATCAATTTCAATGTACTATTCGAGATTGCTCGGAATCGCCAAGTAACCGGTAACAAGCGTTAAGTCGTATGCGTACACACTTGAGCATCCGCAAGCTTCCGACAATTGAAGCATATGGGCGATTTCATTTGATCGAGCTCGTATTGGTTCCTGGGGCATTGAAAATCCCCATATCTGTCGCTCTTGACTATACGTGCAGGTGAAGGACTACTTTTATGCATACCAAATTTCTTTAAGACTTTCTCTATGTATGCCTTTTGTGACAGTCCCAATACCCCTTTGTTTCTATCCCGGTGAATTTCGATCCCTAGAATGAACGAAGCTTCACCAAGATCTTTCATATCAAAGTTTGAGGACAAAAACTTCTTTGTCTCCAGTAGCAGGCTGACATCACTACTAGCCAGTAGGATATCATCCACATACAGGATTATGAAGATAAACTTCCCATCTTTAAACTTTGCATAAACACAGTTGTCCTCTACATTCTCTTTAAACCCAAATTTTCTTATTGTACTGTCAAACTTCAAGTACCACTGTCTTGAAGCTTGCTTTAACCCATAAATCGATTTCTTTAGGTGGCATCCCATTCTTTCATTTCCTTCCACAACAAAACCTTTCGGTTGTGCCATGTAAACATTTTCCTCCAAATCCCCATTAGGAAATGCCGTCTTTACATCCATCTGATGTAACTCTAAATCATAATGTGCTACCAATGCCATTATGATTCGAAGAATCTTTACATGAGACGGAGAAAAGGTCTCATTGTAATCAATCCCTTCTCTTTGCGTAAAGCCTTTTGCCACAAGTCGCGCTTTGTATCTTTCTATATTCCTTTGAGAGTCAAGCTTTGTCTTGTAGACCCATTTATCGCCTCTTGTTTTGGCTCCTTTAGGAATAATTTCCAAGTCCTGGACTTTATTAGCCTTCATGGACCTCATTTCCTCTTCCATGGCCTCAAGCCATTTTGAGGAATTTTCGCTCTCATGGCTTCTTCAAATGAGGTGGGATCATCCTCCATTTGAAATTCCTCTGTATGATAAATCTGATAATCGTCGAAATAGCTGATCTTCTTACTCTTTGAGACCTCCTCGGGCCTCCTCATTTGGTACATTTTCTGTTTGAGGTGTTGTTGCTCCCCTCATGCGTGGCAATGGGTTCTATAGGATCTGAAGAACAGGTTCCTCATTCTCATTCATTGTTGCCACGGGAGGAACAATAACAGTCTTGGCACCTGATGTCTTGCCGTCGGTGCAATGAAAGCAGTAGTGTGAAGAATGGCTCTTGAATCATCGGAGTGGGCGCATACACCGCTTCTCTTCAAGATCAATCTCACGAGCTACCATACTTTCTCTCATCATTTCATCCTCTAAGAAGACAGCGTGTCTCGTTTCTACAAACTTTGTATATCATGCAGGCGGAGAAACGAAAACCTTTTGACTTTTCAGGGTAGCCAATGAAATGACAACTCAACATTTTGGGATCAAGCTTCCCAAGGTTTGGGTTAAATACTTTAGCCTCAGCAGACTTCCCACACACGTAAGTGGTTTAGTGAGGAACTCTTCACATCCACAACTCGCATGCGGTGTTTTGGGCACCGACTTACTAGGCACTTTGTTGAGAATATGAATGGCGGTTTTCAACGCCTCCATCCATAAACTCAATGGCGGTGTGGAATAGCTCATCATGCTTCGCACCATATCCATCGAGTGCATTTGCGTCTTTCACTACTCCATTTCTTGAGGTTCACCCGGTGTAGAATATGGGCCACTATGTCATTTTCTGTAAAAACCTTGCAAAAGGTCCAGAACTTGTCCATATGGGGTATGT
The DNA here is from genome assembly GCA_036346575.1 of Dendrocalamus sinicus. Taxonomy (NCBI): domain Eukaryota; kingdom Viridiplantae; phylum Streptophyta; class Magnoliopsida; order Poales; family Poaceae; genus Dendrocalamus; species Dendrocalamus sinicus. The sequence goes on from JAYEVI010000258.1 coordinate 60,728, forward strand.
CGATTGTAGTACTCCCCACGATCGATCGGACTATCTTAATCTTTAAATCGTGTTGGTTTTCAACTTCACCTTAAATATCTTGAATTTATCCAAGGCTTCATTTCTTTCTTTGATTGGATAAATATATCCATAACGGGAGTAATCATCCGTGAATGTTATGAACGAGTCATATCCATCCACACTTTTCACAGGAAAAGGACCACAAATGTCTGTGTGAATAATTTGTAGAACTCCTGTGCTTCTTTTGGCGTCTTTCTTAATTTTCTTTACATATTTTCCTTTAATGCATTCTCTACATTGTTCTAAGTCGGAGAACTCTAATGGAGGAAGAATATCAATCTTAACTAGTCTTTCTATTCTCCCCCTCGAAATATGGCCTAAACGACAGTGCCATAATTTCGACGACTCATCCAGAGTTCTCTTTCGTTTCCTGTTTACATTCGTAGACGAGGATTCAATCACTTTCTCGCACGCGACGTTCCCATTATCGCATACGATATTCACATCATCACATAATGATAACAAATAAAACTCATTTTGTAAGATGGCAAGACCAACTTGCCCTGCCTGGTGCACTACATGAAGTATCCACTCTAAAACGTTTGGAAATTGTTCACTGCCCTAGTATTAAATTCGTGGACAAATGTTTTCACAAAATCGCCGCCCTTGAAGTGCTCTCTGTCAGGGGTGTTCCAAATTTTGCTGAAGCTTTCAAGATGCATGTAGAAGCGAAGGGATGCACATGGAGCAGATCAACGCTTCTCGCAAGTTCTCAAATTGATGACTTGAGATCCTCAACGTACTGTAGGACCGAAATGGCGGCGAGGGGTGAATGTCGCTATTTTCAAAATCGCCCGAGAAATCAAACACTGATTTTTCAAACAGATGCAAGACAAAGTACCTCACAGAAAATTAAAATTAATTTTGCTGAAATTTGGAACGCATGCGATACCTAAAAATTCAGCATAAATCAGTGATTAACCAGTAAAAATTTCAACTGACAATAATGTTGTTTGATCTGCATGCAAAATGGTCAAAGATCAGCAAAAGAAATAAAAAGAAAAGGCATTCAATGGAGATCACTGCATGCAGCCGTGAGGGAGTTTTTTTGATGCTCTGAACCTTGGTCGAAAACAGCATAAATATTCAGGGACTTGACCAAAAGCAATGAAATTTGTGATGTTTCCTTTTCCTCTTCAACTCAGAAGTGCATAAGGATAATCTAAATAGAATTAGGCACTTCTGGAGCTGAGGATACCAACTTTTGAGCAAGAATTTCAGAGACTTGTCAAGAACTGAACACCTACAGGGAGCACACTCAAATCCAAATTACTCCAAGGTCTTAAGTCCAATGCACATGAGATTTTGCAGGTATGATAGCAATAGCATAAGGACTACTCAGACCAAAAATTGAGACAATTCCTCAAGGGAATCAAGATCTGGATCAAAACCCTAGAATTAGAGAATGAAGAACAGGGACCTTTCAAAAATTCAAATTGCCATCTCTTCACTGATCCTTTGGCTATGAAATTTTAGAGCTAGATACTAGATAGCCTCAGAGCTCTCCATACCAAATTCCATGCCATCTCTCCAAAGGAATCAAAAGCTGCACTAAACCCTAGAAATGAAAACGGGAGGAAATCAAGAACAGAGGAACTCAAAAATGCAAAACTGAAATTAAGCAAGGCTTGCTCTTGGGATTAAATAGCCAAATGGCTTTTGAGCATCACCCATGTCATAGCAACCCATTTTGGTACTCTAGAGCAAGCAAGAACTCAAAAATCAAAAAGCTCAGAAATCATGCAAATGGAGCATGGAAGAACAGAGAGCAGCACGAATAGAAAAACTTCAAATTTTCATTCATTAAAGCAATAGGATCACAGAGGAGTCCCAATACGCATGGACATTAGAACAAGAAAGTGATTACAAGCTTCTCACTCCATCTCCAACCTCTCAATCCTCAACCATGAATGCTTGGAGTGGATGAACTCACATAGAACACATGGTAGAGACACAGAGGGAGCACACTCTAACAGACTCTGTCTCTCCCAACCACTCACACCCACTAAAGCCTAAAGCCAAAACAACCACTAAAAACTCTTTTGACTCTAGCAAACCCTAATTCCTTTCCAAGTGCTCAAGTGGACATGCAGCCACCACCTCATATATATAGCCTCCGGATAACGGGTTTTCACCCCGTTACGCCCGCTAAGTCCAACGGAGCCCGCTCCCGTTTGTGCAGCCACGTGAATTTCCCGATTCGCCCCTCGTGCACCTTCCGAGAAGCTTCCGCGCTCCTTGCCTCGCACGCCTCGCAACCACCTCGAGTCCACCGTCTTCGACACATCCCGACCGTTCGACCTCGGCGCCACTGCGCCTAGTCCGGTCCACCGTGTCTCGCCATGACTCGCCTCGATGTCCTGCGCCCACGGACAAGAAACACATCAAATAGCATTGCTCGATATATGAAAGCGTAAATACAATCATGCTTACCATGACAAAGTCCAAACTCGTCGAAATTATCGAATATACATCCTAATCTCATACGACCAAGTTTGACCAAGTCGACCGAGCCCGATTGCACCACGCAACGACTCGGCTCCGAACCACTCAAACCAAACTCGACTTATCTAAACCACGGTCAATTACTCATCATACACATATGACCACCTCCACATGGTTCATCAGTACCAGTTTGCAAGTTGCTTACCAACTTACAGAAGTTGGTGATAAAGGATACTAGAGTCGCACACATGTCTGAAGAGCAAGGACAAGCACTTCTTCTTTTATCTCTTCAAGAACTTGAGTTTACCTACTGCTTCAAGTTGAATGCTCTGCCCAATGTATTGCACAGAATGCTCACCCTCAAGCAGCTGAAATTTACCAGTTGTGGCACAATAAATTCTTTGCCAAATGATGGGCTGCCAGCATCGCTTGAGAAATTGACCATCTGGGCATGCCATAATCTGTATGACGAGTGCCTTGAGCATGGCACCGAGCGGCACAAGATCACACATATTAGTGAGATAATCTTGAAAAGGTAAGTTCATTGATTCAAAGATGACTACAAGGTCGTATGTCGTTTCGTTCAAATTAGTCATTTAGTATCCCTCTGTGCTCTGTTTGGTCTCTCTGTGTATGTGTGTCATAACAAAAAGTGATCTTTGTTGAGCAAAAACTATCTCTGTGCTCTGTTTGGTCTCTCTATGTGTGTGTTTCGAGGAGAACAGTAGGGAAGAGCCTACCGGAATATATTAACTAATTTAAACAGTAATAGGATCATTTTTCGAGGAGAACAGTAGGGAGATTCTACTGGAATAATTGACTAATTTGAACAGTAATGGGATTATGCTGAGCGTGTGTTTCGAGAAGAACAACAGTGGGATTATACTGAGTGCATACTTCGAGGAGAACAGTAGTGGGATTGTACTGTATGTCAACAGATTTCTGTTTTGTTCCAACTCGTTAGAATATATAGAAGGATACTGTCGGGAAGATCGCACTGAAACTTTTAGGGTTATCTCACTGAAGCCATGGTCACAATAAACTGAAATACACTAATATGCAGTGTCTAGCTTTCTTGCGCATACACTTAAAATTAGACAGCACTAATATGCAGTGGTTTTGTTTGCAACAGGGATCAGGATGAGATGGAGAGCCTACACAGCATTTCGGACGAGTTGGCGTCCATTGAAGCAGGGTCATCGGGAGATAGCGTATAGATTCTTGTAACTCTATTGTATTTAAATAAATTATTACTAAGACCAGAACCCTACGTGGCTAACGACTGTATGAGTACACAGTTTCTATTTATTACTCTGCTGCATAACTCAGGTAAGACATATTATTCGTTGGAGCGGTGTTCTACCGAGCAAATAAATAATAATCTGTTGCCTAAGTGTTATTACCCTCAGAGTAATGACATGGAGCACCACATTACACTAATATGTTCCCTAGTAGACCGAGGATATTTTTATCAAGCTGCAAAATTTGTGTAGTTTATTCAATAGGCGTAACTCGTCATGTCTAATGTGGGCATTAAACTTCCTCTAATGCTCTTCCTTCTGAGCTAATTGTACCCTAGGATAGTAGGATTTACCCTGCTGGTTATTGATATAATGCATGAAATCCATAGATGCGGTGGTACATATTCTGCAATGTTGATTGATAGGGAAAGGTAACTACTTCGAATCTGGCAACAGCAGTAGCTGGTATCACGTTTTTCGGTGCTAAGTACTTCACAAACTGAAAGTGTTATCAGGTGGTTAGACCATCATTCTCACCCTAATGAAATTATTGCATAGTAGAAACAAATAATTCACGTCAAGCACAGTAGTTCATCCCCATTATCGATCATTATCAAGGTACATCTTTCCTATCTATTCCGATGTCCACGATTAACAATTAACATCTTGATTTATGCTAACCTTCACCACCACTACAGACAGTGTTATTACAGACGGCTCAGAATCGTCATCACAGACGGTTCTTGAACCGTCTGTGTTTATGTGTCAGTGATAATAGGTGGTTATCACAGACGGCTCCCACGCCGTTTGTGATAATCTACAATACAGACGGTCTTTCAGAAAAACCATATGTGATAATCGACTAACACAGGCGGTTTTTTATAAAAACCGTCTGTGATATTCGATTATCACGGACGGTTCATATCACAGATGGTTCGCTGTTCCGAACTATTTGTGATATACACCATATCACAGACGGTTAATAACAAAAACCGTCTGTGATATCATTCATATCACAGACGGTTCAGTATTTGAAACTATCTGGGATATTTATCACAGACGATTTGGAACACTGAACCGTCTGTGATAGCTATTTCAACAGCGATTTTGTTTGCCTTTTTTTGGCTAGCATCAGGATATGTTAGCCATGCCCTCTGACAGCGGCCGATGGATCAAAGCGATTTTGGTCTCCCAAGCTGGTCGTTGAAATCGGTGACGTGGTCGAATGGGGCTGTGGTCAAGGGGTCATGGCCAAAGTCGAGGGTCGTGGTCGAAGTCGAAGCCATTGTTGAAGTGGGCAGTGATCGAAGTCGAAAGGCTGTGGACGAAATTGGTCCGCGGTCGAAGTCGAAGGGCTATGGTTGAAGTTAGGCCGTGATCGAAGTCGAAGTCGAAGGGTCATGGTCAAAAGCCAAACCGTGGTCGAAGGGGACAGTGGTCGAAGTCGAAAGGCCGTGGATGAAGTCGGTTCGTGGTCGAAGTCGAAGGGCCGTAATCGAAGTTGAAGTGTTGTGATCGAAGTCCAAGCAATGGTCAAAGTCGGGGCCGAGCAGGCTAGCGCTGGCAATCAGGCGACAGGGCACAAGCACACCGGGGGCCTGCCAACGTACGACCACCAGCGATGGTCGACCACTTCCGACCTACGATCAAGTGTGATGGTCGATGGCTTCTAACTTACGACCACGAGGTGTGATCGAAGGCTTCTAATTTATGACCATGAGCACTGGTTGATGTGTTTCGACTTATGACCATGAGGTGTGGTCGATGTCTTTCGACTTACGACTACAAGCGTTGGTCGATGCGTTCCGACTTACAACCACGAGGTATCCTTGATGGCTTCCGACTTACGATCACGAGCGATGGTCGTCGGCTTCGATGTACGACCATGAGCCATTGTCGAAGGCCGATTTAGGACCATGATCTATCGTCGATCGCTGCCAACTTACGACCACCAATGATGGTTAACCACTATCGACCTACGATCACGTGCGATGGTCAACGGCTTCCGACTTACGACGACGAGGTGTGCTCAAGGGCTCCCGACCAACGACCACGAGGTGTGGTTGATGTTTTCTGACTTATGAGCACGAGGTGTGATCGATGGCTTTCGACTTACTTGACGGGTTTAAAAACTTTTAGAACATGTTTGTATGCATATTCTAAAATTTTTTACCACTCGTGAGTTTTAAAACATGTAGTATGATAAATTTTAAAAATCGTAGCATCGCACGGGCATTCAACTAGTTACACTAATATATAGTGGTTTTGTTTGCAGCAGGTACCCCTTGGTTTTCTTCTGGACTCGAAGAGGAGATAATTTTGCCCAACATTTAGAATGCTAGAATAATTGTTCTTCTACACTTCTACAGCATCCACCTTTGGTGTGACTTTGAGGTACTTCCTGACCTAGCTGCAAGATTTGCTTGTTTTGGACAAAAAATAAACTTTGATCTAAAGAGGAATTGCTCAAGTTGGATTTACGTAGACGCATTAACATCACCCATTCACTCCCAAAAGCAATTCCTTTGCCGTGCGTTGCCGAATACAGAACCATCTCGATGCACATGATATATACCTGACCAGTGTTCTAAAAAGGGTCTACAAGGACATATACTTAGCCATATATAAGTAACAAATGCCTCTATTTGCTAACCGGTTATCTGCATAATCGGACCAATTATACCACATAATAGATCGATTATACCATATAATAACTGCTAGTTTGGGTTACCGGTCAAGTATCGATTGCCGATTTTTAGAATCTTGTACCTGACACACTAAGTTCTGGGCTGGCACAAAACTGAACTGAACATCTCGGTGCCCATGATGATGTACCAGCACGTTATCTTTCTTATCCGGTCGACTCCGCCTGCCAACGCGCTGCTTGCCCGCTATGCAACCCCGCAATACGGTCGTGAGCCGCCGCCAATGGGAAGTTCCCTAGTAGACCAAGGATATTTTTATCATGCTGCAAAATTTGTGTAGTTTATTCAACAGATGTCATGTCTAATGTGGGTATTAAACTTCCTCTAATGCTCTTCCTTCGAGCTAATTGTACCCTAGGATAGTAGGATTTACTCTGCTGGTTATTGATATAATGCATGAAATCCATAGATGCGGTGGTACATATTCTGAAATGTTGATTAATAGGGAAAGGTAACTACTTCGAATCTGGCAACAGCAGTAGCTGGTATCATCTTTTTCGGTGCTAAATACTTCACAAACTGGAAGTGTTATCAGGTGGTTAGACCATCATTATCACCCTAATGAAATTATTGCATACTAGAAACAAATAATTCAAGTCAAGCACAGTAGTTCATCCCCATTATCGATCATTATCAAGGTACATCTTTCCTATCTATTCCGATGTCCACGATTAACAATTAATATCATGATTTATGCTAACCTTCACCCTAAACATGCTCATCTGGAAGACAGAGAAAGTAAATGGAGCATCTAAACCGCTGGAATTCATTGAGAAGAAGCAACATTACTACGACAGCATGCCGGATGAGGCGAGGGAGTGGCGGACGTGGTTGCGCTGATGGGAGGGCGAAGGGCGAGAACCGGGAGGAGTGAGGGGGAACTGGTCCATCTGGACCGGGAAGGGGATAGTGTGACCTCGCGAGCGGCGCCTAGGGCAATAAGGGACGGGGTGCCCGACGAACAGTGGGATGTGGTAAGCAGGGAGAACTACTGTACTACTGTAGATCGCACGTTGATTGGGCTGGCCACCGCAAAAACCATAGTATCTATAATATGATTCACACATTAGATCAAGAAGTAGTTCTTACCACCAAACCTAACCAAGCAAATTCTCGAGCAATGCAAGAATAGCAAACAACAGACCAGACTAGATATCTCAGAGAGGAATAATCATATATGCAGGGCCGGCTCAACGTTTGCAAGGGCCCTAGGACGAATTCGGCTCTATGGGCCCTTTACTATAAATTTTTTTCTACTTATAAAATATACAGTTTAAACTTTAATTTGTCTAAAGTGACACAAATCAATAGTTTTAACATGATAAACTAATTAGGTACTAACTAGTTCATAAACCAAATGTAACTAGTAAGAATTAATTTACCTCAAATAGGAGCGACAAATATCCAATGTCTTTCATAAAAGGAACTTCTTCTAGCACTTTTGATGCAAAATCATTAATAATAACATCGAGATCAATGTCGTCCAAGATATTCTTCTCAATGCACACATAGCCAAACCATTCAATCTTTCTTGTGACATAGTAGACCGCAAATAGTTTTTCAGCAATTTCAACTTTGAGAAACTCCTTTCAGTGAGGCTACGATCACACAGTACGATTAGAAGAATTCGATATGCAAGAGACATTTGGGTAGCAATCTGCGGTATAACGAATGAAGAATCTCAGATGCCGACATCTTATCATTTTACAAAGTAAAGTAAACAACAAGAACATAAAATCCTAACGTAATTTTTGAAGTAGATGTAGATGAGTTCATGAGTAGATCACTAGATGTCTAGATGTAAATTGTTGTCTACTTGCCTAAGCTCGGCGATGTGACGGCCGACGGATGCAGATGGAATCGACTGCGACGGATGCGGGATTGATTTGGAGTCTCGGGCTGCCGGCTGCGACGGCCTCACGCACGGGCTGAGGGCTCACAGCTCACGGCCACGAAAGACGATCAGTCGATCACGGCGCAGCCGCGCAGGGCGTTTACACGCGAATGCATGGCTCATTGCCTCATTTGGCCGCACGAACACATGCTTGCATGCATGCGGCATGCGAATTTGCAGCTGGCTGCCTCTGGAGTTTGGGCTCGCGCGAGACGCCGTCGGCCGTGTGGCGCGCTGGTGGCCCGCCCGCGCCGGGGTGGGCCTCCACGGCCGGGCCCTAGGCCGTCGCCCCTCCGGCCACCCCCTAGAGCCGGCCCTGCATATATGCACTAAGTTCACACAAATATTCAACACACATGCAAGACCTAGGGTTAGATTACCTTGGGCGGAAGATAGGCCGTGCAGGCGAATGAGCGCGTAGTTGTCTTGAGGCCATCTTCATGGCACCAGCTCGTGCTTGCGCCCAAACACCCGCAGCTGCCTGGCGTGGGCGCATAGCGTCCGTCTAGGGTTTCGAGATCACGGAGTTGAAGATGGAGGCTGCCTTGCTGTCGTCGTGGCGATCCGATGCGGTGCTCGCATGCAGGCGCTTGTCGACGGCGGCTGGGATGCGCGTCGTCGCGGCCGCACAAGGCGTCGTGGTGGGCGAACGGCGGTCACTACCGAGCTCGGCAGCTTTGCGAGTGCGGCAAAGGCTTTGCCGAGTGCCACCCACGGCATATCTCACACGGCAAAGTTTCGACGGCAAGAGCTCTTTGCGAGAGCTTTCATCGAGCACTCGGCAAAGGCTTTGCCGAGTGCCGAAACGACCCTCGGCAAAAAAAAGGTCAGTGGACGGTGAGAACACGGTGACGACGTCTTTTGCCGAGTGCCAAGACGGAATGGCACTCGACAAATCCTTCCAGTTTGCCGAGTGTCGTGGTAATGACACTCGGCATAATCTTAAGCTTTGCCGAGTGTCATGGTAAAGACACTCGGCAAAGACTAAGAGTTTACCGAGTGTCATTACCATGACACTCGGCAAAGTATGTTCCCAGAATGCACAGAAATGTTACTTTGCCGAGTGTTTTTACTATGACACTCGGCAAAGCCTCCCTTTGCCGAGTGTAACACACGGCAAAGTGGCCAAAAACTGCATATTTTAATTGTTTATTGCACCCCACTCAAACAAGTCACAATATATCACAGATATATCACATATAGTCCACAAGTAATCACCACAAGTGTCATTCACAACCATTCACCAAGTGAACCAAGTGCAACCACAATATATCACATATAATCCAAGTGCATCACCAAGTGAACCAAGTGCAACCACAAGTGAACCAAGTAATCCAAGTGCAACCACAAGTGAACCACAAATGCAAATCTAAGTATCTCCAAGTACCATTCACAATAAGCATCACAACCACAAGTATCATTCACCAAGCTGGCCACCCCGACTGATGTGGTGGGTCATGAGGCACATCATTCGAAGCCGCCGATTGATTCTGCACAAAGGAGAAGAGATTGCATGTGTGAGACAAGATTTAAAGTAGGAACATACAAACTTAAACATTCATACTCCACTAGCTCAGGTGAAAGGAACTTGATGCTGACTTGGAAGTTAGGCCGTAATGCACAAGAGATATGGACTTAAGGTTTTTGTAGTGTGTTCTAACTTTCCCTCAACACAAAAGAGTTTTGCAACTTAGAGACAATCCTATCAACTTGCCTATAGCTAATCTAAGAAGGTAGAGCTCATACAAGCAAAGCACAAGCGAAAGCAATAAACATAGTAAGTAAAGAGCTCAAGGTAGAGAAGGCAAACTCACAGGAGTAGTTGCAGGAGGAGGTGGAGGAGGGAATAGCTCCGGTGGCAGAGGTTGACCCATCCTCTCGCCAAGACTTTGCATCCACTGAAACATCTGCTCCATCCTCTGCCGCTCGGCCTCATTCCTCTGCCGATCGGCCTCCATCCTCGCCGCCATCTCCTCCCGTAGCCTCTTCTCTTCTTCCAGCTGGGCCTACAATATTTCACCCCAATGTTACAATGCAAAGCAAAGGTATGTAAAAATTAATGAACGACGAATAAAACAGAAATAACCTGGAGTGCCTCCATCCGGGATGTGGTAAAGTGTCGGCCATGGGCGTATGGCGGGCTTGAGCTCGTGCTCCTTGCTCGAATCGGGAGAGTGGGAGTAGTGGCGTGTCGAGTGTCTTGTCGCCAATCCAGTACCGCCCATGCTTCTTGCCTCCTCCCACCCTCATGGCGACTTCTCCATCAAGGTCCCGGGTGCTCGGATCGTACTCGGCCCATGGACCGCCCTTGCCATCGATGTGTACTCACCGAGGCGGTGTGGACGGTCGCATTGCTGTACACCGAGGGCGGGTCCTCGGGTTGTAGTCGGCGTCGGACGTCGCCTTGCCCTTGTGGGCCAAAGCCCATGCCTTGAAGCGGGAGCAAGGCTGGCCACCATGTGACGACATTGCGAAAAAACAACAAGATGATTAGAAATTATGCGAATTGAGCGTTATAATAAAGAAATGAATTCACGTACCCATGTAGCGCGAATTCGTCGAGGCTCTGATTGCCTTGATGGTGTGGTGCACTGGCATCATCAAACGCCACTCCGCAAGCGTTGTGCGTCTCCTCCCACTCGCGGCGCACCACTTGTCCACCATCTGTGCTCGAAGATGGAGATCTTGGGCGCACCACCACGAAGGCACCTACACGTCATCAAGTATATGACATATAAGAAGATCAAATTAAGCGTACTTAATCTCGAGAAAAATCAGTATTAATGTTCTATATTTACCGCATGTATTCTTCCCGGTCACCTCATGTTTCTTGCTTGAGTTTTGTTGATCTTCACTCCAAGGTAGGTAGCGTTGTATGTTACGATGGCCACGGGCGCGCCTCGTAATGCATGTCCTTCACGAGTTTATAACAGGCTTTGTAAGCCACACTAGCCGCCTTGGCCTCATATCCCTCCCGGCATCTGAAGAAATCACGCATATAGACGCGATGTATCCGGTCATTATTTAAAGAATGTCCAATGAATGCGATGTATTGAGCAATGTAGTGCGAGGAAGACTTACCACGCTTGGCGTCACCCGCTCCGCCTTGTTGGCGAATACCACCGCCATCCCGATCCGTAAATCGGGAAGGCAACGAGTGGTCCCACGTGTAGGCGGCTCCGCCCTCGCCAAACGCAACCGGGCCGGGGAAGTTTAGCTTTGCACAAAAGACCCGAGGATGCCATTGACATGGCGTTTGTGATCACCAGAGCCACAAGCGCCCAACCCCGCCCAAGTGATTAAGATAAATTATTAGCTTCTATTGTGATTTTCAACATATCAAAGGAAAAAGTAGTGATAACATCTAAAGTTACTTACCTAGCCCGGTGGGTCGAATCGTGGCGTCTCTCACGAGGTATCGGTCGCCTCGGGAGGGTCGAGGGACCTCGCAACCAGACACCCGACGAACCAGAGGAAGCGGAACCCCCTGCCGCCTCCTCCTCCTGCTCCTCCTCCTCCTCCTCCTGCTCCTCCTCCCGCTCCCGCTCCTCCTCCCGCTCCCTCTCAAGAATGCTCCTGCTCCTCCTGCTCCTGCTGCTCCTCCCGCTCCTCCCACTCCTGCTCCCCGACTGCTCAGCTGCATCGGGCCGTCTTTGGTAAAGCGACCTTACGTTCCTCATACCGCCCACCATCTTTGTTCAATCACCTGCAATTAAAAAGAGTAAACCAATAAGCACAGATAAACAAGACGTACTTAGAAAGAGATGCAAAATAAACAAAACATAATTAGAAAATAACAAAGTATTACATGTATTAGAAATAATCATCATGATCGGGATTAGCTGGATCATAAGTCTCATCATCACTATCAGCCATGTCCATATAATCAACACTATTCGAAGGAGCAATGTTGTCATCACTGTCATTGCCTAAATGTAATCGCTGAAGTAATTCTAAGTCCTTCACATTCACCATGGTAGATCCACCGGGTATAGTCTGCCGTAAATCCAAACTTGCAAAGATGTTTACCCATGACCTCCTTTGTTTGTCGACGCGTGTTTGCACATCTGCTGCAGGGACACCAAGTGGCACACGCTCCTTTAACCTTGGCAAATGCTAGTTCCAAGAAAGCATCGGTCTTCTCAATCCATTCATCCTTGGGCTGTCCAAAAATAGGTGAAGATAGGTCCTAATCCCACCCGAGGATGCGTAGATGAGGTTAGTTTCCATGCTCTACTCCTATCCGAGACAGAATTTCGGCAGCACCTCCCCGCTGTTCTCCAAATACACGTCTGGCGGGAGATTGTGTATCCGGAGAACAACAGGGAGATGGTGCGAAACTCATCACGGATCGGAGTAGACCATGAAACTAACCCCATCTACGCATCCTGGGCTGTCAAAAACGTGGACAATTGAAGCAGATACGGTTATAGATATGCAAAGATCTGCATATTTCCAACCGTATCTCTTTCAACGGAGACGCCTAACTAGGTTACGTAATCTATGAACATGAATAAATAGCTGAGCGTAAACCGAGCAAGGAAAAGGGTAACTCACAGCACGTAGATTGTCTACGTGGGAAGACAAGCTGTCGGAGCCGAGGGAGACGTCCACGGCTCCAACCCGAGAAGCAGAGGTACACCGCGTAGTCGGGAGCCCAGCCCAGGAACCGCCCTCAGCCAAGGCGGCGGCGGTGGGCGGCGGCGGTGGACAGTGCAATAGCCTCTCCTGCAAAAAAAAGGAACATAATAGTGTCAATTGAAAATTTCGGCAGCACCTCCCCTGCACGGTGAGGTTTCCAAAACCTGCAACAAACGAATAGCACGATGGTCGACAACCACACCAACGGCACGATGGCCGACAACCACATATACGGCACGATGGCCAACAACCACATATACGGCCGAAACACATATACAAACCAACCTGCAGGAGCCGTCGGGCGGGGGAGGCGTCGGCGGCGGCGGCGCGGCGCGGGGCGGTCGAAGCGGTGGCAGGGCAGTTGAAGCGGTGGCCGAGGCGGCGCGGCGGCATGGCCGCCGCGCGGCGCGGCGGCGGTGGCATGGCGAGCGCGCGGCGCTTGGCGCGGCGGCCGTGTGTTTGTTGCGTGTGTGAGCGCGGCCGCGGGGAAATGTTTTGTTTGTGTTGTTTGTCGAGTGCCCCCGATCTGGCACTCGGCAAAGCCCTCCTCCTTTGCCGAGTGTCGCCCACAAGGCACTTGGCAAAGATTTTTTTTTAATAAAACTTCCTTTCCTCTCTTTCTTTTCCATAACGTGTTTTACAAATTTGTTCGAATGTACTTTGAAAATGCCTTGTCAAATTCACTCAACAATGCATATTCGATGCTTCTACGAATATTAGACCATTATTTCATGCAGTTATAGCTCAAATTCAATTTATATCAATTAAAATTCTATAATTGCAGTTTAAAAATTAAAATTATCAAACGGATCCGAAAAATTACCAAAATTTCACATGAAACAATCTCTGTTGTCTATTGCCTATACAAAAAGTTTTGTAGTCAAACCACAATTCGACTGTCACTTTGACTCCAAATCTTACCGGATCCTTCTCAACTCTACGCTTCTTCTTAAGAAATGCTTCGGTTTGTAAGCATCGTACGTGACAACTTATGCAAAATCTTCTCAATTTTTTACCATAGCCTCCATGTATGATATCATGACATCTTGACAAATCTCATGATTTTCAGACTTCGTTTGCTTTTTTAAAAATTTAAAAACCATTCGGCCACACGTTCGTGATCGTGTTTCCTGAACAAGATGTTCGAAATTCCTTTTCATTTCACAGGTAAGGCCTCAAACCGGGCTGAATAACATGAATATCATTTTTCTACTCATTTTTTTTCTATTATTTGAATCACTTGCAGTTCAAATTTGACTTGATTCAAAAAATTGCTTGAAATGCAATTAATTAATTAAATATAGCAAACAAATACAAAAATATACCAAATTTTAACATGGAGTACCATATATTGTATGTGGAGAGTAGAAAAAGTTTGAAGGGTAGGAAAGGAAAAGGTTTTATTTCTTTGCCGAGTGCCGCAAAAAGAAACACTCGGCAAAGAGCTCTTTGCGGAGTGTCAACTCCAGACACTCGGCAAAGTTCTAACGGCGGCGGCTGACCTCTAGCGGACGGCGGTTGGTGCCGAGTGTTTTATTTTTGCCGAGTGTTTTCTTGGCAGCACTCGGCAAAGAGCTTCTTTTGCCGAGTGTCTAATCTGCAAAGACTCGGCAAAGAGATTTTTGCCGAGTGTTTTATTTTCACCGAGTGTCCCGTGGAGGCACTTGGCAAAGTGGTTGTTTACCGAGTGCCGATAGATTGCACTCGGCAAAACTCCATGCACTCGGCTTTCGGTAGTGGGTGTGGGAGGCGAAGCCGACGTCGTCCTCGTCGGTGGCGGTGGTGAGGGTGAAGAGGCGGACATTGCGGCGGTGTCCGTCTAGGGTTTGCGAGGTAGGCGGGCGGAGATGGGGCTCTTCGCAAGTCGCCTGCGGCACCTAGCTTCGAGCTTCCTCCCGTGGAGCACGAAATGGGGCGCGCGGACGGCGACATCGAGGTGGGGTTCGCGGCTAGGGTTTGGGTTTACGTGGGGAGGCGGCGAGGGGCCAAGCGCCATGGCGATTAATGCCGCGGAAGCATCTAGAAGGGAGGAAGGTGCGCGAGGAGAACGTGGAGAAGAAAGCTAGCCCTAACCCTAGGGAGGAGGCGCGGTGGAATCCGCCGCCACGCCGCCGAGAGCCGCTGTGGTCGGTCGGGATTTTGGGGTGGGCGAGAGGTCGGTGGGCTTCGTCGTGGTATGAAATGGCCGCGGCAGCCATGCTCACGGCGGCCACCTCCTCTCTCCTCCGGTAAGCTCTCTCGTCGTCCTCTTCTATTCCACTCTCCTCCGATACAATCAAGCAGAAACCGCATGTCCGCATCCAATACAACGCCTTCTCATCCATCTTGTTACAGACGCGCTCCCTTGCTGCGGCCGCACGGACTTCGAGTCTCCGCCGCTTCCCTCCCCAAAGGTGACTCCTTCAATCAAGGATCTTACTTTGCCCATGTTTCCTTTGTAAAGCTGTTCGGAAATTTGGACCAATTACTAAAATTTTTGGCTGAGCCTAGAGCAATTCCCAGATGCTTGTATTAG
Organism: Dendrocalamus sinicus; assembly: GCA_036346575.1. Taxonomy (NCBI): domain Eukaryota; kingdom Viridiplantae; phylum Streptophyta; class Magnoliopsida; order Poales; family Poaceae; genus Dendrocalamus; species Dendrocalamus sinicus. The sequence continues at coordinate 76,229 of JAYEVI010000258.1, forward strand.
TGATATGTCCATAGTTCTAAATTAGTGAGCCATGTAGGATCAACCTAAGTGAATGCACTGCCCCCACAAGACATACATGAATGTAATCCTGGCATAAGATCTCGTGTAGGATTGGTGTGCATTAAGATCCTCTTAATGGGCTTCCGTTAATCCACAGCCGATTCGCTGTCTTGCGCCGCTCGCCCCGACCATGCCGCCGGCGGAGCATCTCAGAAATCATCTCCTCCTCTCGTCCCTCCATTGTCTTCGACAGAAAGAATCAAGAGGAAGGATCCACGCCCCCATTTCCTTGCCACCGGAACGAGCTGTCTAGATCTGTGCTTTTCCCTGTCTTCCCTATTTTTGATTTTTTTTTTCTTTAATGCGTGTTTTCAATCCACCATGCTAACTAGGTAATGTGCCTTCTTCCTCGTTCCATACCATCAAATTTTGCTTCCGTAATCTCTGGCTGCACTACGTAATGTTTTGCTGGGAGCCTAACTATAGTTATGTTGGCAAAATTTGTCATTGAGCTACATACACCTTGTTGCTTTAGCTGGCGCCTAGCTATAGGAGTTTGTGCATCTAAAAAACAAGGAGTTGGCTCACGAGGATGTTAACAGCCATAGGAGAAGCCGAAATAAATGACACGGTTTTTATAATCCATTTCTTCAAATAATTTTTTGGATCTAAAACTATATGTATCATTTACATCAACATCTTTGTCTTCCATCATCATCTTGAAAAAGCGTAAATAAAAGCTATTAGTCATACCTAAAAATCATCAGCTGTAACCCAAAAGAACATAGGGCTTGTTCTTTTGCAGCTTTTGGCTTCAGATTTTTTTTTTACAGTAACTAGCTCTTTAAACGGAGTGTCTTTTCAAGATGGGGTCTATTAGTTAATTGTAGTACATACTGTACCGACTTCATTTATATCGGCAAAAACCGCACGTGAGTTTCGGTTACTCTATAATATCTTACACGAACAGCCCAAAAGCCACAAGTCGTAACCAAAAGCCACAAGCCGCAGCGAACAGGCCTATTAATCAATACATAAGAGGAGGAAACGAATCGCTAGATCCATTTAAGGAGGTGTTCGTATTAGCTTTTGGTTCTAGTTTCTGCTTGGAGAAACTACAAACCAATATGAATACGTGACTTCTTCAAGCTGCTTTCTAACTCCTCTTACTCTCGTCTCACTTCGGGGATAAGGTAATGGGTCACGGGCGCATCACACACCATCACGCATCTTACTCCTCTTTCTTTTGTCTCACATGCGTATCTTTCCCTTACTTTTTCTAACGTTCACACATTCATTTTAAAAGTCAATTCTTTCTATCACTACTATTTATTTTTACTAAAAGCTATCAAATATAATAAAAAACCATCAGTCTCGACCTATACGAATGCCTCTAAGACCAACACTCCTTTTTGAGGAGTTTTAAGACTATTACTTGCAAAGCAATTTGTCATATCATATTGCCACAGTGATAGGCTGACATACGGTTAATGCATCCGAGTATCCGACTAACGAAAGTCTGCTTCATCTGTTGAGTACCACAGTCCAACTTGCCGGCTCGTTGCGTTCTTATTGATATCTGGGCCGTCGATTTGAGCGCAAATATCGGTCAAGAAGTCGGGAAATGGGCTTTTCTCGGCCAGTTAAGATCCCACTGTGATCGCCAACTTTTCGCCTTGTTAAGGGTGATTGGTTGGGCTTCAGTTTTTAGATTCGGTTTATTTTTCACTATTCATAAATTTCGTCTTTTCTCAAGTTTTGGTTTTTATTGAGTTCTTTTTCCCGTATTTGTTTGTATTATATGTGATGGGCTAACATATTTTTTTTTATATTTTTTAAATTTAATTATACTAAATAAGCCTATATCATCTACAGTGTTTTTTCAACTTGTCAGTGCTTTTCAGCCATAAACCACTAAAAATAAACCCAAATGATCACAAGTCTCCGCTCACGGCGCCCATCCGGCACAAACAACCACCGACCGGTCGACCACTGCCGCTGGTCTGCGGACGCGACACGCAACTAGCCCTTTCAAGCCACACTTTTCACTTTGAGTTGAAAACCATCATTCTAGTATGCCTTGAAACAAAACCTTCATTAAACTTCGTAATTGGTCTTTCCAAAATTAAACATCAATTACAAGTGCTACTGTTAAGTCTTTCCTGAGTCGTTATACAATGCAAGTAGAACTTTACCGACTTCGATTTATATAAACTCTTTCTTCCGTATGCAATATTTGGAGACCTTCGCATATATGTTTATGGCACCGTAGCGGTGTTTTTTTAAAATTTTGATATTTAAATATCTGTTTTTTATAAATCTAATATTTTCTCTAAGTTCAACGGCCACAACAAGTGATATATATCTTCTACCATGCTTTTCTAGCTCAGCAGAACACGTGAGCGTTGGAGCGCTCAGGACAGCAGCGACACCCAGGGTAGGCGGCGGGCCGGTCGTGCCGAGAAGGCCAGGCTCGGCAGGTCCACGCCAAGTACTAGGCAGCACCGCAGTACTTGGAGCTCACACGACGCCCTAGAAAAGGATGCAGGCAAACTGAGATACAGAATTGAGAGGAAAATAGAGAGGGTGGCGAGTTATTTTAAAACTTGCCAGTGCTTTCCTTTGTATTGCAGCTATTCTTCTCTCCTCTCAAAAGAAGATAACCAGGGACAATGCGCAATGAGTCTGGTACAACTTTTTTGTAATGACCTCTTTAGGTTTGTAGGGGACCTACACCTACAAGCAAAAAAAGAATAAAGGATTGGCAAAAAAAAACACTTATAATGGAATGGTTCTGATGGAGATGAAGAGCTATTATTCTCTTCACTGAAAGGAAGAAAACAATACATGGGTCTGTTCTAAGCGGTTTTTGATTTTTTTATTATAGTAACTAATTTTTAAATGAAATGTTTTTTTAAAACAAAGTCTATAAGTTGATTATAATACATAATGTAGTGATTTTATTTATATCAATCAAAACATCATATAAGTTTCTATTATTTCGTATTATCTCTCACAAATAGTCTAAAAACCATCAACCGTATAAAAAACTATCGGTAAAAAAACAAGCCCGTAAGAGGCAGATCAAGACTGACGGGGTGAGAGAGGGATAGGGCAATAACAAAGTGTCTGGTACAACTTTTTTGTATTGACCTCTTTAGACTTGCAGGGGACCTACGCCTACAAGCTAATAAAAGAATTAAAATATTGGCAAAAAAACACTTGTAATGTAATGGTTCCTATGGAGTGATGGAGATGGAGAGATATCAGATATCAGAGTTGGTGGGGGAAAGAATATGGATTTTGATGTGTTTGTGTCTTCTTTCTACTCATCTCAGTAAATCTTGCATGGATTGGATGTATTGTTTGGGGACAATGAAGTTCGTGTTATTGACTGTCTTTGTGCAATTGGCAATAAACAATTATCTATTTTTTGAATATAAAGCAATTATTTATTTGTCCATGTTGGATACAGTAGGGCAGTGGCGAACCCAGGATTTTACTAAAGGGTACGCCGCACTAAAATTTTTATATGTAGTTCGGTAAAACCATTTGTCAATTCGGTAAATAATTGTAAAATTTACACTGTAATTCGGTATACAGGCACTAAATAATAAGATAAGTCTTAAATTTAAGGATTAAATTGGAAATTGCACAAATTCAAGGATCGTACTGTAGCGCTCGGTTCCAGAAAAGAGTATAAATGAAAGAAGCGGTCTTTGCTTCGCAGTTTCTCAGTAGGTGAGAGAGCCTGAGAGAGAGGACTGGAGGAGAAATTCCAAAGTTTGACTACTGCTTTAGCCCCAGTCCAAAGTCTCCCTGCCTCTCTGCTTATCACCTTCCTGCTTCCCCTTTCACCGTCGCTTCCTGACTGGATCAGAGCTCCCTCTCAGGATGAAGAAATATTGCTTTAAGGATGAAGAAGCATTTGGCAGTCAATAAACTCAGAAACTTGGTGTATGTTCTTAGCCCACATTAGTTGATTGCCAAAACATTCCTTTGCAAAACTTGAATTCAGAACCCCTACTGGTTTTTCATGGTCCAATCTTTCATTTGTGCTCATATTGTTTGGAGGAACCATAAACAGTAAATTCATTCCTAGATGTTCCCCTAATTAATTTCCCACTGTCTGCATTGCAGCAATGAGGTGCCTACCTTTCTTTCATGGAGAAATCAAAGAGGAGGATCCCATCACCAAGTCAGCCTCCGTGCGGTCCTTCAGCACGACGTCGACAGAGCGTGATGTCCGGTCCGGCTCCGACCTCAACTCCATGAACGTCTCCGACATGAGCGCCGAGTCGATACGGAGGACGCAGTACCCCAGCTTCACTGACCGGCCTTGTAACCTCAGGCCCGTGCTACTCCGCGTCGGGGACCTCCCGCGCGGCGCACCACGCCGGACCTTCTCCGCGCCGCGCACCTCGCCCCAAGATGCCTCCTCCACGCTGCTCGCCCCGGGACGCCACCTCCGCGCCGTCTTTCTTGCTTGCCTGGTCTCGCCGCCTACTACTAGCTCGTCTCTAAGCCTACTCCCCTCGCCTCGAAACCATTTACCCCTGCCTCGGTCCGTCCGGGATTCCGCGCCTCAGCGCCGTGCGCCCGCGCCTTGGCTGGGCCCCAGGGTATGCCGTGGCCCACCCGGCATACCCTGTGGGTCCGCCCCTGCAGTAGGGTTCGTAGTTGGAGGGTAATATCTTCCTATGGATCTTTCCATTGTAGCATTTTTTTAATAATTATATTTTAGTCTTTTTATAGAGAAGCCTTGAAGATTTGGTACTTTCATTCTTGGAGTAGTGGCCACGGCTCCGTAGCGTCACCATCCTACCGGCGCTAGCGGCACCCATGCCGTTCGGTCGGCTCTGTTGGCTCTAAAAGCCACGCCGAGCCTCCTCATGCTTCCTCGCGCCTCATTCTCTACAATTAACTCAATAGAGCTTGCCCTTGCATGCATTTAGCTAGTGTCACCATCTTCTTTAGCTCCAATTGAATTTGCCCTTTTGCCGCTGTCGTCCCTTTGGTGAGTCTTCGGTCGATTCACCGTACCTGGAGCATCTCCATACCTCCCTTTCACTCCGCCTTTACTCAGTTTTGGCAGAACTAGACCCCAGCTCGTCGTCGCCGTTGAAGCCACCGTGTCATCTCGGGTCCACGTTGCCAGCCTATCTCAAGCCTCCCTGAGCTTCGCCAACCTTTTCGGTGAGCTCCCTATGCCCCCTAGATTATCTCCAAGCTATTCAATTTCTTTCCTCACCACCAGAGCCATGGCCGCCATGATTGCCAAGCTTCACCGCCGCTTCGCGCCGTCGCACTGCAGTGATGGTTCGTCGCCAACCACACCACCACCATGCCTAGAACTGCTGAGGTGTCAACAACCCATTTTGGGGGTTGCTAGAGCTTGCCGTCGCCTGCCTCACCGGTGACGAGCACGGCAATGCGTCTCCTCTGCGAGCAGTCACTGTAGTGCAATTATATTAATCAAAGTAATTAGTTTAAGTTAATAGGATTCATTAGTTTAAATTAAATAGTCACTAACATGTGGGTCTAAGTCATTAAAGAAAATGTTTAGAGACAATTTAAAACATTGAGTCACTGATGAACAGGCCCGCCTTTATGCCAGGGTCCGCTTTTCAACCGCTCGCCTCATTTCCTTAAGGAAATTAATCCAAAAGGAAATGAAAACCCAGAGGGTTCCACCTATAATCACTCATATGATTTCCTTCAGAAACAATGAGGAAAGCGGACCCATCTGTTAGTCTCTGAAGCCTTTTCCAATAAGACAAATAAATGAGAAAAGAAATTAAAAACCCACGGGGCCCATCTGTCAGTGGGATGGACTCTATCTCCTCTATTTATTTTCAGGATTTTTCTTGAATTCAAATTTTGGAAGGCTTGTTCTCACTCATTTTAAATACAAATTAAATGAAATTTGTTTCTAAATTTATCTAAATTCAAGATCTTTCTATTAAAATCAAAAGCACAAATTTTAGATTTCATTTAAATTTTCATGTGGATTTTATTTGAATCTTTAGTATTTATTTGAATTTTGTCGTGACCATTCAACTATAATTCGAAGACCTGGAAGAGCCGTGGTTCGAGCCCAACCAAGACCAACAAGGTTGTGAGCCAGGTGAGTCAATACATTGATCATGTTGAACCTACTTTTGAATGCAGTTTATATTGATTTAAATTATCAAATTGAATGCATAAATTTACTGTGCAAATTTATGTTCATATTAGGCTTTTAGTTACTTATCTATTGATAATTGTGCTAATATTTCTCACTCCTTGGCACGTGAACAATAAATCTTGTCGCCCTAGAGATAATGATAAATATACTAGATATAAGCCCATATCAAGCGCCATGGTTAGTTTTTCTTAGATACCCAGGGTATTAACTTGTCGTGACATCATTTCAAACATGAAAAATATGATTTAGGATAGCCATCGGATGGGAATGGCTGACATGTTGAACAAAGTTATTTTATGCTTTCAAAAACCCTAACAACTTGCTTCATATCTGGACGGACGGTAAGAGGTGTTGGTGCGGATGTAGCACGATAATTGAAATTGTGGTAAAATCGTCTAGATAACCCTAAGGACGTAATCCTGTAACCCCTTTCCAATGTAAAATAATGCAACAATAAGTCTATAATGGGTGTGACCTAGCCAATTAATTTGCATTGACTCAACATAGGTTGCACCATTTGGATGAATACGAGTTGTGTTACTGGATGTAAGCGTCGTATGTCACAAGAGGGGGCCTCTGTGGTGAGTGGATGTAACCCCATAGCGGTAGAAACCTTAGTAGGTATAGTCCCATTGGAAAGGTGCATTGTAAAGGCAGTGGTGATCTTCTTGATTCACATGTCTAAGGAAACATGTAGAATATAACAAGTTGATTATCTCTTGTGGGTAAAATATGTCACATCTGTAAAGTGAAAACTGTTTGAACAGTCGTGCCTACGGTCATGGGCAGACATAGGAATTTACTCGAGTTAGTGTCTATTTACAAAATGAATCCTTATGGTGGGATGAAAAATACGATGGGTAGTTGTAACCCTAAGTTGATTTTCCCTGGGTAGATGTAACTCAATGATGATAATAGATAGATGTAACCCTCGTAATAAAACTAGCATATGGTGGATGGAACCTGTACTACTATTAATATTATGCACTTTCACATTCTTTAAGAAAACATGGTAAGATTTTGTATTTATTGTAACTTTCAATTAATGTCTCTAGCAAATAAAAGAACATGAGTCTCTCCTTGTTAAGCCATTCATCTATACTACTGCATTTTATGTGTTGGCTCGTGGAGCACTATTGTTGGTGCTCACCCTCGCACATTGAATTAACTCAAAACTGGTAGATCAAGACCACTACACTTACTACACTGTTTTAGGACCAGATAGAGATGAAGACGGAGGAGATTAGGTCATTCTCTAGTAGTAGTTTAGTCCTTACCTCGGCTAGGTAGATTTTGATAGTGATCATATGCACACATATTATCTAAGCTTGGATAATACATGTCGTACACATTTACTCCTAGTCGCTTATCTGTGGCAATATGTGGCATCACCTTTTGCTTTTTTGCTTCCGCTTCCTCTTTTGTAATGTAATCATTTGGCATGATTGACCTTTTATATAAAACTCAACTCGATATATGATATTTAAACTCTGTTATGTAATATATTGTTTGAATCATTCTATGCGACGTATGAAATGATTCAGTGATGTATTTGTGAGCACTATCTACTGATATAGGGAATAGTGCGGTGGAATCACAAAGAACTTTGGATTGATGAAATCTGGGCCTGACTTGTTGCGTGCCGCAACTACCAAACTTGGAGAGGGGGTTAGATTTGAAAAAATGGATGCCCAAAGGCTAAAACTGAAAAAAGTCGTTATGGTGACATATATGTAAAGGCCTCCAATATTTGCCAAAATATTCAACAAAATTATATAAACAATAGCATTCGAAAACAATTAGCCAGTTCATAAACTTTAAAATATCAACAAAGCCCCATATGTTCTTAGGAATGAATTTGCAAAAGAAAACAAAGAGGCAGGAGGTGGAGAAAATGAATGTGAATAAGTGGTAGCTTTTAGGAGGAAGAGAATAAGTAAGATGCTCATCTATTAGTTCTTACTCTTACTTAGTACAAAGATTAGCAAATAATCATTCAAGAGGGTTTAGAAAATGGGGCCTTTTTTTTTTTGCTGCACATGCTTCTCGTACGGACTGAATATGACAGTACTAGCTATCCTTTCTACTTTTACGAACATTTTCTTGGGTAAATGTTTTGGAGATTTGGGGGATCTTTCGCTAGTAATTTCTGTGGCATCTAATTCTTTTTTAGAGGGTACAAGTGTGGCATCTAGTAATTCTTGCCACACTGAAGAAGGAATCGAATTGGCAAAACATTAATTGGGACCTCACACAACAACGCATAAGAAGGAATTGAATCGCCTTTTGTAAAGTGAAAGCCGAAAGGTCGTAAAATATTAATAGCGACCTAAATTCACACAGTAACACACAAGCTTCTTCAAGTGGCTTCCCCACCAAAGGCGTAGCTAGCTTAAAGCTGCGCCTCGAGCCAAACCCACTAAAAGAAAAGACATTAAAAAATTTTTTAGCTGGACCTATAGTAAAACATAAAGGAATTTATCAGCTGGGCCTCGGGCCATTGCCCCAGCGACTCAAGACCCAGCTCCGCCTTTATTAAAAACCATCTATCGCAGTCCAAAATAATAAGCCTAAAATAAACACCCAACTTTTTCAAGTGGCTTCCCCATTTTTCTCGCTCCGAGGGCAAAGTAAGGGTCACGGGCGCATCACACACCTCATTCTCCTCGTTCCCCATCTCGCACACGTATCTTTCTTTTATTTTCTCCACCGCTCACGTCATTTTTTTAAAAGCAACTTCTATCACCACTGCTACATATTTTCAGTTAAAAGCCATTAGTCACAGTCAAAAATCATCGACCAAAACCAATACAAACACCTATAAGACTAACACTCTTTTTATAGGAGTTTAAGACTATCACTTGCAAAGCAATTTGTCATATCATATCGCCACAGTGATAGGATGACATCGGAGTTATTAAAACCTCCCCTGGTCTGCTCGCGCGAGAGCGCTCCACGCACCGCGCGTGCGTTCGCGCGGCGACGCGTGGCGAGGCTCCGCGGCGACTGCTCCCTCCCTCTCGCGGCGCCCGCCCCAACCCGCCTCCTCCCTCTCGCGCACGCAGCGCCCGTGCCCCATTCCGCCTCCCCCTCCTCCCCACTTCCCGCCGCCTCCTCCTCCCCGCTCCCCGCCGCCGCGCGCCCCCTCCCCTTCCTACCCCGCGCCTCCTCCTCCCCCTCCCCCGCCCCCTCCTTCCTCCTCCTCCCCCTTCCCCCCGCCCCTCCTCCCGGTCCCCCTCCTCCCCGCCGCCTCCCCCCAACCCCCCTCCTCCCCCGCTCCCTCGCCGCCTCCCCCGCCGCCGCCGCGGGATGGGATGCTCGCGGGGGTGGATGGACTCAGCTGTGGCCGGATCCGGTCGGCGCGAAGGTGGAGGGGAGGCGCCGAGGCCGGAGGCGGTCATGGAGATTCCAGATCCGGAGGAGCTCGAGTGGATGGAGAGCCACGGCCCCCTCCCGGAAGAAGAGGAGAACACCTACTTCGACTTCCCCGACGATGGCTTCCTCCCGGCCGCCGGCGACGCGGACCAGCCGCGCGATTCCCTGCAGGAGACCGTCGTGTCCCCTGCGAAACCCAGGTACGCACCTCTCTGCCACACCGCTGAACCCCTCCACCTCCCACCGCTTTGCAGATCTGGTGCCCCCCACAGTTGCCCCCCGGAGCTTTCCGCCATTCATCGCTAGCGAGAGTTCTTCTTTGCCCAGCGCCGAGTGATCAAGTCGATGCAGAGGAGCAGCGCGCGCTCACGCGACGCACTCCTTGACAAGGCCAAGGCCATCTGCACAGAGCATGGGGTATGTGCCCATCCATAAAATTCATTTTGTCATGTTCACTGTTATGATTTTCGGCTTGCTTGGAAGTAGGGAGGTTTTCAGATTCGCGTGGAAATTAAATTGTTCTCATGCCCCTTGATTTATTATTTAGTCACTGATGTATTGATCAACCATCTACAATAGATAATTACTTCTAGATATTCAACCTTACTACTTGTTTGGTTGTATCAATAATTTCAACCCCATTTCCGCTATCTTCTATATAAATTGCTGCGTTCTAATCAGCGAACGATCAGGGAAACCATCCTTCTTGTGTAAACTCTATGGAAAGCAGGTGCAAAAGTTTCTAAAAATTCTAAAAAAGTTACATGTAGATGGCGAGATGTTATATGGCTTTGCAAAGTTTGAAGATTAGACTCATTTGCAAGATATGAAGAAGACAAATTTTGCTTGTATAGTGATTTTTCACTGTATCACTCCCTTTTTGCTGCTCGTCAAGTTCATATCTTCTGAATACGATTAAATTTGATCCTAAAAGTTTACATGGCTATAATACATCTCTCCTCTACATTAAATATTTTTAAAGATTTTTAAAGTTTTAGACATGGTTTCCACAGAGGTTACATGTGTATGACATGTGTCCCCAACCTAATATTTGCCTCTTCTAATTTCATTTCATCAAAAGACTATCAAGTTTGAAAATTTAGTAACATAGATTGAAATATGAGCCACTGGCTTGTGATTGCATTGGATTCACAGTTTACATGTTTGATCACATACTCTGCTAGCCCTTACTCTTGACCACCGGGTCTGGATTCAAGATTTCTGAACGTTATCTACTTCATGGACTTATAGAACAGTGATAACTGCTATAGTTGTTGTAAACTTGAACTGCAGATCTGGATGATTTATGCATTGTTTTTAGAGTTACTGCAGATCTGGATGATAATGGATCATTCTTTGGCTTTACGCCACTGACAAAATTGAATTTTGAGCACTGAAAATACTCTGCCGCTTGTCGCTATACGGCACAAGAACTGCGAATTGAACTAACAAAATGGATGGATATAATATAGTAACATGGTAACATGCCTGATGATTAATACATGGGGGCGCCATCTTTTGCTACCGCATTTCCTTTTTCTTACCACTGTCTTATGAGCATTGCATTGTTTGTTTATAACTCTGAACTGGGGAAATTGCAGGAGAGGGACGTTGTTTACCAGTTTCACTGCCAGAATCAGCACTCTGAAGATATAGATGAGTTGATGGGGATAAGTTGCTTCATATGGTGTTGTGATTCATTGTAATGTACTTCCAATTGTAAATCTTCTCTTTGTAGTCAATTCTACCTTTTATATTGTTTTTTTCCTAAGTGCTAATGGATACTCACCAACATTTTTGTATAGTTAAGCATAATTATTTAGTCTGAGAATGATTGAAGATCTCTTCAGGATGTACCTACCAAGTGTTTGATCTCTTCAGGATGTACCTACCAAGTGTAAAAAAACTGCTTCAGCTACCAAAAAGGAAGATTGTACTGAAAGTTCGAGTTAGAGAGTGACACGAGGATGAGGTACCCATAGAACTATATTTTCCTTGTTTTCAATGTCTCCATTTGTTGCTTAGTATAATTCCATTCATTTTGTTTCTCAACTCTCTAGGATAAAGCGAGAAGCGCGCATTGTTGCTAAAAGGAAAGGAAATCCAGTGACTCGAGCGATTGCGGAGGATAAGGAGAGCGCGGAGATGGCAGCTCGGATGAATTGCGAGATAGTTCTTGAGAAAGGCCTAGTATTTACTTCCTTCCATTTTGATCTATACCATTGCATTTTGCTCATGCCATAGAAGCGATACCTTGTTATATACTTATATTGGATACAATTTATAGAGAGATGAAACGTTACATTGCGTTCATATTAGCGAAAAGTGTTCACAGAGGGCAACTATTATGTTTTGAAGCGTGTGTGACTACCTTGTGCTGATTTCATTGGACGTGTATGTGTGACTTCGAATCAAGTTGCTAAGGTGGTTTAGTTTCGAGAGATGGTATACATTAATTTGACCTTCATGCTCACCTGCGAACGTACCTTTTGATTCCAATAATATGAAGCGGTTAAAGATATTTTATTTGACTTATAATGTGGAAGTGTTTTGTTTAAGTACATAAATTATTCCATGTCTACTGTTCATATTGTCTATGAATATCTGCAGCTTTTAGTTCATGTCAAGTTTAACAGAGAGAATTTAAGAGCTTTTTCGTAGAAACTACAGTTTACTCGCAGAGCATTCCTTTATTATTTCCTTAACTATTGTCTATTCTTCTGCGGGTAGCATGCGGGACTTCCTCGCTCACGCCATTTATGTTCTAACTTGCCCTTCAAAGACTACTTCTCACGTGAAGCATTGTAGCATGGTAAGTAACAAACATTTTCATTCCACGATCTTTGTTGGCAATATGATACAATGAATATACTAGCGAGTAGCCAATAACTTTTGTTTTAATGCGATTGCATTGTTGCTTTTAAATGCAAGTGCACTTGTTTTGTATGTGACGCTCCAGCTCCATGCAATTATTGGGGTATAGGTATCTCGATTAATGATCATTGTCATGCTACGGACAAGGAAACAAAGTGGAAAACACTGAGGCAAGTATTCAAGTGCAAAAGTCTGCCAGCATCTCATCCAGAAAAACACCAGGTGGGCATGACTTGATTCTGCTGCAGCAACAGCAAACTTGATTTCCTCTAATGGGCATGACTTATCCAATCACACAACAGGTGGTAACGTTCAGGCAGATGGTCCTATGCAAACAGCAGAAATTTTGCACCATACGAATTGCCAGAGCAGTCTTCTTCCAAATGAAGCTCATCTTAATAGTTTTGTCAGTTCCCCTGCAGACGGATTATTGATAGAAGCTGCTCATCAGAGTGAGTCTTCAGGATTGGATTCTCCGGATCTTCTATTTGACTTTGATCGTCTATCTTGCTATCTGTGGTCTATATTATAGTGCCAAATGCATGTTAAGAGGTAGCACTCATCCAAAGGTCTACTGAGCACTGGTATGGCTAATCTCCTGCACCTGCTGGCTGCTGTGATGCATTTTGTTGATAGCTTGATGATGTAGTAGGGCCAATTAGTTTTGCTTGATAGTAGCAAAGAGTGTTCATATTTGAGTTAGAAATAGTCATATAGCTTAGTGATGTAGTAGAATACTGAAGCAGGAATCAAATGCAAATGCTTAGTTTGTTCTTCCTCCATTAATATCAATCATGCTAAACATCTACTTATGTTGACTGCACTATATCATAGCAATTGAATTAATTTCTGCAATTGATGATATGGCAAGGCGCGCAAAGCGCGCCCGATTTACTAGTACGGTTAATGCCTCCGAGTATCCGACTAACGGAAGTCTGCTTGAGCTGTTGGGTACCAGAGTCCAACTCGCCGGCTCGTTGCGCTCTTATTGACATCTGGCCCGTCGATTTGATCCCAAATATCGGTCAAGAATTCTGGAAATGGGCTTTTCTCGGCCGGTTAAGATCGCACTGTGATCGCCAACTTTTCGCCTCGTCTTCTCCAGTCTCCACTCACGGCGGCCATCCCGGCATCCGGCGCAAACAGCCACCGACCGGTCGACCACCGCCGCTGGTCCGCAGACGCGACGCGCAACTAGCACTTTCACTCTGAATTGGAAAGCATCATTCTAGAATGCCTTGAAACAAAATCTTCAATTAACTTCGTAATTTGTCTATCCAAATTTAAACATCAATTGCAAGTGCTACTGTTAAGTCTTTCCTGAGTCATTATAGTATACAAGTAGAACTTTAACGACTTCGACATATATAAGCTCTTTCTTGCATAAGCAATATTCGTCAAAATATTCAACAAAAGCATATAAACAATCGCATTACAAAAACAATTAGCCATTTCATAAACTTTAAAATAACAAGGCCCCATACTTTCTTATGAATGAATTTAGCAAAAGAAAACACAGAGGCAGGAGGTGGGGAAAATGGGTGTAAATTAGTGGTAGTTTTTAGGAAGAAGAGAATAAATAAGATACTCATTTATTAGTTCTTACTAGTACAAAGATTAACAAAAAATCAAGAACGGAAGAAGCCTTTAATTTTTTGGGGCCCTGTGCAGCAACTCATGCCTGCTGATGCTTCTCGTACGGGCCTGGATATGATAATACTAGCTATACTTTCTACTTTACAAACATTATTTTTGAGTAAATGTTTTGGAGGCTACTCATTTCTGTGGCATCTAGTTCTTTCTTTTTTTTTTTTTGAGCGGGTACAAGTGTGGCATCTAATTCTTGCCACACTGAAGGAGGAATCGAATAGCCTTTTGTAAAGTGAACGCCGACAGTTATTAAAATATTAATTGGGACCTAAATTCACACAGCAACACACTGAAGAAGTGATTCCACGCGCCCTGTTTGTTGTTCCAGTTCATCGTCAGTTGTAACTCTTCTCACTCATCCCGGAATTCCCCGTCCCGTAGCAAGCAACCTTTCTCAGCCAAAGGAGGTAACTGTAAGATCCATTCATTGTGCTGCGACTCTACTTCTCTTCTCCCAGCGATCTTGGCTGTGCTCCCCTTTTGCAGCGATGGACGTCGCGGCAGCTGCGGGCTTTGTCGGAGGGATTTTGCAGGTCGTCTTCGACAAGTACTATGGCTCTAAGCTCGAGCAGTGGGCTGCTCGTTCGGGTCTCAAAGACGACGCCTACAACCTGAAGACCCAACTTGACATGGCCCATGCGGTGCTCGAGATAGTTGGGCGGGTTAAGCCTGTCCACAACGGTGCTCTGTCGGATCTCATCAAGGGGCTCAAGCTTGCTGCTTATGGTGCTAACGACGCGCTGGACGAGATGGAATACTACCGCCTAAAGGAGCTTGTCGAGAGCACCCATGGCGGCACGAACAACCCAGACGGTGCTTCTTCCTCTGCTGTCCAGATGGTTGTCCCCCGTTCATGCTTTGTTCTGTCCAACCCATTCAAGAGGGCCAGGACAAGCATTGCTCAGCCCAACTTTGACCGGGATGCAATGTCTGCTAGGATTAGATCAATCTCTGCCCACCTTGAGAAGACTGCCGACAAGGTCCAGAAAATTGTCAAGCTGGAGAAGTCGGTAACCATGGCTGCCCACCTGCAACCAGAGGTCAATCTCCGACAGACGAGCTCCTTCCTGACTGAGCCTAAGGTGTTTGGGAGGGATGAAGAGATCAACAGTATCATAAACATGGTGCTAAGTAAGCACCTGGGATCTAGATACAAGAACTTCTCTGTTCTGCCAATTGTTGGAATTGGTGGAGTTGGCAAGACAACTCTCGCACAGTCTGTGTATAACCATCCCAGAGTAGTCAGTTCATTTGATGTGCTAGCCTGGGCTTGTATTTCCGACACTCTCGACGTGACAAAGGTGACAGTTGACATAGTGGATTCTATCAATGGTGGAGAATATCATGAGATTGGTAGATTGTCTAGCTTGGATGCAGTCCAGAAAACTCTTAGGAAGAAAATTGAAGGGAAAAGGTTCTTTATTGTTCTCGATGATGTGTGGGTGAACAATTGGGACAAGCTTTGTGCTCCGTTTTCCTCAGGGGAGTCTGGAAGCATGGTTGTAGTTACAACCCGAGATCAGAAAATTGCTGAAGTTATGGGTTCATTTGACAGTGTGACATTGCATGGGTTACAAGATGATGAGTTTTGGTCTTTCTTCAAACAATGTGCAAACATCACGGAGGAGAATAACTTGGCTCATATTGGCAGAACAATAGCCAAGAAACTGCATGGTATTCCGTTAGCTGCCAAAACTATGGGGCGATTACTCAGCAGAAGCCATAACGAGGAGCGTTGGCGCAGCTTTCTGAACAGCAGCAGCAGCAACATGTGGGAAGTAAGACAAGATCCTGATGACATCATGCCTGTTCTACGTCTGAGCTTTCAGCATCTGCCTCCAAGCTTGCAGTGTTGTTTTGCTTATTGCGCTGTGTTTCCAAAGGATCACAAGATAAGTGAGCAGCAACTCATCTTTGGCTGGATGGCGCAAGGCTTCATTCAGAGGCTCCGAGAGGATGAAATTTTGGAGGACATTGCAAAAGAATACCTTAACGAGTTACTTTGGGGTTCTTTTTTTGAAAAAGATGATGGCGGCCACTACATGATGCATGACTTGTTACATGATCTTGCTCTACTTGTTTCAGAAGGTGAATACTGGGTAACTAATGATCAACCTGTCTCAGCTGAGGTCTGTCATTTGGTTGTCTCCGAACCCCTCCATGCTCTTGATATGGGCCTGTATGGTCCACCGCGTGGCTTTTGCCTCCTATCGGATCGTCGCTCTCCCGGTAGAGGCCTGTTGCATCTTGAAAGGTTGAAGACACTGATATTTACTGGTTCTGCATCATCTTGCTGGTTAATGGGTTCTGAGCCTATAACTGTAGGGAATTATTGGCCTGCCACTATACGGTCCTTGTGTCTACCCATCATTACAAGAAAAGAGCAGCTGGTAGCAGTCACCTGTTAGAATGATCTCAGGACTTTTGGCCCAACGGCCAAATGCCCCCCTCTCCCCTTGACCGCGCCCTGATCGGGGGCGCCCAGCCCAATAGGCTGGTGGGCCCATGTCGCCAGCGCCACATAAATAGAGGTGGGGGCCGGGGCGGCACAGACGACGTGGTTCACCGTGCCGCCACCTTCCCCACCGACAAAACCCTAGATCCGATCTAAGAGGCGCCCGGCGACGGAAGCACCACCGCGGTCGCCGCCGTGGAGATCGCCGCCGCCGGGGACGCCGCCGCCAAGGAGCCCCGCACCTCTTCCCCGACCGTCGCTGCCCATGCGCAGACTTCACCGAGCGTACCCGCGATGGCCAACCCCCCTCCTCCACATCGGACGGTTAGTCCCCCCTCTCCCTCTCGATATTACCTCAAGAACCCGAACCCGTAAAGAAACCCCGCTAGATCTAACCTAGGAGATCCTATAGAGAATCCTAACATCGGTATAATTAACCCTAGGCGTAGATATTAGATGGGGCAAAGAAAAGGAAAGAAAAGAAGGGAAGGACTAGATCTAATCCTAACCCGAACCCTAACCCTAGAAAAGAAAAGACCGGGACTTACAGCCGCCGTCGCCGCCGCGTGGCGTGGCGGAGACCGATCGGGCCGTGGGCTCGCCGGCGCTCCACGACGGGCCACCGCCGACGCTGGGACAGATCCGAGGGCGCTGGCGGAGGGGCGCCGACACGGAGCCGCTCGGCGGCGCGCTCCTCTCGAGGAGCGCGCGCGCGGCGAAGGCCCATGGCGGCGCCGGTCTTCTTCTCCTTCTCCGGCGGCGTGGGCGTAATCGCCCGCCGCCCCGAGACGCTCGCGCGAGGCGAGAGAGGGAGAGGAGGAATGAACTAGGTTACAGGGCGCCCCGCCGCGCGGGTTTTGATCGGCGCATCGCCGCTCGGCCGTCGGATGGCGACGGGCGGCCGAGATAGCGCCAAGCCGCGCAGCTTCTTTTGGCCCAAGCGGCGAGAGAATTCCAGCGAGCCAGTTGCGGCCGGGCGTGGGGTAGCGCGGCGCGCTGCTGTGCGCGCGCTGGATGAGGCCGCCTTGGCGCTGGCGTGGCGAGTGAGGCCGCGCGCCGGCCGCGTGAGCGAGCCGCCGAGGCGCGGCGGGCGGCCGGGGCGTGGGCGGGTCGGCCGATCAGCCGATTGGTCGTATGAACGATAAAATCGAAAATGGATTTAATGATTTTCAGAAGTATTTTTTTTGATGAATTTCAATGAAATTTGATTCAAATCTCTGTAAATTTTTGCACCAACGTGTTAATTTTTTCAGAGATTAAATGTGTACAGTATAATGCTTCTGTATAATGAATTATTTTAGAATAATTAAAGTTTTCGCTGCAAAAGTTAATGTTAATTGATTTTTCATTATTAAATTCGAACCAACGGGAGAATTTAATTTTGGAAAAATAGATATAATTTCTAGAGATTTATGATATTGTTATTTTCTGACCAACGTTGATAATAACAGTATTATAATGTTTAATTGATGTTTTATGCATTATTTCTATTTACCTAACGGTGATGTAGATTTAATGTATAGATAAAATTGATTTAATTGTATGTCGTATTTTGACCAACGTTGGAAATAAGGCATATAATTTTCTTTATTACGTTCTCACTTTATTTGAACTAAATTTTCAGGCGGATACAACTTGATGAGTTGTATCAGAGAGATCCCCACTCTTAAAGGAGATAATTATGGAGAGTGGAAGAAAAAGATAGACTTAGCGTTTATCTTGGTGAGGTGGACTGGGTCCTCACTACAAGACGTCCCACCGAGCCTATGGCACGGTGAGGATCAAAATGTGAATGATCTTGCTTGGCGAGAAAAGACAGAGGATCATGCTCCTTACGGATGTCTTATGATCTTGATCATAAAAATTGGACCACGACCAACAAGAAATGTATGGTGTGATAAAGAACACAATTGAGCCTGTAATTGTGGGCTCAATTGCAGAGTGTGACAACATCACAGAGTACCTTGATAAGATAAAGAGTCGGTTCACTTGGCTCTTCAAAGACTTATGCTACACGGTGATTAAGCGACTTGTGACAGAAAGGTACTCTGGCGTTGGCGATGGCATAAGAGAGCACATACTAAGGATGAGCAACTTGGCATCTAAGCTTAAACCAATGGATTTGGCTCTCAAGGATGAGTTCCTTATTCATTTGGTTTTGCTTCCTTGCCCAAAGAGTTTGACACATTTGTTGTCAACTACAATATGCAGCCCAGAAATGGGACTTGGAAAAGTGCATAGCTATGTGTATGCAAGAGGAGGAAAGAATTAAATCCAGACATGGTGGATCCATCAACTATGTGAAGGATAACAAGAAAAAGAACTTCAACAGTACCTCCTTCTCAAAGAACAAGGAAAAGCCTCGTCCATCGGCCTCAACAGAATAAATTTCTTGTAGACAAAGATCGGTGTCTTCATTGCAAGAAGACGGACACTACAAGAAGAACATCCTGATTACTTAAAGATGATAATGGCAAAGAAAGGTGAGAACATTATTACCTTTATAAATGAATGCTGTATGTGCAATATTCAAATCCACTTGGTGGATTGACTCAGAACAACTATTCATGTTGCTAATTCCTTCTGAGGATTACGTTCGACGAGGACTACGCAAAGAAACAAAAGATGCATTAAAGTTGCAAATGGAATCCAAGCTGAAGTTGAAGCCGTTGGCGATCTTTCATTAGAGTTAGCCAATGGCTCCAATCTTTTACTTAGAGATGTCCTTTTTGTTCCCTCTTTACAGAGGAATTTGATTAGTGTTTCAAATTTGGACAAAGATGGTTATGATTGTAATTTTGGAAATGGCAAGTGTGAAATAATGTTTTATAAAGAATGTGTTGGTCTTGCCATCTTACAGAATGAGCTTTATTTGTTATTATTATGTGATGATGTGAATGTCGTATGCGATAATGGGAACGTCGCGTGCGAAAGTGATTGAATCTCGTCTCACGAATGTAAGCAGAAACGAAAGAGAACTCTAGATGAGTCGTCGAAATTATGGTACTGTCGTTTAGGCCATATTTCAAGGGGGAGAATAGAAAGACTAGTTAAGAATGATATTCTTCCTTCATTAGAGTTCTTAGACTTAGAACAATGCAGAGAATGCATTAAAGGAAAATATGTAAAGAAAATTAAAAAAGACGCTAAAAGAAGCACAGGAGTTCTACAAATTATTCACACAGATATTTGTGGTCCTTTTCCTGTGAAAAGTGTGGATGGATATGACTCGTTCATAACATTCACGGATGATTACTCCTGTTATGGATATATTTATCCAATCAAAGAAAGAAATGAAGCCTTGGATAAATTCAAGATATTTAAGGCTGAAGTTGAAAACCAACACGATTTAAAGATTAAGATAGTCCGATTTGATCGTGGGGGGGAGTACTACGGTCGACATACCCCATATGGACAAGTTTCTAGACCTTTGCAAGGTTTTACAGAAAATGGCATAGTGGCGATATTCTACAGGCGAACCTCGGCAAAATGGAGTAGTGAAAGACGCAACCGTAGTCGATGGATATGGTGCGAAGCATGATGAGCTATTCCACACTACCATTGAGTTTATGGATGGGCGTTGAAAAGCGCCATTCATATTCTCAACAGAGTGCCTAGTAAGTCGGTGCCCAAAACACCGTACGAGTTGTGGACATGAAGAGTTCCCTCACTAAACCACTTACGTGTGTGGGGGAGTCCTGCTGAGGCTAAAGTATTTAACCCAAACCTTGGGAAGCTTGATCCCAAAACAGTAAGTTGTCATTTCATTGGCTACCCTGAAAAGTCAAAAGGTTTTCGTTTCTACTGTCCAGATAGATATACAAAGTTTGTAGAAACGAGACACGCTGTCTTCTTAGAGGATGAAATGATGAGAGGAAGTATGGTAGCTCGTGAGATTGACCTTGAAGAGAAGCGGGTGTATGCGCCCACTCCGATGATTCAAGAGCCATTCTTCACACTACCTGCTGTCGCTGCACCGACGGTGCAAGACACTGTGGTGCCAGCACCTGTTATTGTTCCTCCTGTGGCAACAATGAATGATAATGAGGAACCTGTTCTTCAGGATCCTATAGAACCTATTGCCACAGATGAGGGGGAGCAACAGCAGCCTCAAACAGAAGATGTACCAAATGAGGAGGCCCCGAGGAGGTCTCAAAGAGTAAGAAGATCAGCTATTTCTGATGATTATCAGATTTATCATATAGAGGAATTTCAAATGGAGGATGAACCCACCTCATTTGAAGAAGCCATGAGAAGCGAAAATTCCTCAAAATGGCTTGAGGCCATGGAAGAGGAAATGAGGTCCATGAAGACTAATAAAGTCTGGGACTTGGAAATTATTCCTAAAGGAGCCAAAACAAGAGAGGTGTAAATGGGTCTACAAGACAAAGCTTGACTCCCAAGGGAATGTAGAAAGATACAAAGCGCGACTTGTGGCAAAAGGCTTTACGCAAAGAGAAGGGATTGATTACAATGAGACATTTTGTCGGTCTCATGTAAAGATTCTTCAGAATCATAATGGCATTAGTAGCACATTATGATTTAGAGTTACATCAGATGGATGTAAAGACGGCATTTCTTAATGGGGATTTGGAGGAAAATGTTTACATGGCACAACCGAAAGGTTTTGTCGTGGAAGGAAATGAAAGAATGGGATGCGCCTAAAGAAATCGATTTATGGGTTAAAGCAAGCTTCAAGACAGTGGTACTTGAAGTTTAACAAAGACAATAAGAAAATTTGGGTTTAAAGAAAATGTAGAGGACAAGCGTGTTTATGCAAAGTTTAAAGATGAGAAGTTTATCTTCCTAATCACGTATGTGGATGATATCCTACTAGCTAGTAGTGATGTTAGTCTGCTACTGGAGACAAAGAAGTTTTTGTCCTCAAACTTTGATATGAAAGATCTTGGTGAAGCTTCGTTCGTTCTAGGGATCGAAATTCACCGGGATAGAAACAAAGGGACATTGGGACTATCGCAAAAGACATACATAGAGAAAATCTTAAAGAAATTTGGTATGCATAAATGTAGTCCTTCACCTGCACCTATAGTCAAGGGCGACAGATATGGGGATTTTCAATGCCCCAGGAACCAGTATGAGATCGATCAAATGAAAGCGGTTCCATATGCTTCAGCTGTCGGAAGCTTACAGTATGCTCAAGTATGCACACACCCTGACTTAGCATTTGTTACCGGGTTACTTGGCAGATTCCAGAGCAATCCTGGAATAGAACATTGGAAATTGATAAAGAAAGTCTTGCGTTATTTGCAAGGAACAAAAGGCCTCATGATGACATACAGAAGATCAGATTCACTCCATATAGTGGGGTATACATATTCTGATTTTGCGGGAGATGATAGAAAGTCTACATCCGGGTATGTATTCACTCTCGCTGGAGGAGCTATATCGTGGAAAAGCTCAAAGCAAATCGTCACTACATCGTCCACAATGTATGCCGAGTTTGTAGCATGTTATGAGGCTACGGGGCAGGTGAACTGGTTAAAGAAGTTCATACCCGGTTTAAAAGTGGTTGACGACATCAATAGACCACTTAAGTTGTACTGCGATAATGAACCCATGATAATGTATGCCCACAACAATAAGTCAAGTGGTGCTGCCAAACACATTGACATAAAGTATTATGTTGTGAAAGATAAAGTTCGGGATCAAATTATAAGTCTTGAGCATATAAGTACCGCAAAGATGTTAGCGGATCCGCTTACTAAAGGCTTACCACCCAATGTGTTCAGAGAACATATAGCCGGCATGAGTTTAAGGGAAAGCCTATGATTCCTGAACTAAAAGATGGCCCAAAAGATTAAAGTAACTATTTCAGAACAGAGAGGTGTATTGTAGCTGTTGAATCTATCGGCGATTGACCGTGACGATGAGACATGTTCTATGCACTAATCTATGATGGAATGTGTAAAGGCAAAAAGTAATTAAAGATAAAGCATAGATTGAGATCAAGGGGGAGAATGTTAGAATGATCTCAGGGCTTTTGGCCCAACGGCCAAATGCCCCCCTCTCCCCTTGACCGCGCCCTGATCGGGGGCGCCCAGCCCAATAGGCTGGTGGGCCCTTGTCGCCAGCGCCACATAAATAGAGGTGGGGGCCGGGGCGGCACAGACGACGAGGTTCACCTGCCGCCACCTTCCCCACCGACAAAACCCTAGATCCGATCTAAGAGGGGGCGCTCCAGCGACGGGAAGCACCACCGCCAGATCGCCACCGCCCGGGACACGCCGCCGCCAAGGAGCCCCGCACCTCTTCCCCGACCGTCGCTGCCCGTGCGCAGACTTCACCGAGCGTACCCGCGATGGCCAACCCCCCTCCTCCACATCGGACGGTTAGTCCCCTCTCTCCCTCTCGGTATTACCTCAAGAACCCAAACCCGTAAAGAAACCCCGCTAGATCTAACCTAGGAGATCCTATAGAGAATCCTAACATCACCAACTTGAAGCATCTACGCTATTTGGACATCAACTCGTCTGACCTTGAAGAATTGCCGGAAGAAATCTGCAAGCTTTACCATCTACAAGTCTTAAACATAGAGGGGTGGCCACGCCTTCGTCAATTGCCTCCAAGCATGTCCAACTTGGTAAACTTGCGACACCTGCTGGCTGATGAAGGACGGAATTTCCTCGCAAGTGTTCCAAATGTTGGGAATCTGACCTCCTTGCATGACCTGGACATGTTCTGCATTGGAAATACTAGGGGTTTTGATATTGCACAATTGAAAGACTTGAGGAACCTTACAGGACGACTGAAAATTGAGAATCTTGAAAATGTTGGTAACAGTGGAAAAGCCAGTGAGGCTAGATTGAATAGCAAAAGATGGTTAACAGAGTTATCGTTTTCATGGAGTACCAATTCATATACACAGATGTCCCCTTCAGCTGAGGACGTTCTTGAAGGTCTCCAACCTCATCCAAATGTAGTGTCCCTCCATGTCAAAGGCTATAGTGGCATCACATCCCCAACATGGCTCGCTGAGAAACTCACTCTTACTTCCCTGGAGTCACTTTATCTGGAAGATTTCTCCGGACTTGATTTCCTTCCTCCACTTGGGCAGCTGCCTCACCTTAGGAAGCTGCACATCACCAAAATGGGTGCTATAACAACAATTGGCCTTGGGTTTTTTTGGAGACGGTCCAGTTAAGGGATTTCCTCGTTTAGAAGAGATGTTAATCGGCAACATGCCAGAGTGGACAGAGTGGGTTGGAGTTGAACATATCTGCTTTTTCCCGGTCCTGCGAAGCCTCGTAATACAAACTGTCCAAAGCTTAATGGTTTACAGGTTTTGTGCTGCAGCGAAAAGCAGTGGTTTCCACAACTTACTAGGCTGGAGATAGAAGATTGTCCTGAAGTAGTGTCGTTTCCGTGCCTCAAGCAGTGGTATCCATCAGTACGAATACAAGAAAATGGACCTTGTCTCATAGGCTACAGGGTTTTTGCTGCCTCGACGCTCTATTGTACTCACCTGGAGTCACTTTATCTGGAAGATTTCTCCGGATTTGATCTCCTTCCTCCACTTGGGCAGCTGCCTCACCTTAGGAAGCTGCACATCACCAAAATGGGTGCAATAACAACAATTGGCCTTGGGTTCTATGGAGATGGTCAAGTGAAGGGATTTCCTCGTTTAGAGGAGATGTTAATAAGTCACATGCCAGAGTGGACAGAGTGGGTTGGAGTTGAACTGAGAGACCATGTGGTTTTAATCCCATGTTGGTGATGAGTAATTGACACGTGGTTTGGATAGACTGAGTTTGGTTTGAGTGGTTCGAGTCAAAACGTTGCGTGGTGCAATCGTTTCAGTCGGACTTGGTCAATCGCGGTCTGACGTGTTTAGGTCGTTTATTTTTCGTTTCGATCGGGTTGGGCTTTATCATGCTAATTTTGATTACATGTATCGAGCGGTGCTATTTGATGTGTTTCTTGTCCGTGTCTGCGGGACATCGAGTGGAGTCGTGGCGAGACACGGAGGACCGGACTAGGCGCAGTGGCGCGAGGTCGAACGGTCGGGATGTGTCGAAGACGGCGTGGAATCGAGGTGGAGTCGTGGTGAGGCACGGTGGACGGAATAGGCGCAGTGGCGCCGAGGTCGAACGGTCGACGTGTGCCGAAGACGGCGAAGCTGCGTGGCTTGCAGGGCAAGGAATGAGGAAGCTTTCTGGAAGGTGCGCGAGGGGCGTTTCGGTAAAAACGCAAAGCTGCACTAAAGAAAGTGGATTGTGGGTAAAGCGCAAAAGCTAATTGGGTAAAGCACTTGGTGAACCCATTAGCGGAGGCTATAAATAGAGATAGAGATGGTGTGCTGAAATTTGAGAGAGTGGGTGTAAAAGTTAGGGTTCCATTTGGGTCTCTCCATGTGTGTATGTGTGTGTTCCTCCCAAGAAGCATGTGTAGCTCTTGGTGTTCTTGAGGATTGAGAGGGAGAGGATGGATTGAAAAATCTTGTAATCATTCATCCGAATGTCCATGCGTATGGGGACGTAGATTTTTGTATCTCTTGTTTCTTGGAATAGAAGTTTGAAGTTTTTATTCTCTGTTCAGTTCGCTTCTTGACTTGATTTTTTGCTTTTTGGCTTCACAAAGAATTCGGCCAACATTTCTTGCGGTGAGCAGTCCCCAGTAGTTTATAAAAAAAAACTGCAATGATCTGTCTGATTCCTTCGGCTACTTCTATGGACAGCACATCGTTCTTTTTTGATCTTCGGATGCTTCTACAAAATTCTTCTTGAGATTGGCTCGTGCATGCTTCTATTTGGCTGAATGAATGGCACAAGAGAATAGTCATTTTTGCTTGTTTTTGTGCTATCTTTGACCATCTTGCATGCAGTCCAAATGATCTCTTTTTCGGCTGAAATTTTTACTGGGTAATCTCTTGTCTAGGCTGAGTTTATCAGTGCTGCATGCAGCCCGGAATATCTTTTCTCTTTTTGTTTTTGGCTAGGCTCAAGGAGTGAAGAAATCAATCAAAGTCTTAGCAAGCAGTTTGTTCTTTTACCATTCGGCTGTGCCATTCGGTTGTGCTTTCTCTTTTCAGTTTCTTCTTTTGCTTTCTCTTCTTAGCAAGCAGCTGCAAAGAAGCTTTTGGTTTTTGAGAGCATGATAGGGTGGGAGCAGCAATTAACTTTCACTTTTTGCTGTCCTTGATGCTTGGATCAAAACCGAACGTGTATTCTTGATGGTTTCGGCTGCTATGCAGTCCATCATTTTCAGTTCGGCCAGCAGTAAAACCAGACATGCACTTCGGTGTCTTTGATGTTTGGAGCTGCTATCTTTTCCTTAGCTGTTGACTTGCTCTCTCGGCTGCGATTTCAGCTTGTTGGGTCTTCTCTTTCTCAGCTGTTTTGAGGGTGATTTTAGTTTGTCTTGAGAGCATTTTTTATTGACGACATTCACCCCCCTCTGTCGCCGTTTCCGGTCCTACATGAACATATCTGCTTTTTCCCGGTCCTGCGAAGCCTGATAATACAACACTGTCCAAAGCTTAATGGTTTACAGGTTCTGTGCTGCAGCGAAAAGCAGTGGTTTCCACAACTTACTAGGCTGGAGATAGAAGATTGTCCTGAGCTAGTGTCGTTTCCGTGCCTCAAGCAGTGGTATCCATCAGTATGAATACAAGAAAATGGAAGTTCTCTCATTTGGTTGAATCACCGAGAACCTTGTCGCATAGGCTACAAGGTTTTTCCTGCCTCGATGCTCTGTTGTACTCACCTGGAGTCACTTTATCTGGTAGATTGCTTAGAAGTGGAAGTGCTTCCTCCACTTGGGAGCTTACCTCAGCTTAGAAAGTTGCACATGATCCGTATGCGTGCTTTAAGACAGCTTGGCTCCGAGTTTTATGGCAGTGGTCGGATAATGGGGTTTCCATGCTTGAATGAACTATCAATTGAATACTTGCCAGAATGGCGAGACTGGAACGAAGGAGGACACTTTGACCTCTTCCCCCACTTGGAAAGCCTGACAATAGACAACTGTCCAGAGCTTAACAGAGTGCCCTGTATTCTGCCGCGTGGAGAAAACCTCCGGTGGTTCCCAAGTCTTGATTCACTCAACATCCACTGCTGTCCTAAATTGATAACATTTGATCTTCTAATTCCACAGTTACCTCAGTATGTCAACGTGACATTTGTGGGACAATGTTATCGGATATCTCTTGGAAGTGATAGATTCGATATTAACGAACGTGGTTTTACTAAGTCAATCCCCAGAACAATTGATACCAAGGATTGGATAAATTCTAAGCTAGCATCAGCAGAGAAAGTCAATATCTCCGGATCTCGCGTCACTGATGAGCTGCTCTCAGATATTTTAGCTTGCCATATCTGTCCTTCAATGTTATCTATATCATGCTGTGAATGGATATCAACCCTTGATTTAAGTCACCTGGAATCACTTGAATCTCTGGAGATAGATAGTTGTCACTCACTTAGACATCTCAGTGGATTACAAGCATTCATTGCTCTAAAAAAGCTGACAGTATGCTTTGTCCCGGGTTTTTTTGAGGCTTGGAACAGCTTGTTGGAATCTGGACAGACACAGCAGGAGAATTTTAGCACCTCATTGGAATATCTCAAAATCAACACAGCTTCATTTCTAACCTCGCCATTTTGCAGCAGCCTTACTTCTTTGAAGAAACTACAGTTACAGTATGACGAAATAAAATCCTTTTCAGAGCAACAGGAGCAGGCACTCACCCTCCTCACGTCTCTAGAAAGCTTTACAATCAGTGCAAGCAGTGAACTCCTTGCCCTGCCTGGTACACTACATGAAGTATGCACTCTAAAACGTTTGGAGATTGTTAACTGCCGTAGAATTAAATTTGTGGACAAATGTTTTCACAAAATCGCCGCCCTTGAAGTGCTCTCTGTCAGGGGTGTTCCAAATTTTGCTGAAGCTTGGAAGATTCATGTAGAAGCAGAAGGGATGCACATGGAACAGATCAACGCATCTCTGCAAGTTCTCGAAACTGATGACTTCGAGATCCTCAACGTACCTGTTTGCAAGTTGCTTACCAACTTACAGAAGTTGGTGATAGGGGATGATAGAGTCGCACACATATCTGAAGAGCAGGGACAAGCACTTCTTCTTTTGTCTCTTCAAGAACTTGAGTTTACCAACTGCTTCAAGTTGAATGCTCTGCCCAATGTATTGCACAGAATGCTCACCCTCAAGCAGCTGAAAATTATCTGTTGTGGCGCAATTAATTCCTTGCCAGATGATGGGCTGCCAGCATCGCTTGAGAAATTGACCATCAGGGCATGCCATAATCTGTATGACAAGTGCCTTGAGCATGGCACTGAGCGGCACAAGATCACACATATTAGTGAGATAATCTTGGAAAGGTAAGTTCATTGATTCAAAGATGACTACAAGGTCCTATGTCGTTTCGTTCAAATTAGAGTATCCCTCTGTGCTCTGTTTGGTCTCTCTCTGTGTATGTGTGTCATAGCAAAAAGTGGTCTTTGTTGAGTAAAAGGATAACAGTAGGGGAGAGCCTAACGGAATGTATTAACTAATTTGAACAGTAATAGGATTATACTGAGTGTGCGTTTCGAGGAGAACAGTAGGGAGATTCTACTGGAATAATTGACTAATTTGAACAGTAATGGGATTATGCTGAGTGTGTGTTTCGAGGAGAACAATAGTGGGATTATACTAAGTGTGTGTTTCGAGGAGAAAAATAGTGGGATAGTATCGCTTCGAGGAGAACAGTAGTGGGATTGTACTGTATGTCAACAGATTTCTGTTTTGTTCCAACTTATTAGAACATATAGAAGGATACTGTCGGAAAGATCGCACTGAAACTTTCAGGGTTATCTCACTGAAGCCATGGTCACAACAAACTGAAATACACCCTTGCTATATTTTGCCTTGTAAAGTTGGGAGTGTCTAGCTTTCTTGCGCATACACTTGAAATTAGACAGCACTAATATGTAGTGGTTTTGTTTGCAACAGGGATGAGGATGAGATGGATGAGATGGACATCCTATACAATTGGCCCTGACTTGTTGTCCATTATTGAAGCAGGGTTGTCGGGAGATAGCATATAGATTCTTGTATCTCCTTTGTATTTAAATAAATTATAATTAAGACCATAACCCTGCGTGGCTAACGACTGTATGAGTGCACAGTTTCTATTTATTACTCTGCTGCGTAACTCAGGTAAGACATTATTCGTTGGAGCGGTGTTCTACCGAGCAACCAAATAATAATCTGTTGCGTAAATGTTATTACCCTCAGGCAGGGGTGGAATCACACCCTAGGCTGAACCCTGAGCAGGGTAGGCTTCAGCCCAGGGTATGGAAAAATATCTAGTGTACAGCTCAGGTAAATTCAGTCCAATCTGGATAACATTTTTATGGTCCAGTTCAGATAGCTTAGATTATTTCACCACTGAGACCGGGGTGTAATCAAATCCTGGCTCCGCCACTGCCCTCAGGGAAATGACACGGAGCGCCACATTACACTAATATGTAGTGGTTTTGTTTTCAGCAGGTAGCCCTTGGTTTTCTTCTGGACTCGAAGAGGAGATAATTTTGCCCAACATTTAGAAGGCTAGAATAATTGTTCTTCTACACTTCTACAGCATCCACCTTTGGTGTGACTTTGAGGTACTTCCTGACCTAGCTGCAAGATTTACTTGTTTGGGACAAAAAATAAACTTTGATCTAAACAGGAATGGCTGAAGTTGGATTTACGTAGACGCATTAACATTTCCTTTGCCGTGCGTCGCCGAACGGAACCATCTCGATGCATATGATATACACCTGACCAGTGTTCTAAAAGGGATCTACAAGGACATATACTTAGCAATATATAAGTAACAATGTCTCTATGTGTTAGCTAGGGCTGGACAAAAAGCTTGAGGCTCGCAATCGGCTCGGCTAATATACAAGCGAGCCAAGCTTCAATTCTAGCTCGTTAAATTTTCGAGCCGAGCCCGAGCGGGCTCGCGAGCCGCTCGTTGGCTCGCTCATTTCATTTCTCCGCAGGCTCCGCGAGTCATCCGGTCATCCCCCAGTCTCTTCCCCAATTCACCGCACCGCATGGCATGGTCCGCATCTCCAGTCTCCAGATCTCCTCCTCCCCTTCCACTTCGAGTCTACTCTCCCGTCCCACTGCTCCTCCTACCTCGTCCACCGCGCCGCCCATCAAGCCGCCGTGTGCTCCCTAGGCCCCGTGCAGCCGTGCTCCCTCCCCTTCCCCACCGTGTGATTGTGCTGCTCCCCCAGGCCCCGTGCTCCCCACCGCCGATGAGCAGCAGCGCCCACTCGGGGGGCGCCCCATCCCCGAGCTCCTCCCCTGCCCTCTCCATCTGTTGCTGCGACGGCGCCGGGGACGGCCGCTCGAGGGGAGCGGCGGAGCGACTGAGCTGCTCGTGTTGGTGGTGGCGGCGGCCAGATCCGCAGGTGGAGATGCGGTGGTCGAGGTGGCGCAGGAGGCCGCGCACACCCCCGCCGAGCCTCAGGGAGGTGGTGACGGTGGCCTCGTCCGCCGCCTCGTCGTCGACGTGGTGGTGGCCGCTGGCCAGCCCCCGAGCGCGGCGATGGGGACGACGACGATGACGACACAGCAACGTCGGCGGCCAGGTAGGATCTGAGGAGCGAGGCGTGGTTGTCGTCTCCCGCTCCCGCTTCTTCGTCGCTGGCCCCCCGCGCGCGGCGGATGCAGCAGACGATGACGACGCCAGGGACGCTCGCGGAGCTCGACGACGAGCGCACGGGCAGCGTGGCCTCCGTCCTCCGACGCGCAGTCGTCACTTGCCAGCGACCGCCTCATCGTCGTCGCGAACACCCTCCCCGTGCGCTGTGAGCGCCGCCCGGACGGCCGCGGGTGGAGCTTCGGCTGGGACGAGGACTCCCTCCTCCTCCACCTCCGGGATGGCCTCCCCGTGCTCTGTGAATGCTGCGAGCCATTTTGGCTCGTTCGGACTCGCGAGCCGGCTCGAGCCTCATTTCGAGCCGAGCCGAGCCCCTCGTGTAGCTCATTTCGGAAACGAGCTGAGCCGAGCCGAGCCGACTGTTCACCCGAGCCAGGCCGAGCTTGGCTCGAGCTGCTCGGCTCGGCCTGTTTCCACCCCTAACAGTGTTAGCTGGTTATCTGTATAATCGGACTAGTTATACCACAGAATAGATTGATTATACCATATAATAACTGCTAGTTCGGGTGACCAGTCAAGTATCGACTGCCGATTTTTAGAATCTTGTACTTGACACACTAAGTTCTGGGCTGGCACAAAACTGAACTGAACATCTCGGTGCCCATGATGATGTACCAGCACGTTATCTTTCTTATCCGGTCAACCCGCCTGCCAACGCGCCGCTAGCCCGCTACGCAACCCCGCAACACTGTCATGAGCAGTAGACCGAGGATATTTTTATCAAGCTGCAAAATTTGTGTAGTTTATTCAACAGATGTAACTCGTCATGTCTAATGTGGGCATTAAAGCTTCCTCTAATGCTCTTCCTTCTGAGCTAATTGTACCCTAGGATAGTAGGATTTACCGTGCTGGTTATCGATATAATGCATGAAATCCATAGATGCGGTGGTACATATTCTGAAATGTTGATTGATAGGGAAAGGTAACTACTTCGAATCTGGCAACATCAGTAGCTGGTATCATCTTTTTCGGTGCTAAATACTTCACAAACTGAAAGTGTTACTGCCTTGCCGTCGTCGTAGGCGATCCGATGCGGTGCTCTGGAACGAGGCGCTTGTCGGCGGCGGCTGGGATGCGTCAGCGTGCGGCCGCATAAGGCGTCATGGTGGGCGAACGAGCGGTGTGGGAGACGAAACCGACGCCGTCCTCATCGGTGGCGGTGGTGGGGGGTGAAGAGGTCGGCGGGCTTCGTCGTGGTATGAAAAGGTTATGGGCTTAATGTATTGCTTCCTAATACTCCATCTGGACCGTGAGCACGCCATCGGACGGTGAGCGAGTCTAATACTCGTTCAGCCCAGTACAGGTGTACAAACAGCTTGGGAACCTGAGAAGCAGAGCAGCGGCATCCCCGCATGGCCGCAGTCCCCACCACCCCTAGCCAAGCCACTCCCTCCCATGCGGCCATGGCCGCGGCAGCCACGCTCACGGCGGCCACCTCCTCTCTCCTCCGGTAAGCTCTCTCGGCCTCCTCTTCTATTCCACTCTCCTCCGATACAATCAAGCAGAAACCACATGTCCGCATCCAATCCAACGTCTTCTCATCCATCTTGTCACAGACACGCTCCATTGCTGCGGCTGCACGGACTCCGAGTCTCCCGCCGCTTCCCTCCCCGAAGGTGACTCCTTCAATCAAGGATTTTAGGGCCCGTTCTTTAAGTCAAAAGCTAGCAACTTTTGGTTTTTGTTACAGTATCTAACTTTCAAACTGAGTATTTGCTTAAGATGGGGTCTACAAGTTAAACGATCTAAACGTTAAAAGCCCAACATCTATACCAGCCAAAATCGCAAGTGAGTATCTATCTCTCCGTAAACAGTCAAAATTCAAAAATTTCAGCCAAAAGCCATAAGCCACAGCCGAAAAGAACATGCCCTAATACTTTGTCGATGTTTCCTTTATAAAGCTGTCGGGAAATTTGGACCAATTACTGAAATTTTTGGTTGAGCTTAGAGCAATTCCCAGATGCTTGTACAAGTGATACGTCCATAGTTCTAAATTAGTGAGCCATGTAGGATCAATCTAAGTGAATGCACTGCCCCCACAAGACATAAATGAATGTAATCCTGGCATAAGATCTGTAGGACCGATATGGCAACAGAGGAGGGGTTAATAGTGCCTTCAAATGTTTTTCAAGGTATTCGTCGATCCTTCATTCCGATAATTACAAAGCTCTGAAGATCAAAATGAAAAACCAACACAAAACCTACAAATAAAGAAACCAAAATTCCAAAGACATCGGGCCTTAGGCAGCGGTCAGACCGGTAGCCAGGAGCGGTCTGACCAGTCCTTGGTGGTCAGACTACTGGCTAGATGCTAGTCTGACCGGCCTTGGCGGTATGACCAGAGGGGGTCCAGTTTGATTGGCCTTCTCTGTTCCAAAAACAGGAAATTCAGTTCGAAACTGTGCAACTCTAAAAAATACAAGTCCAATGATATGAAATTTTGCACATACCTTACTTAAGGTCTTAAGAACCTATTCCAACCAAGGATTGCAAAAAATCCATGTCAACATTCAAACCTTTCTCAAAATCAAGTAAGAATGCACCAAAATCGGGCAAAAATTGAAAACTCAAAATATGACTTGCTCGTGGGTGAAATATGACCAACATGACTCTAGATGTATTCCCACATATCGCAGCAAGCAAAAACACTTAGGGTTAAAGGCAAAAACATTTGGATCAAGATATCACCCGAGAGGCCAAATCCAAGCAAAACCGGTCAACTTCAAAAACTTGCTAATACTAATTATATAGTTAACGATTGACTCAATCATCGAAATAATAAACTATCTAACAAGTGGAGCCCATCGGTCAGTGAGGCTGAACAGAGCTACAGAGGATCTCATGGCGGAGCTCCTCTGCGAGCTCGTCGGTGGCGAGGGAGAGGTCGGCGTGCTCAGCTAAAGGCCAAAATGGAATGCATAGGCCAAGACCTAGCTATTGGTGGCAAAGGCGCTCGGTGAAGCGTGCTACAGCAGCGACGCTAGGCGGCGTCATGATGGCAATGGCACAAAGCCATGCTCAGGTCAAAGCCAAGTGCGCACAAGGTCCAGGGAGTTGCCTAAAGCATTTTGGACATGGTTCGAGGACCTAGGGTCAGCAAATTGGGGTCGGCGGTGAACAAGGCGGTGGCTACATGGCCGACAACGGCGAACTTTGAATTTTCTAACCTAGATCTTCAAATTAAAGGTTGTTCCATGCTCTACGAGCTAAGGCGAAGCAAACAGAGCAATGCTCTTAGGTTTCCATGTGGCGTACGGTGCTGTCCACGGTGACCGATGGCGGCGAGGAAGGGTTGAACATGGCTGGGGCATTGTGGCTGGTTCTAGGGTCCATTGGCTAGTCTATAAGTTTGGCTTTGAATTGAATTGCAAGGGAGTGGAAGGGCTTATCGAGATTTCGAGCAAGGCACGAGAATGGTGATGGTGAGGAGCTTTTGGTCAGCGTTGGAGAAGATGAACGTGTCCCGGCGGCTCTGGGGCACGGCAAGGTAATTAAAGGGGCGTATTACCACGGGGAAGTTAAGGCGAACAAGAATGGCATGATGGCCATGGCTGAAGCTCATCCGAGCGAAGGAAATGGGCGGCGAGGTTAGCGGCGGCATTGCAAATGGCGGTGAGGTTGATGGCTTCGGACTTCCTAAGGGCAAAAGGGCACAAATAGGTTGGCATGAGGTAGAGGGAGATGAGACAAACTCAGAGCGCATGATGGCATTGTCGGAGACTCACTGGATGGCAAGGATCGAGCGGCGGAGCTTGTGGCCAAACTTAGGAAAGAAAGGAAATCCTTCCTCTCCGAGGGCGATGGGGGATCAAGAGTTTGGGGAAAACAAAGAGTGAGTGAGCGTGAAGGTTTGACACACAAAGGATGACTTAAATAAGAGCGAGTTGGGAAATAGGGCATGGGTGCCATGGCTTGGCTTCAGGAGCACAGGAGAGAGCACGCGAGAGGGTGAGAGAGGGCTAGCTGATGACATGACAAGGTCACGGCGACGGGACAATGGCGCGGCCCGCAAGGGGAGAGAGAGCTCGGGTGCGTGAGAGAAGAGGAAGAAGCACAGTAAATGAGCGCTGATAGGTGGGACCGGGGCCCACATGTCAGTGGCGGCGAGAGAGGGAGTGCGTAGGCTATAGGCGAGCGAGCGCACGGGAGTGGGCTGGCTCAGCTGGGCCTAGGCGGGGAAGAGAAAGGGAGAATTGGTTGGGGGTAGAGAATTGGTTTCAGCCCAAAGGCAGGGAGGGGGAAATTATTAGGTTTAAACTTTTATTTTGGTTTTTGAATTGAGTTTGAATTTGTAAGTTGAATTTCAAGAGGTATTTGCATAGAAAATTTTTAGAAAAAATTCCTTAGCATCCAATTGACTTTTAGAAAATTTGAAATCACATTTTTGGGCCAAGGAAATTATTTTAAAAATCTTAAACTCCAACAAGGTTTTAGGAAAAATTTAAAAAATGCACAAAAAAATTCTTAGAAATTCATGAAAATCATGCATGGTTTATTCTGAAGCCAATATTAGGTTGTTACAATATGTTCACGAAAAGAGTTCAACCTGTAAAATTTTACGTCATTGACAGTGTCCCATGTACTTATCGCTAGCTTAGTACCTGTTAATGCCTTTTAACTGCTTTTGAAACCAAAATTGGTAGTCTGATCTTTCTTGAGGAAGTCTTTGTGTCTATCACCTTATATATGGATGAACATCTGTTTAGGCTGAAACAAGGCATGCTGAAATTCTGGGCCAGCTTCTTTACGCTGCCAAAGTAGTGGCAGAGAAGGAAGGTGTAGCATATGGGTTCTGTGTCGTCATAAACAATGGATCTAAAGGATGTAAGCAAGCTCATGCCGCAGCTCTTTTCCCCTACAATTCTTGCTGATGCTTGCATCACATTATTTTCAGTATTTATGCTAATGTTGTACCATCCATTTGTCCACAGGTCAATCAGTCTATCATCTGCACTTGTACGTACTTGGTGGAAGGCAGATGCAATAACCGAGTTGGATACGTTTGCCACTTTGCCAGCTTCTGTACGATCATATTCTCCGATTGGATTTTCTTGTACTCTGACTGTTGTCCCGAAAAAATGAACAAGTGATTTACTTGCCTGCACTGGTGATGCCCCCTCTGTTGAGCGGTTATCGTTGTGCTTGCTACTCTTGCAACAGATTCAGTGAGAATGATGAACCATGTGGAGGTGACCACATGTATATGATGAGTAATTGACCGTGGTTTAGATAAGTCGAGTTTGATTTGAGTGGTTCGGAGTCGAGTCGTTGGCTCGGTTAGACTTGGTCATTCCTGGTCGTATAGGATTAGGTTGCATATTTCGACAATTCGACAGGTTTGGACTTCGGTATGATAAGTGTGATGTGTTTGTGCTATTTACGCTTTCATGTATCGAGCGGTGCTATTTGATGTGTTTCTTGTCTGTGTGGCTGCAGGACGTCGAGGCAGAGTCGTGGCGAGACACGGTGGACCGGACTAGGCGCAGGTGGTGCTGAGGTCAGAACGGTCGGGATGTGTCGAAGACGACGGTGACTCGAGGTGGTTGCGAGGCGTGCGAGGCAAGGAGCGCGGAAGCTTCCCGGAAGGTGCAGGAGGGGCGAAACGGGAATTTCGCAGAGCTGCACAAGCGGGAGCGGGCTCCGTTGGGTTTAGCGGGCGTAACGGGGCGGAGACCCGTTAGCCAAGACTATATAAAGGATTGGAGGGGCTGCATGCCCACTTGAACATTTTGGAGAGAATTAGGGTTTCTAGAGTCAAAAGAGGCTTTGGGAGGTTGTTTCCCTTTGCTCTTTAGTTGGTGTAGAGTGGGTGTGATATACAGAAGGTGTTCCCTGGTTGTCTCCCACCTCTCTTCGTTGTGTTCCTCCCAAGTAGCAAATGTGGCTCTTGGTGATTGTGAGGATAGAGTGGGAAAGGAGATGAGTTGAGAGTCTTGGAATCCTTCATCTATTTGTAATCATGTATCAGGACTCCTCTCTGTGATTTGGAATGGAAAATCTGAAGTTTTATCTCCTGAGTGCTCTCTGTTCTACGATGCCCTCTATGTTGATTTCTTGACTTTTTGATTTTCGAGTTCTTGCTTGCTAAGGAGGTGTAAAATGGGTTGCTTGATGATGGGATGTTGGTTCTAGACCTTTTGGTCAGGTTCCCCTAAGAGCAAATCAAGAGTAATCTCAGATTTGAGTTTGTGTCTTCCTCTGTTCTTGATCTCAGTTCTAGGGTTTTAGTTCTTTTTGAGATTCCCTTCTTGAGATGGAGTGATCTTTGGTCTAAGGAGCTCCTTTGTTATTGCTAACATGATTGCAAGAGCTCATGATCAAAGAGTTAATGTTTGAGGAGAAATTTGATTTTTAGTGCCTCTCTCTCTGAAGGTTGCATTATCTTCCAGGGTTTTGTCCAGATTCTATTTCTCACCTTGGGATGACTTGAAATTTGGGCTGTAGACTCTAGAGGATATTGCTAACATATCCCCAAAATTTCAGAGTCAGGGGATCAAGGGTTAGAGAGTAATTCGAGTTTTGGTGCTGCTCTTTGTAAGTTTTAGTTTTTGGGCATAAAGCTGAAATTCTAAGGTTTCAGATGGATTCCTTTATGTCTTAGCTCCTTAAAGTTGCTTAGAATAGTCCTTTGAAGCTTTGTGTTAAATTGGTTTGAAGTTTTCCTCTCTTCCTTTTGATCTTGGCAAATTTCTGAAAAGAATGGTACTCGGAGCAGCCTCCTGAGACTTTCGGCCAAGCAGGATTTCTTCAGTTTGCTACAGTCATTCAGTTTCAGCCTCCAGCGTGAGCACTCCATTGAGTGTTTGTCTTTTTCTTTTGCTAATCTTTGTCAAATTTGCATGCAGATCAAACATTGATATTTTCAGTTGAAATTTTTACTGGATGATCTCTGATTTATGGTGAATTTTTCAGTGTCGCATGCGTTCCAAATTTCAGAGAAATTAATTTTAATTTTCTGTGAGGTGCTGTGTTTTGCTTCTTGTTGAAAAATCTGTGTACGAATTCTCGGGGGAATTTTAAGAGATCGACATTCACCCCCCTCTGTCGCCATTTCGGTCCTACAATTGGTATCAGAGCCGGTTAGCTCTTTTCAATAGATCTTAACCGGTTTGAAGAGCCATGGCGACGGACAAGTACTCGACCAAGCCGCCCGTGTTCGATGGCATCGATTACCCCTTCTGGAAGAGCCGAATGGAGACATACATCCAGGCCCAGGGGTATGCCATCTGGCGAAAGGTCAAAGTACGATTTGCTGTTCCTGCCGATGAGAACATCAATGCCGGAAATATGGCTGATGTTGAGGCGAATGCAAAGGCAAGGAACATCATCATCCAGGGTTTGAGCCGTAGCGAGTTTGACCGTATATCTCACCTGTCGTCCGCCTACGACATCTGGGTGACCCTCGATGCATACCATGAGGGCACCACCCAGATCAAGACGGTTCGATAGGACCAGTTCAAGCGCGAATACAACAAATTCGAGATGCTTGCTGGTGAGTCCCTGGACGAGTGCTTTTCGCGATTTCACAAAATCTTGAGCAACCTCCGAGCGGTCGGTCTCACATACCCCGACTCGGACAACGCTCGTCAGATGCTCGCGGCACTCGATCTGCGTGTGTGGGAGATGAAGGTGACCACCATCAAAGACACGCATGCACCTCTCGACCACGACTCTTGACGCGTTGTACTCGCGCCTCAAGACTCACGAGATTGACGTTGTCTCTCGTCGGTCAAAGTCACGATCGATGGCTTTGGTCACCGATCCCGATTCGACTCTCGTTTTTCCGCCGATTCGCTTTGGGTTCTCCTAGCTGCTCTATGTGACGAATCGATGATCGATTAGAGCAGCTAGAGGATGAACACTGGCCCTCCTAGCTCGGAAGTTCTCCCATGCTTACAAGAGGAGGAGGGACAGAAGAGAGGCGGACGATCATCCGCCGAGTGTGGTGGCCCCAACCACATTCGAGCGAACCGTCCCAAGCCGGAGAAGGGCAAGAACGACTACGGCGGTTCGGGCAAGAACGACTACACCGACAAGAACCGCAACAAGAAGACTCCACTCGA
This sequence comes from Dendrocalamus sinicus, assembly GCA_036346575.1. NCBI lineage: Eukaryota > Viridiplantae > Streptophyta > Magnoliopsida > Poales > Poaceae > Dendrocalamus > Dendrocalamus sinicus. Next base: position 114,505 of record JAYEVI010000258.1, read on the forward strand.
CGCCGAGAAAGAAGAAGTTCCGCAACCGGAAGGCCAAGAAGCTCTTCCACCGCGTCCTCACCGCCTTCGACGACCTCGACCTCAGCGAGGTGGAGGGATGGACTGACGACGACGAGACGGGTGACCAAGAGCCCAAGGATGGCGGCGACGACTTCTCCGGCATGTGCTTCATGGCCCTCGAGGGCGAACTCAGCGACAGCGAGCTGTACTCCGACTCGGACGAGATATGCCCCACCTACGACCAGCTCAATCAAGCATTTCTTAAGCTAGGTGGTTTTCATGCTAGAGCTAGGGCTAGGTGTACCGAGTTAGAGAAAGAAGTAGATAGACTGTCACGGGAGCTTACTTCACTTACATCTGCTCCCTCCCGTGACGATTGTGATACATGCTGTGCTTTGCTGGGTGATTTGGAGAAACTAAGGACCTCACATGATAGTGTGTCCTCCGAGCTTGATGTTGTTAAGGTGGAGAATGTTAGTCTGCTTGCTGAGTTAGAGTTGAGTAGGATGGCCGTTACCCTACTTACTACTGATGAGACTACTTCTCCCACCTCATGTGAGGTTAAGGACATTGCTGCTAGAGGACCTTATGCCATGCTTCTTGATCTGCCCGAGTCCTGTGAAAATTGCAATAACTTGAAGATGAATCTAAAACGGGCAGATCATAAAATTGCTGAACTACAAGCTTCTTTGCTTGAGCCGATTGATTCATGCTTGAACTGTTCTAAGTTAACTACTGAACTTGAAGCTGTCTCCAAACAGTTTCAAGATATGATTGATCATGATAGGAAGTTGGCTCAGTTTGCTTCTAAGGACCCTATTAGCTCACCATGCAAAAATTGTGAAAAACTAAAAATTGACTTGGTTGCATTGGATGATAAATGTGTGAAGCTAACTAAGGACTTACTAGAGAAGCAACCATCAGCTTGTAATGTGATTGCTGAGAAGGGGATGGAGCCCAAGAGTAAGATGGAGACGCTTAGCGACGTAAACCAACCGGCTAGTAGTAGGACTGTCCCTTCAGGGTCGGCTGTGCATGCACAAGCCATTCTCTCCTCTACTGTTGGTTCTTCTTCTGCTCCCTTATCCTCTGCTGTTCCCTCTTCTCCCTGCTCTTCTTGCACCTCTCTCTTTCGGGAGTGTCAGTATCTTATGAACACTCTCGAGAGATTTGTAGGCGGCAAGAAGAAGCTTAATCTTATTCTAGACCAATCCAAGATTTGCAAGTTCAATCAAGGTCTAGGATATGATTTCTATGAAGATATGAGGAAGCATCCACCTGCTATTCTCCGACCCATCGTAGGAGGTGTGATCGAGGTTGAGCCCAGATCTGATGAGGTTAAATTCAAATCAGCGGGCTTTGTCGAAGGGATCTCTGACAGCAAGGTGATTCCACCTGTTGCTTCGGCCTCTCAGAAGGCGAAGCCTCTTCGTGCTACTTCCACCTCTCAGAAGGTGAAGTACCACTGCACCTTCTGTCAGAAGGATGGGCACTCGATCGAGAGATGCTTCAGGCGCGCCAGGATTGCGCGAAGAGACCATGCAGAGGCACTTAGGCGTATTCAGGGTCAGCCCCAGATCCTGAGTGCACCTAAGACTAGCACGAGGTCCAGGTTTGCTTCTGACGGGTTTGGGCAGCATCGAGGACTTGGTTTTTCTGAGCCTTCTGGTTTTCGTCCTCATGCTGCTCCGGGTCGTGACTTCCACCGTCCTGAGGGTACTTCTCGTTTCCCCCGTCGAGACAGCTACCCGCGGCGTGTTCAGCCTATTGCCGGTGCTCCGACTCGCTTGCCTGTAGCAATCGGACCCCGCAACAGCTTCAGGTCTGCTCGCGGACCTTCTGCTTCTTTGAGTCTCGGAGAGCGTAGGGTAGATAGAGGTCAGTCGTGTTTGACTACTTCATCTGCTCGACGTGTTGTTCAGTATTGGGTGCCAAAATCACTCTTGATTTACCCCAGTACTGAGACTTTACTCTCCTGTTGACTCAGGTTCACCGGGTAGGGAAGGAGAAGGTTTGGCTTGTAGACTCCGGTTGTTCTCGTCATATGACTGGAGACTCCCGTTGGTTATCCTCCCTAGCCCGCGCTCCAGGTGATGAGACGATCACCTTCGGAGACGCTTCGTCTGGGCGCGTCATCGCCAAAGGTACTGTGCGCATTAATGCTTCTTTTATTCTTAAGGATGTTGCCTTGGTTAGTAAGCTGCAGTACAATTTGCTTTCTGTCTCTCAGCTTACCGATGACGGTTTCGAGGTGAGCTTTAAGAAAAATGCTTGCAAAATTCTTGATTCTTGGGTAGTCTTGTTTATGGATTTTCGCTTTGGGAGGATGTTTTGTGCTGATTTTTCTGAGTCTTCTGGTGATCCTCTCCGGTGTTTAGTTGCTGCTGAGTCCCGCGACTTGACTTTCTGGCATAGGAGACTTGGTCATATAGGATTTGACCATTTGACCCGAGTTAGCGGCCACGATCTCATTCGTGGTCTGCCGAAGCTCAAGATGGTCAAAGATCTTGTTTGCTCTCCTTGCCGGCACGACAAGATGGTTGCCGCTTCACATCCTCCGGTCACTGTGACCATGACCGATGCACCGGGACAGCTGCTCCATATGGACACTGTTGGACCAGCTCGAGTGCAGTCAGCCGGAGGGAAGTGGTATGTTCTTGTCGTGGTTGATGACTATTCGAGATTCTCTTGGGTGTTTTTCTTAGCCTCGAAGGATGAGACGTTTACCCATTTCCGAGGCTTGTTTAGTAGGCTTTCTATTGAGCTTCCGGGTGCCTTGAGAGCGATCCGTAGTGACAATGGCACGGAGTTCAAGAATTCCTACTTTGAGAGGTTCTGCGATGAGACGGGTGTAGAGCACCGTTCTCTTCTCCGCACGCCCCACAAAGAAATGGCGTCGTGGAGAGGAAGAACCGCACCTTGGTCGAGATGGCCAGACGATGCTTGATGAGTACTCTACACCGCGGAAGTTTTGGGCTGAGGCTATAGCTACCGCGTGCCATGTCTCAAATCGAGTTTTTCGAGGGCACACTTGCACCGCACTTCTTATGAGCTGAGATATGGCGAAAGCCCAGCCTCTCATTTTCGTGTTTTTGGTTGCAAGTGCTTTATTCAAGTCCGGAACCTAGACATGTTCGAGTCACGTTCTTGTGATGGTATCTTTCTAGGTTACTCGCCTTCTTCGCGGGCTTATAGGGTCCAGAATGCGAGTCTAGCAAAATGGTAGAGACTCGTGAGGTGACCTTTTGACGAGGCCACCGGGACTAGGCCGATATCTCGAGTTCTTTAGAGCAGTCCAACCCATCTTCGTGGATGATGAGGACGATGGAGATGAGGGTTGTTTACCCGATCCAGTCGCTTATCCACCCCTTGAGGTGCCGTCTTCCACCGCACCTCCAGGTGACCAGCCCATGCCTTCTGCTTCCTCTGGAGCTAGTGGCTCTGTTCCTACCTCGTCACTCACGAGGTAGATGCCACTTCTTCATCTCATCCTCGACCTCCCGTCATATCCGAAAAGGCATCCTTCGAGCGGATGATTGGAGACTGCTCGAGCGTGTTACTCGCTCAAAATCGCTTATCTCAATTTTGTCTCCATTCGCTTTCATTGCCTCCTTTGAGCCCAAGGATGTTTCTCATGCTCTTTCCGACGAGTCTTGGGTCAATGCCATGCATGAGGAGCTAGAAAACTTCGAGAGAAACAAGGTCCGGTCGCTTGTCGAGCCCCGCGAGGTCACAATGTCATTGGGACTAAGTGGGTGTTCAAAACAAGCAGAGCGAGGATGGAGTGGTTATTCAAACAAGGCTAGACTAGTAGCTCGGGGTTCTCCTGTGTTGAGGGTCCGGATTTCGAGGAGACCTTTGCCCTCGTAGCTCGACTTGAGGCTATTAGAATTCGCTTGCCTTTGCAGCTTCTAAGGGTTTCAAGCTGTACGGATGGACGTCAAGAGTGCTTTCCTTAATGGTTTCATTGAGGAAGATGTCTATGTCGACTGACCTCCTAGTTTGAAAACCCCAAATACCCTAACCATGTCTTCAAGCTTTCCAAAGCGTTGTATGGACTTAGCAGCCCCGAGAGCTTGGTATGAGAGGCTTAAGTCTTACTTGTTGAGTCATGGTTTCGAGATGGGTAGAGTAGACAAGACCTTGTTCATTCGTCGACATGGCAATGACTTTCTCGTCGTCAGATCTATGTCGATGACATCATCTTTGGCGGCTCCTCGCATGCTCGTTTCCCGCTTTTCCGATGTCATGAGCTCGGAGTTTGAGATGAGCATGATGGGCGAGTTGAGCTTCTTTCTTGGCTTCCAAATTAAGCGACTCGGGAGGGTACCTTCTTGCATCAAGGCAAGTACACTCGAGACCTCTGAAGCGCTCGATATGAGTGATGGTAGCGGTGTCCACTCCAATGGCTACCTCGGCTTCACTCGACCCGGATGAGGATGGCGAGCCGATTGATCGAAGGAGTATAGGAGTATGATCGGCCCTCTTGTACCTCAACGCCTCGAGACCGGACATACACTTTGTGTGTGTCTTTGTGCTCGGTTTGAGCTTCTCTCGCGTATCTCACCGCCAAAGCGGTGAAGCGCATTCTTCGGTACCTTCGAGCTACCATTGACTATGGTATCCGGTACTCCTCCTCGTCTGTCTTTCCTTGAGAGCCTTCTGATGCGCACTTTGCGGTGTGAGGATAGATAGGAAGAGCACTTCGTGCACCTGCCGATTCATTGGCACTTCTCGTTTCTTGGTCTTCTAGGAAGCGATCCGGTGTTGCACACCCACCGCAGAGGCCGAGCACGTTGCTGCGGCCGATTGTCGTAGTCAGTGCTTTGGATGGTCTCGACCCTGCAGGACTTTGGGTTGTCTATCGACAGTGTTCCACTCTTTTGTGATAACACTTCTGCGATTAACATTGCTAAGAACCCAGTGCAGCACTCTCGGACCAAGCACATTGATATTCGCTATCACTTCCTTAGAGACCATGTAGAGAAGGGTGACATAGTGCTCCAGTTTGTGGAGAGTGACCACCAGTTGGTTGACATCTTCACCAAGCCTTTGGATAGCTCGAGGTTTTCAGCTCTACGGGGAGAACTTGGGGTGGTTTGTCCTTATGGACTGTAGTGAGGGGGAGCTTTGGGCTTTACTGCTTTACTATATTGCTTATGCTTCTGTCTCATTTCTGCTGCTTTGCACACGGGGTGCATTTGGGTTTAGTCCTTCTAGCATAGGTTAGAGTGCTTCTCTTGCCTAGTTGCTTAGACTTCCTACTCTTATCTTGTGATTCCAGGATGCTTCTTATTAGCTGCTTCTTATCTCACTAGATTGAGCTCACTCACTTCTTGTAGGTTCTAGCGAGGGTCGGGCCACCCTCGGGTAGACAGGGTACGTGTTTGCTCTCTAGTGTGTGTTTTATGGTCAGCTATTAGTCCTGAAGTCATATGGGGTAGATGAGAGTCAGTCTGAGTCATAGTTGTCTCTATATCTTATCTATGCTTTAAGGACTGCCCGTTTGGATTTTCTTTGCCAGCTTCTCATTTTTATTGCTTTAGTTTGGGAGCCTCTGGAGCTTAATATTGACATAACTCAACTTGAACTAAAAGTTGCATCTAATGTTGAGGGGGAGCTGGATTTTCCTGCTTTTTAGCATTTAGCATTGTAATGTAACTGCTTTGAGCCTTGATTATTATCCTGTTATGATATGTTTACAATGCTGTACACCTTGCCATAATTTGTACTTTATATGCTAGATTGATCATGACTTCACATGTGTAGACTAGCTTTTACCATGATAAGTTAATTAAAATTGCCAAACTGGAACTAAAACTTGTCATGCTCGCATTTGAGTCTAGTCTTGCCTTAGCTATCCCTTTATGATTCATGCCATGTCAAATAGGCTAAGTTGAGCGTTGCTTCTCTATTGAGCCTTAGATTGAGCTATTTTAGTCTCTTGATGATGCATGAGTTAGTACAACATGTTAAAAAAAAAGATCTCTTTTGTGTGCGAAAAAACTGATCTCACCAATTCTTTCTCATGAGACGGCTTGCCATTGCACTAGGCATGAACTCAGGGGGAGTTTTGGATGACCTAGACTATCTTCTTAAGTTTCTTGCTTGGAGTAGTCGCATAAGGCTTGGGATCTAGCACATAACAAAATTGGGTTGGAAACGACCATGAATTTTAACAAGACAATGTTTTATGTGCTCAATTTGCTTAAGTTACAAAAAGAACCAAGTACTTTAATCAATGTTTCATTCTTGAGCATATAGCACTCTATTTGGCCTCAATTTGAGCTTCTTGGTTACGCTTAGCTTATTGACATGGCCTGCATCATCCTTGGATATCTCTAGCTAGACTTTACTTGTTGATGACTTACATTGCGCTAAATTTTAGATTGTCATCTATCTCGCTTAGCTGGCTTATATATGTGTCGTCATGATCTAGATAGCGTTTTATTTATGGCTTGGTGTAACTTATTATGGTCATTATGGATAATTCTCATGGCTCTAACTGCTTAGAATAATCAAACTTCAACCATTTCATTCATTGACATATCATTTTCTCTCATTTGCATTCTTGATGCGTTTATTGCCAAAAGGGGGAGAATAGAGAAGAAAAAGCTAGTTGGGATCATTTTAGAGCTTTGGAGGACAATTTGCTCTTTCAGTTGTTGCTCTAGTGTTCCTTCTGTCGACATGGTCATTAGCTTCACTTCTTTCTTTAGACCATGTTGGATTCTTCAAACTCAAACTTTACTTTGCGTTTTTTCGGGGTTTGTCAATATACTCATCAAGGGGGAGATTGATGAACCATGTGGAGGTGACCACATGTATATGATGAGTAATTGACCGTGGTTTAGATAAGTCGAGTTTGATTTGAGTGGTTCGGAGTCGAGTCGTTGCGTGGCGCAATCGGGCTCGGTTAGACTTGGTCATTCCTGGTCGTATAGGATTAGGTTGCATATTTCGACAATTCGACAGGTTTGGACTTCGGTATGGTAAGTGTGATGTGTTTGTGCTATTTACGCTTTCATGTATCGGCGGTGCTATTTGATGTGTTTCTTGTGCGTGTGGTCGCAGGACGCCGAGGCGAGTCGTGGCGAGACACGGTGGACCGGACTAGCGCAGTGGTGCCGAGGTCGAACGGTCGGGATGTGTCAAGACGACGGTGACTCGAGGTGGTTGCGAGGCGTGCGAGGCAAGGAGCGCGAAGCTTCCGGAAGGTGCGGGGGGCGAAACGGAATTTCGCAGAGCTGCACAAGCGGAGCGGGCTCCGTTGGGTTTAGCGGGCGTAACGGGCGAGACCCGTTAGCCAAGGCTATATAAAGGATTGGAGGGCTGCATGCCCACTTGAACATTTTGGAGAGAATTAGGGTTTCTAGAGTCAAAAGAGGCTTTGGGAGGTTGTTTCCCTTTGCTCTTTAGTTGGTGGAGAGTGGGTGTGATATACAGAAGGTGTTCCCTGGTTGTCTCCCACCTCTCTTCGTTGTGTTCCTCCCAAGTAGCAAATGTGGCTCTTGGTGATTGTGAGGATAGAGTGGGAAAGGAGATGAGTTGAGAGTCTTGGAATCCTTCATCTATTTGTAATCATGTATCGGGACTCCTCTCTGTGATTTGGAATGGAAAATCTGAAGTTTTATCTCCGAGTGCTCTGCATTCTACGATGCCCTCTATGTTGATTTCTTGACTTTTTGATTTTCGAGTTCTTGCTTGCTAAGGAGGTGTAAAATGGGTTGCTTGATGATGGGATGTTGGTTCTAGACCTTTTGGTCAGGTTCCCCTAAGAGCAAATCAAGAGTAATCTCAGATTTGAGTTTGTGTCTTCCTCTGTTCTTGATCTCAGTTCTAGGGTTTTAGTTCTTTTTGAGATTCCCTTCTTGAGATGGAGTGATCTTTGGTCTAAGGAGCTCCTTTGTTATTGCTAACATGATTGCAAGAGCTCATGATCAAAGAGTTAATGTTTGAGGAGAAATTTGATTTTTAGTGCCTCTCTCTCTGAAGGTTGCATTATCTTCCAGGGTTTTGTCCAGATTCTATTTCTCACCTTGGGATGACTTGAAATTTGGGCTGTAGACTCTAGAGGATATTGCTAACATATCCCCAAAATTTCAGAGTCAGGATCAAGGGTTAGAGAGTAATTCGAGTTTTGGTGCTGCTCTTTGTAAGTTTTAGTTTTTGGGCATAAAGCTGAAATTCTAAGGTTTCAGATGGATTCCTTTATGTCTTAGCTCCTTAAAGTTGCTTAGAATAGTCCTTTGAAGCTTTGTGTTAAATTGGTTTGAAGTTTTCCTCTCTTCCTTTTGATCTTGGCAAATTTCTGAAAAGAATGGTACTCGGAGCAGCCTCCCGAGACTTTCGGCCAAGCAGGATTTCTTCAGTTTGCTACAGTCATTCAGTTTCAGCCTCCAGCGTGAGCACTCCATTGAGTGTTTGTCTTTTTCTTTTGCTAATCTTTGTCAAATTTGCATGCAGATCAAACATTGATATTTTCAGTTGAAATTTTTACTGGATGATCTCTGATTTATGGTGAATTTTTCAGTGTCGCATGCGTTCCAAATTTCAGAGAAATTAATTTTAATTTTCTGTGAGGTGCTGTGTTTTGCTTCTTGTTGAAAAATCTGTGTACGAATTCTCGGGTGAATTTTAAGAGATCGACATTCACCCCCCTCTGTCGCCATTTCGGTCCTACAGAGAACGTTCAAAAACTAAACAGATTCTGCGATCAGTGAATCTAGCATCTTAAGATCACACACATTATTCTGCCGCATACTTCTTTGCAAAACGGACCAGTGCTGAGCTAAATTATTCATGCTTTTTTGTTGGGGGTGCAGTCAGCATTGCACCGAATTCCTTGAAGGATCAATCATGGTATATACGGTTCTCTCAAGAGACGATCAATTGAATTGAAGAGCTGGCTATCTGCTTCTACTTGCCACATGCTGCTTAGTAAAAGGCCTTGCAAATATGATTCGATTGTTCAAACTATAGTCTTTTGGTCCCGTTTCATGCAGCTATCAATTCAACTTGTTGCTGTGATTCTCTTTTAACTTTTGCTGTTAAGTTTGCTAACATGGAGCTTCCTGAAAACTGATGTAATAATGGTTGGTTTCAGAACTTGAGTTGCCGGTAGTGCCTGCCGTAGCTTTAGTTGCTATAGCTTTCAGTGGAGCTTCAGAACTAGGCAAATGCTCTGTTTTATCTCTGTTTGGAACTCTGTAGCTACTGTTGAGGTTTCTAATAAAAGAAATTGGGGGGGGGGGGGCTTGGCCCACTGTTTTTTTTTAAAAAAAACTTGTTGCTGTCAGTTGTAATCACGGCAGGATCAAGTTGTTTAGCCAAAGTGTAAATGTGATTGCGTGAAACATCTCAGCCGTAATCAGAAAACAAGTGATTCAAGAACTGAATTCAAACGGAGCAGGTTACAAAAGGGATAATTTGGGACACGCTAAATTTCCATGCTCAATTTGCAAGCAAATGTTCAGCCAACTTGTTACACTAGTAGTGTGCCCGTGCTAACGCTACGGTAAAATACAAAACAAGATAAAATTTGTAAAAAATAAAACGAACAATCAGATTCATTAAGATTCACGTCTCATATATTGTATAACCAAATATTTTTAAAATTTTATCATACTACATGTTCTAAAACTAACGAGTGGTAAATTTTGTTAGAACATGCATACAAATATGTTCTAATTTTGTTTAAATCCGTAGCAACGCACGGGCATTCAGCTAGTCCTTGTATAAATGTCACCGGTATCAGAAATAAGAACATAAAAACAATAGAACCTAGGAGCGTAGCTATTCGGCGAATCCAAAGCTGCTTGTAGGGTAGCCAAAGATTTGACCAATACAGATCATCCGGTTCTCGAGCTAGATTAGTAACCCATTTCAAAGGGTTAGATGTTTGAAGTATTTCGATGCAACAAGTGCAAGATACCGAGTTTTGAAAAATACAAAAGCAGCTGCACATTCCTGTATATAATTCCACAATTGAAGTTACTAATTTATACTGACTTATTGATGAATTTAGTAAAAAACCAATATATGCAATATTGCAAGTTGAACCTCATCATCTAAGTTCAAGCTGGAATCATTCAGTCACTTTCCTTTTTCTCGCTCAAATTTGGTGCGCAACAATTGGAAAGAATCCGAAGAGGCTCCACAAAGACAGAAATCTCAAAATAGGGTATATATGATATCAGATGGGATCCTAAAACTTACAATAAATATAAATTTTATTCCACACGTATCAAAGCGAAATATAACTCTACTAAAGGAGCATCCTCCAAACACCTCACAGGGCATTGATTTTGAGAAATATTCTTGCTCGAACTTCATGGTTTTACTACCCAATCCAAACTCCAAAATTTATGGTATATGAAACAAAAATAATGATCTAAAAATTATGCGATGGATACTTTTATATTCATTAGATGGTCCTATACCCTAACGAAACAATCATAGAAACTAAGTCATGATTCTACCTTGAATAAGTAAAGTCTATGTACTTGGTCCACCAAACAATTAAAAGCATAGATTACTAAAGCATAACACGATCAAATATTTGTGATGTTTAGTAAGAAATTTACATCAACATACATCAGAGCCTCTTTGATAACCCAACCTTTGCGTTTTTAAGGAGTAGAGATAACCTTGCATCGACCCATTTTGTCCAAAGATGCGGTGAAGCGCCTTTTAGTTCCTTTCTGGACTTGCTCAGGCCTTCTCCACATTCACTCTCGTTGTCATCCTATAAGTATTACAATTAGAGGGTCACACTTGACATATCAATGGTAATTCTGGTAAAGGCAGCAGCATCTGCAGACCTAATAAATAGCGTACGTACCAGCAACATTTTGCAGCAGGCTACAGGCATGCCATATTTACCTATAATATGAGCAGAAGTATGTGTATTTCTATCTACCTGCTTAATTTCTGGTGGAGAAGGGATTTCAGGATCAGCTCAACCAGCTCTTTCCTCTGGGTCAATATCCAGAGCCTCATCATAATCATTGAAGATCGCTTCATGCTCCCAATCGTCACCTGATAAAGAGTAGGTTCGAGCTAAGAAGCCTATTGAAGGCTCAGAAACATGCATTGATGTACAGGAAAGATTATCCTTGTATTTTGTTTTTGGTGTGTAATTATGAATAATTCTTTGGAATAATAATAATAAGCACGTGCTTATTGATTAAAGATGGGCAAAACCTCAGAATTTCCAAATATTAACAAAAACGAGTAGTATTTGACCAGCATACCTCTCTCAATTTCATCATCCAAATCAAAGTATCTGTCTTTTCCACCTTCATCATCATCCATGGCCTTTGTAGTAAGCCCATGCATATTTTCCCTTGCAGTTTCCACTTCTTCATCTGCCTCACCTTTATTAGATTGATTTCCACCCTCATTCCTGTTTCCTTTCTTGGGTGAACAGCCATCCAGTTACATCATCAGGCTTCTTCACATCCAAACTAAAGGTTGTAGCTTCATTTGTAGGTGATTTCATCATCCACCGTTCATACCCAGTTGCACTGCTTCTCCTATTCATCTTCTCTTCAGCTTCTTCCAAAGTCAGTTGTGTCTATGTGCAATTTTACTGAAGTTATACCTGAAAAGACATGACAAATTGTGAGGATGCTTCGAAGGAATTAAGAGAGTAATTTCTATTTGGAGCTTTTGAGCATACAATTCGAATGTTGAAACTTGCAACTGTTGCTATTCCTTGTCAAATCTTGGGTAAAAGTGTACACTCTCGCTAAGCTTTATGTCTTGCTGGTAATTATGTTCTCAGGATAATTATAGTTGATACGAAGACGAGGAAGATAGAGATAGAAGAAAAAGATGAGTACCAGGAGCCAACAGGAACATCATGGAACTCCCTGCCATGCAAAATCAACAAATAGTATGTATCAGTTGTAGATTGTGAGGCCTCAAGTTGACTTTGGATATTGATATTCACCTGTTTCATCTTCCAAAATCCATGTCTTTCTGTTGTAGTATTTCTCCTTTTTTGTCAAACATGAGTGCTAAACAGCTAACAGAACAAAAACAGGTAAAATTCTTGAGTTGCAATCGCTCTAAGTCGAACAAGTTACCGCAGAGGGTCTCTTAACATGTACATTTGCCATTAGATGAGCAAAATAAATTCTTTTTGTTTCATAAGGATATCCAATAGCACACTACTAATGTATGATCTCAGATATTTAATTCAGTACAACATAAAAGAACTGCAGTGTTTTTTGTCGAATTACAATGACATAGGGGAGTTCGTCCATGAGATTGAGTGATGCCAAAATTAACGCAGCTTCCCTGTTGCTTCTAGCATCAAAAAGGATATTTATCATACCATACCACTGTATTATCATTATCAGAGAGCTACAGTGTTTTTGGTCAAATTACAGTGATACAGGGGAGTTCGTCCATGAGATTGAGTGATGCCAAAATTAATGCAGATTCCCTATTGCTTCTAGCATCAAAAAGGATATTTATCATGTCATACCACTGTAATATCAAGTTGTATAAAAAATAATGATGATCATCCATGATCAAGAACCAGTACCCGCATATTCCCAGTAAGCTGCCGTCCTTCTAGGCCATCCTTATGAAGACACCACTTATTCCATGTGCTCTTCTTCTTTAAGAATAGTGGCAAACTGATGGTGAATCAGTTGGTCGAAAGGGCCTTCTTTGATGGTATCCACCAGAACATTGTACTCCTACACGACTCATGGGTACATCAACAAAAGGTTCCCAGTAAGCTGCCGTCCTTCTAGGCCATCCTTATGAAGACACCACTTATTCCATGTGCTCTTCTTCTTTAAGAATAGTGGCAAACTGATGGTGAATCAGTTGGTCGAAAGGGCCTTCTACGATGGTATCCTCCAGAACATTGTACTCCTACACGACTCATGGGTACATCAACAAAAGGTCATAGACAACAATGCCCAAAACAGCCAAGCGTGGCAGCGGCGGGGCCGCGGCAATGCCATTGCTCACACAATTAGAACCCTAAACTCGTCGTGGGAGGGGAGGGCTGTACCTGGATGAGGTTGGTGGTGGGGGCAGCGCAGCGCGCTTAGGAGCCCACCATGGTGGTGCCGCAGGAGCTGCAGAGAGTGGCGCGGTGGCTGCCCATGCCGTAGAGGTCCGATGTCACGCCGCAGGCCTTGCACACCTCCTTTAGCGCCAGGTCGGTGCCCATGCCACTCCCCATGCCGCACTCGCTTCTCGTAGGGTTTGCAAATTAGAATTCAACCAAATTACAAGGCCATTCACAGGGCCAAGAAACATCTTAAGGAATTTCCCTAAAAATTCAGAAAAAGTATATTTAAATCATAACCCATAAATAACAACTAAACTTCATCCTGAAACCGGGGGGGGCAAAACATAGCAAACCATTTCCATTGCTTGGGAGAAATGCAGCCACGTCACTATCTGATATAGCGAAACATAGCACCCAGCCTTTTGCTTCGCAAGGTAAACGCGATCATCAGAATCCGCATGTTTGAATCCGAGACACCGCACGAAGAGATGAGGGGCGAGAGAGATCGAATTCCAATCAAGGCCGAGAAGAGGAAGAGAAGAGAGGAAGAGGAAAGGGGCGATTTTTCAAGCGTGGAGGGTCGAGGTGGTGAGCAAGCCCCGAGGCGGCGTAGGTCCCCGCCCAGCGCCGTCGTGCGCCGCCGTAGCGCGTCCTCATCGGCTGTGCGGCGCATGGCGAGGCGGCGCCGCCTCCCGCCTCAGCGCCGCCTCGCCGCCGCCGCCGCCGTGCCTCGAGGCGCGCGTGTCGAGCGACCTCTCCGAGTCGCCGCCCTCGTAGAGCACGCGAAGTACCCGCCTCGGCGTCGCACGAATCCACGACGCCGCGAACACCCCGGCTCGAACGCCTTCTTCACCGCCCTCCCACCAACTCCTCCATCCCGCGAATTCCTAGGGTTTGGGGCGAGGGGGTCGGGCTGCGGTGGATCGGAGGGGATTGAGGGGTTTGGGGTGGGATCGGCTGGGGGATTTGGGGTTCGGGTGCGGGGTGGGGAGGAGGAGGCGTCGGTGGAGCAGAGGAGCGGGAAGTAGCGGTGCAGCGCGGGGTGGGGAGGGGGAGGCGTTGGGGGAGCGGAGGAGCGGGAGGCGACGGCGGCAGCGCGGGGGCGGAGTGAGGTGTGCGGAGGAATCAAGGGCAGGGCGGAGGGAGGTCTGCGGCGGAGGGGAGGAGGCGGCGCGGAGAACCGAGGGCAGACGCGGAGGGGGAGACGGGGGAGAACGGGAGAGAACGTGGGGAGGCGCGGGATTCGCGCGGGGGGCGGGGGTGGGCAGCGTACGGTTTTGTGAGGTAAGGTTCAATGATGTGCATGATCCGGATAATTTTGACCTTAGGATCTTCAATGAGTAAGAGAAGAAGGCTTGAGGAGAGATCCAGGCCATTTATTTGTATGAAGTTGGATAACTTTGGTACACAAATCTGGGTGGACTTAGATTAGGCATGACTGTGGAGGTGGTTGGGGGGTGGATTTAGTAAAGAAAATTTTGGTGTATTATAGAGGGGTAGAGATGAGTTAGCCAATGTAAGGTAGGAAAGGCAAAGATGGCTCATCATGGAGAGTTACAGCATAGATTCTTGCTAACCAGCAGCTAGAGGGATTGTTCAATGCTTCGCATCCTCTTCCTCACAAAACTTGTCGTACTTCTCGTCGTCCATCAGCAAGTAGCTCGCGTGAATCACTGACCTTGATGATCCATCCGCTCTCGTATGGACTTGAATTGACCTGTACAGAAACAAATCGTCAACATAGTAACTGTTGCAAATAATGCACAGAAAATAGAGACAAGAGACACGAAATTTTTACGTGGAAAACCCTTGCAGGAAAAAAACCGCGGGCGCTCGAAGGCAAATCACTATAATGTGGAGAGTTTACAATGGAGCACTTTTTTCCTATGGGCTACCGGGGTACATATTTATAGCGTGAGGGAAAAGAGTCTCACACAGAGAGGAAACCGAATCAGAGTCGGTTGCTACAGATTGACACCACGTTTGATACTATCTGTGCATGCACCTGCCATGCCACGTCTGACATGAGGCGATGAATACGAATTCGGATCAACTTTAACAATCTCCACCTTGAGCCGAATTCCCTCCAGTAGTCGAAGAATATGATAGACTCATCCAATAAAATTATCATCCATACCTTGAGCGCCGAAAGTCCAAAGGACTAGTGAGTAATACCAACTAAGTCTGAGCACAACTCAAACTTAGATGTAGGAACTGGCTTTGTCAACATATCAGCTGGATTATCATAAGTACTTATCTTGTTGACTTTAATATCACCTTGAGCAA
Organism: Dendrocalamus sinicus; assembly: GCA_036346575.1. Lineage (NCBI taxonomy): Eukaryota > Viridiplantae > Streptophyta > Magnoliopsida > Poales > Poaceae > Dendrocalamus > Dendrocalamus sinicus. The sequence goes on from JAYEVI010000258.1 coordinate 129,830, forward strand.
TGACACCTCGAATGTAGTGATACCTAATATCAATGTGCTTTGTTCTTTCATGAAACATTTGATCTTTTGTAAGGCAAATAGCACTCTGACTATCACAAAATATTGTAGTGCAAGATGTACTTCCACAAAGCTCAGTGAATAAACTTCTTAGCCAAATGGCTTCTTTGCAAGCTTCAGAAATAGCCATATACTCAGCTTCTGTAGTAGACAAAGCAACGGTAGCTTGCAAACTTGCTTTCCAACTAACGGCACACCCTCCAACAAGTGAATACATAACCAGTGAGAGATCTTCTTTATCCAAATCTCCAAAGAAAATCAGAATCCACATAACCAACGAGTCCATCTCTAGTCTTCCCAAATTGTAAACAAGCATTAGATGTGTTCTGCAAATATCTGAAAATCCATTGAACTGCTTTCCAATGCTCTTTTCCAGGATTAGCCATGTATCTACTAACCACACTTAATGATTGAGATAAATCAAGCGAGAACATACCATAGCATACATAAGCGAACCAATTGCACTCGTGATATGAAACTTTAGACATGTACTCAATTTCATCATTTGATTGTGGACATGATGCTAAAGAAAGTCTGAAATGTGCAGCTAAAGGAGTACTCACGAGTTTGGCCTTATGCATGTTGAAACGACAAATAACTTTATCAATATATCCCTTTTGACTTAGATATAATTTGCCAAACTGTCTATCTCTAATGATTTCCATACCAAGAATCTTTTTTGTTGCACCGAGATCTTTCATATCAAATTCACTATTTAATTGTGCCTTCAACCTTGTCTTTTGCAGCAATCAACATATCATCAACATATAGGAGCAAATAAATAATCTGAACCATTAATCTTCAAGTAAACACAGCTATCATAATTAGATCTTTTAAAATTCTGAGATATCATAAAGGAGTCAAATCTCTTGTACCATTGTCTAGGTGATTGCTTCAAACCATAAAGAGATTTCTTCAATTTGCAAACAAAATTCTCCTTTCCAGGAATAATGAAACCTTCTGGTTGCTCCATATAAATGTCTTCTTCTAATTCCCCATGTAAAAAAGCAGTTTTCACATCCAATTGTTCAAGCTCATAATCATGCATAGCCACAATACTGAGTAAAGTGCGAATAGAACTATGCTTCACAACAGGGGAAAAGACATATGTAAAATCAATACCTAGAATTTGGCTGTATCCTTTTGCAACTAGCCTTGCTTTGTACCTAACCTCTTTGGTTGGTGAAACTCCATCTTTTTTCTTGAAGATCCATTTACAACGAATAGGCTTCTTCTCAAGTGGCAACTTGACCAGCTCCCAAGTGCCGTTCTTGTTAAGATATTCCATCTCATCATTCATGGCAGTCATCCATCTTTCTGAATCACTAGAAGAGATAGCCTCTGAATAAGATGAAGGTTCTGCAGTTCCTTCAATTTCTTCTGCCACATTTAAACAATAAGACGCAATATTAGCTTCTTCAATCAATCTCTTAGGAGGCTAAATATTCCTCCTCTGTCTATCAACTGCAATGGAATGATGTGTTGGCGGCTCAACAATAGGTGCTTCTGAAATATTCTCTTTGTCGACTTTTGCTGTAGATCCTGAATCAATAACATGCTCCACCTACACGCTTGATTGCTTCTCAACGGAACATCGTAGATGGTTTTTCATGCAACATAGCGATTCATCAAAAGTAACACTTCGCTAATAACCACCTTTCTAGTTTCGTGATTCCACAATTTATATCCTTTCACACTAGTTTTATGACCAAGGAAAATGCACTTAATCGCTCTAGGCTCTAATTTACCATTGTTAACATGAGCGTAAGGTGACGTACCAAATATTCTTAGGTTTGAATAATCTGCTGGAGAGCCAGACCATACCTCAATTGGAGTTTTCTTATCAATAGCTAAATTTGGTGATCGATTAATTAAATAACAAGCAGTGGAAGCAGCTTCGGCCCAAAAACTCTTAGATAATCCAGAATTTGATAACATGCAACGTACCTTCTCCATGATGGCTCTATTCATGCGTTCGGCTACACCGTTTTGTTGAGGAGAGCCTGGAACGGTATAATGTCTCACAATACCTTCTGACTTGCATAGAACTTCAAATTCTCCATAACAGAACTCCAAACCATTGTCGGTACGCAGTTTCTTGACATGCTTGCCAGTTTGTCTTTCAATCATAATCTTCCACTCCTTGAATGTTTTGAATACATCTGATTTGTATTTAACAAAATATGCCCAAACTTTTCTTGAGTAATCATCAATGATGGTCAACATGTAGCTTGCACCTCCAAGTGACGGAACGCGGGATTCTCCCCACAAATCAGAGTGAACATAATCCAATATACTTTTGTAGAGTGAGTCGCAAGATCGAATTGCACCCTCTTTTGCTTGCCAAAGACACAATGTTCACAAAACTTCAACTTGTCGATGCTTTGACCATTAAGAAATCCTCTTTGCATAATTCTATCATTCCACTTCACTCATATGCCCAGACGCATATGCTAAAGATTAGTAGCATCGAATCAAATAATTTATTTGAGGCAATCTGTAGCATTACCTAAAATTGTAGTGCCTTGCAGATGATATAAGTTGGCAGCTTTCATATCACCCTTCATCACAACAAGAGAACCTTTGGTGACTTTCAGAACTCTACCCCCACCTGAATACTTATACCCTTTAGCATCAAGAGTACTCAATGAGATAATATTTCTCTTCAATTTCAGAATGTGACGAACATCCGACAAAGTTCTGATGGTGCCATCAAACATCTTGATCTGAATAGAACCAATGCCTGCAACCTTGCATGGTGTATTATCACCCATCAACACTGATCCACTTGGCGTAGCTTCATAAGTAATGAACCACTCACGGTTCGGGCTCATGTGGAACGTACAGGCTGAATCAAGAATCCACTCATCGTCGATTTTGTAATTACCGGTGAAAGCGATGAGAACATCTCCATCAGAAGCTTCTTTGGTGACAACGGTGGCTCTAGGTTCATCATCTTGTCGATCTTTCTTGAAATTGTTATTCCTTTTCTCCTTGTTCTGTAACTTCCAACACTCGGATATGTCATGACCATCCTTCTTGCAATACCTGCATGACTTCCTGTTCCTGGATTTAGATCTGCCTCTGTATTTGCTTTGGCTTCTGCCTTTTGAATTGCCATTTGAACCCTTCTCATATTGCCTGCCGCGGATAGACAAACCTTCTGCATGCGTACTTGAACTTTCATTGGGAACCATAAGCTTCATCTTTTCCTTAGCATATAGAGCTTCATAAACTTCACTGAGAGTGAGAGTATCTCGGCTATATAGAATAGTATCTCTAAAAGTAGAGTACAAACTGGGCAGAGAGCATAGCAAAATAAGAGCAAAATCTTCATCATCATATTTTACCTCCATAGCTTCGAGGTCTGCAACAACTTCCTTGAAAGCTGTCAGGTGGTTCAACAACGAGGCACCCTCCGCCATCTTGTGGGAATAAAGCTTCTGCTTCAGATGCATCTTGCTGGTCAGATCCTTGGTCATGTAAATCTGTTCCAGCTTCAGCCATAATGTGGCGACGGATGTCTCCTTCATAACCTCCTGTAAAATATTATTTGATAGATGAAGATGGATTTGAGATAAGGACTTACGATCTTTACGTTGCTTCTCATCAGCGGACAATGTGGCTGGCATCTTGTCGATCCCCAGAAGTGCATCATCCAAATCAAGCTGTGATAAAACAGCTCGCATCTTGACTTGCCATAGAGAAAACCTCGTGTCGCGATCCAACAGCGGAAGATCATACTTCAAAGTCGCCATGCGGAAGAAAATCAAATTTTGCTGGTACGAATTTGGGTGTACCTAGCAAAAATCTCGTAATAGAAACTCCTGGTACACTTCTCGTGTGTACTTAGCAATTTCTATTGAAAAAGAAATCACAAAAGAAGACTTGCCATAGCCTGTTATCTTTCCTGGCTTCTTCTTTGATCTTTCTTCACCCCTTTTTTACTCAACTGCCTTGAATTCTGTGCCCATTGCATGCAGCTTTTCCAGGCGCTGGTTGCTTCTGGTTTTTTTTATTTGCTGGCTGGACGAACTGCTGCCTCCGCCTTTTATTTCTTTGGCTTGAAATCCAGCTCGGAGACCGAAGCAAACCTGATGGATCTCGGTGATTTTTTTCTTCGGGACCGAGTGTCGAAGACGGACTACGCCGACTCGACTAGGAGGAAAACTCGAATTCGGCGACGACGCTTGACGGATTTTTTTTCCGAATCTTCTGTACTCTAAATTCCTGTGCTCTGATACAACTTATTGTAAATAATACACAGAAAATAGAGACAAAAGACACGAAATTTTTACGTGGAAAACCCTTGCAGGAAAAAACCACGGGCGCTCGAAGGCAAATCACTATAATGTGGAGAGTTTACAATGGATCGCTTTTTTTCCTATGGGCTACCGGGGTACATATTTATAGCATAAGGGAAAAGAGTCCCACACGGAGAGGAAACCGAATCAGAGTTGGTTGCTACAGATTGACACCACGTCTGATACCATCTGTGCATGCACTTGCCATGCCACGTCTGACATGAGGCGATGAATATGAATTCGTATCAACTTTAACAGTGACAACGCCCATTGATCTAGCAGCAAACAAAGACAGGGCCAGCTTCAAAGTGTGCAAGGATACCAGTTAGAACTCACCAGTCCTTGTTTTTCACGTGGTGGCGTTGTGTTTTGCATGGATATGACCGAGTGAGTGGATGAGGATTGTCGGGAGTGAGTAGATGTGGAGTTGGTTGGATATGGCGGTGTGGATTAAAACGAGCCACGCTTGCGTCCGAACGCCGCACATAAGGGTGAAAGCGTTTCCCAATATTAATTGGGATCTAAATTCACACAACAAGAAGAATAATACGGTTCATGAGTTAATTATGTGCTCTTTCATCATGGTAAGCGGCAAGCAAAGCAACTAACAAAGATAGGGCCAGCTTCAAAGAGTGCAAGGATACCGGTTAGAACTCACCAATCCTAGTTTTTCGTGTGGTGGCGTGGTGTTTCGTGGATTAGAACTTGAGGGGAGGAAGAGGGGGGATTTAGGAATAACCAAGTGAGTGGATGGGGATCATCGGGAGTGAGTGGATGTGGAGCCGGTTGGATATGGTGGTGTGGATTAAAACGAGCCAATTTGCATCTCGAACGCTTGGACATCAGGGTGGAAGCGTTTCCCAACATTGGATGGGGATAGTCAGGTGTGAGTAGATGTGGAGTTGGTTGGATATGGTGGTGTGGAGGAAAATGAGCTAGTTTGCGTCCAGAACACTCAGATGTCAGGGTAGAAGCGTTTCCCAATATTAACTGGGATCTAAATTCACACAGCAAGAAGAATAATACGGTTCATGAGTTAATTACTGTGCTCTTTCGTCATGGTAGGCAACAAGGAAAGCAACAAATGAAGACAGGGCCAGCTTCAAAGAGTGCAAGGATACCAGTTCTAACTCACCACCCTGGTTTTTGCATGGTGGCATTGTGTTTCATGTAGATTAGAACTTGAGGGAGGAAGAGGGGGATTTAGGAATGACCGAGTGAGTGGATGGGGATCGTCGGAGTGAGCGGACATGGAGTTGATTGGATATGGTGGTGTGGATGAAAATGAGCCACGCTTGTGTCCTAACGCTTGACGTCTGTAGGAATCATTTCCCAATATTAATTGGGACCTAAATTCACACAAAGAAGAAGAATAATACAGTTCATGAGTTAAGTATTGCCCTCTTTCGTCATGGTAGGCAGCAAGGAAACAAGAACAAAGATAGGTGTAACACCTCTGCCCTCACAGGCCCGAGATGCTACCACTACGCACTTATCAACTCAAATGGGCGATGCTAATAAAAATTTTGGCATCACCTCCCTGTTTATACAACTACTAACATGGAGCAATCGGCACACACACATATATAGAATAATTGCAATAAGACGACTGATTTCATATTACACACAAACATAACATAAACAGAACTTTAGGCTCCATGACCATAGAGGCACACCACCACGGTCTCGCAAATGTACTAAACCAAATGGCGAGCCACAAAAGACTTAACATACGAAATTAGTAATCGATAGGAGAAACTCATTCTCCACTTCAAGCAAAAGGGACCGACCACGCCCAACGCTACCTTTAACATTTCCAAACCATAATCTACCCGGAATTAACTAAAGCAACTTAAACAAGGCATTAAACATTAATGCTCAGTGGGTGACTAAGCTGTTATTTAATAAGTATAGTTCAAAAAGACTAATCCCATTCCATACATGCCGTCAATCCGGATCACCTGAAAAAAGCAAAAAACAAGCGTGAATCCAAAGACTCAACAAGCCTATGATAAAACAATGACATCAATATAGCAATTAAATCAATTTCATAACTTTGAACTGTAAATCATAATATCTATAATTGTATCACTGTTTCTATCACTTTCATGTAATGCAATTCGATGCGTCTGTAACTATAACTTATATCGGTATAGCAGAGTGTTCACCTGTCGATGAACCACTCAATCGCCCTGTCCTCTTACATACGGGGTCTCAATCTCCACTCCCGTGGAGTACCAACCGAAGTAGATCTTGTGTATGAGTGCAATGCATGATGCAACATGCTTCCAATGTTGGAATTTAATCATAAGCATCACTCATTAGGGTATGATTAGCATATAATCATGTACATCATCTCATAAATACTATAAATCATGGCATGAGAACATGAGTAGCAGGCATTCATTACAATTCACTGTTCTACCATTCACTTGTCTGTTAACTTGGCTGACAATGTGTGGACTACACCAAACCCAAACCACCACTTGGACAAGCATTACCCAACCTCAACACATTATAGGAATACACGCATTCATGTGAATGACATTGATACTAGTGCAAAACCGACCATATATTTTAAAGATTCATCATCTTTACTCGTGGATTGAATTCTATGTGCTTAAACTCTAACTTGGCTCACGATTGGACCGAAAAGACAAACCATCTAATCTTTCTTTTCTCTAATCTCTTTTTTTTGCTGATGTCTTTCTCTTCAATCAGTTGTACTAATTAACACTACATCAATTTATTTTCTACTGCTAGCACACGCATAGCCTGCACAGCCAACACACGTGTGCACTACACCACATACTAGTAGTGTAGCACCCTAAAATTAGCAAAACCCTAACTAATCTCTCTCTCCTATCCCAATTTTAATCAACTAATTAACCTCTCCCATTATCTCTCTCTTTCTCACGTTTCCTTCATCCCTCCATCTGTTCATCTCTCTCTCCTCCCCACGTCTCTTCCTCCTCCCATCTATGCCTAACTCCTCTCTCTCAATAACTCTCTCTCTCTCCCGTATTGGTTGCTTGGAGGCTGCTTGGGCACCGGTGGGGGCGGCTTCGGTGGTGGCGACGTCCGGCGACGGTCCGGCGGCGGCGGCGGCGCACGCAGCACCAACCGTCGCTCGTGCCTGTGCGCATGCGTGCAGATGCATGGCACGGTGATGCGCGACTTGGGGGCGGCGGCAACGGCGACATCGACGGCGGCATCAGCGGCGGCGACAACGGCAGCGTCGGCCGGCGGCGGCGGCTCACGCGCCCGCGCCACACGCACATGGCCGCATCGCGCGCACGTGCTTGCAGCCGCCATGGCACGGCGGCGGTGCCGGCAGTGACGTCGACGGCAGCAGCAGCCAGTGGCAAGCGGCGGCAGTGGCTCGCGCGATGGCGACAGTCGGCGGCCGACCGGCGCACGGAGGCGGCGCTGTGCCCGCACGCACGCTCGGCTGCTCGAGCACACGCCACGCGCACTGGAGAGGTCGTCGTCGTGCTAGGCGAGGCCACCGCCATGCGTCCCCACATCATCGCTGTGCACATCTAGCGAGACGATCCATCGATGCCGTGGCCCTGCACCTGACGCTATGTATACTGCCATGTCCAGGCTACGAGCGCATGCATGGTTGGGGCGGCTGAGTCCATGTGCTGCTCCTAGCCAAGCCATGGGCATGTTGGCTTGGAGTGCATGCATGGTTGTAGCTAAAACATTATTAATTCCTTCTCTAATTATCTTGCCTTGCGTGTAGATTCGCTTATGGGGTTTGAAGGGAACCTTGGTCGTCTTCACGAGTCTGATCCTTCGTGCAACTGAACTGTCGAACGCTTGTGCAAGTACCGCGCCATAACCCTCCATTTCACATTTTACATCTCCCATGATTGCTTGTTACCGTTGCTATTGAGTACCACTACCATATCGCTAAAGCTGGACTGTCTATTATCTATCACCCATCGCCACTGTTCACTATCATGTCACTAAAGCGCACTGTTTACAATCTTATCACCAAAACTTATCGGGTTTTTATTATATCACTAAAGTTACCTGATTAATACCATACCATGAAAGTTACTTGCTTGTTATCATATTAGTAACACTTGCCGATTGTTGTCATATGTTAATGCTTGCCAGTTGTGTACTTTTAATATTGCATTCATACCATAAGGTTCTAGGTTATCTTGTTTTCCATGCTTTATGTTAATTAATACCTTAGATTCTTAGATGTATTAAAGTGCTATGGTTAATGTCTAAGTTGCAAGCTTTAATTATTAATTATAAGTGTTGTTTAAATTGCGGTTGGGGTAGTATAGGAGTGACCTCAACACAAGGTTAGCCCCTAGTAATCTTTAGCTTTAGAATGATATATTTAATTACTGGTTCCCTGATTCATTACTTGTATGTTATTGCTTGATTGGTTCCGATGAAATTATGTATGATATTGTTAACTGACTAATAACAACTTATCACGTAATAAAATCTAGTTGTTTGACAACCCCTAGGTGTGAGTTAAGTTGTAATGCTGGGTGAGAATCATTCATGGATCCCTACCACCATCGTGTTATCCTTCTTCATCTCCTATCCTCAACCTCAAGCAATCCTTTTCACTCCTTGTAATCATGCATGAACTTATCTCTAATTATTTTAATTTCACATTTCACATCTTTCATGACTACTCGTTACCATTGTCATTGGGTACAATTATCATATCAATGAATTACCCGGTTATTATCATATCACTGAATTTACCTAGCTAATATCCTGTTATCAAAGTTACCGGTTATTATCATCTCTCTAGTACTTGCTCGGTTGTTATAATAGTATTCATGCTTGCTGGTTATTATTATGCTTGCCTAGTTATGATCATATTGTTAATGTTAGCCTAGTTCTTATCATATTGTTAATGCTTGTTCGGTTATTGTTAATGTTTGATGGTTATATATCCTTAATATTGTAATCCTGCTATGATGTTCTAGATTATCTTATTTCACATGCCTTTAGGTTTATTACAATACTCCATTAATAATGTTATAAGGTTCGTGTTTTTAAGTAATGTTTAGAATTCATGCTTAAACTGTTAATGGGGTAGCGGTGATCATGTTGTAGGCTTAGGTTAAAATCCCTAGCATCCTTTAAGTATCACGCTTCTGTGTTTAATCCTTTCGATATCATGATGTACTGTCGGTATAGTTCCTTATGTGAGTCATGATCGTTATACCTTAATAAATGTTAATTTGACTAATAATCACTTATCACATAATAAAACTTGATTGGTTGATAAACTTGTGTGAGCTACATTATGACACCTCTTTAGGTTGATCACTATATAACTATCATCTTATCATGATTCCACATCGCCCTCTTATCAGAAACTATATCTTACAATTTTCAACCTTAGCACATCTTTTCACTTCACATAACTTTATTATAGCCTTATCCTCGCCATCTCTTAGTTACATTAATTTTGTTCTATAAAATCTGTCCATGATGTATCAGTTACTTTATCACCTAGTATCACCAATCCGTCTCTTCGGTCTCATTATATTAAATCGTTACCCTCATAACTTTACTTTAATTCAATCACAACTCTCTAATTATATCATGGATAATTCGCTAATCACGCTGGGGCTACCCACATATAGGGGTCATTTCCACCCAACCTGGTAACATACGGGGGGCCGTACATTCTCGTTACATAGGATATTACACCCCGTCTGCGGTTATACAGTCGAGGACAAGGTTGTGCCTGGCTATTCTTGTATAACCGGGTATGTGGGATGAGGTCGCCGTCACCCTTGCTATAACTTGCTATAACTTGTTATAACTTGTCACATAACAATTGTCTTTAATACACAATTCTCATAATATCCGTCTCCTAATCATGACAGTATCTCCGATATCAGTTGCTCGTTGGTTGCCTTTTGTGCATTGCTTACTTGTCATGCTTGCCTTTATTTCATATGGTTGCATCGCCTGTCTTACTTTTGTGTTGCGACCGTAGTTGGGTACTTGTGAGATTTCCAAATCTCACACTTGCTCTTTCAAGTCTCAGGTAAAAGGCCAGTGGAGTGATAGCATCATGCATGGGTGGGAGCACTCGAGTTTTTAGCACCGTGGTTTGCCACCGTTTTGTTGTTTCGTTCGTTCTTTATTTGATTAGAAGTGGACCGGTCCCATGTTTTAAATATTTATTCCAGCTTCCGTTGGTTCTCTATTAAAGTGTTAATAAAGTTTTAAACTATTTGTGATTTTTTTATTGTACTTATTTATTCTTAACTTTGGCGATGACGTTCCATAGTAATATCCCATATGGTTACGTGGGGTGTTACAACTAGTCTTTACTCGCACTCAGCCATAAGACCACCGTACTGAATACAACATCACCAATTTCACCATATAAACATCCATATAACCATTCCGATTATTCGCCTCCTCACTAATGACATACGTTAATGATTGCTTACTCAAATCAATCACTATCTAGTTGGCATGCATCAACCCTAATAATTGGCATTTTTAACTTCTACATGAATTGATGAACAAGCAGGGAGAATGGTTTCAAGGCGTTACCATAGCCCCGCCCCTACCTTCCTTTCTTCTTTTCTGCTCCTCTTTTTTTCTTTTCTTCCCTTCTTTTTCCTTCAGTCGGTTGCCCCTTCCTCTCTTCTTCACTCAGTCGACCCCCTTATCCCTTTTTTCTTCCCCCTCTTCCCTTCTTCTTCCTAGTCGACCAGCTCCTCCTTGTCCTCCACTTGGTCGGCCAGCCCGTCTCCTCTTACAGCCAGCTCCTGGTCCTCCCCTTGTCTCCCTCTTGCGTAGTGTGCGGTTGGGCGGAGCAAGGGGGCGGTGGCAAGCTGCGGGGTTGAGGAAGGCGAGGCGCCGGCGCTGACGCAACAGCAAGGGGAGCGGTGGCATCGGGAGCAGCAAGGGCAGGGGCGTCGGCGGTCGATAGCGTGTGGCAGCGAGCGGCACTCGTCTGCAGCTCGGTCGGAGGGGCGGCACAAGGGCAGCGGTGGTGGCTCTGCGAGTGGGCCGGCGGCAAGGTGAGCACGGGAGGAGGAGCAAATTGGATTGGCCTCCTCCTATTGGCTTCCTTTATGGAGAGGGGTGGTTTGGGCGGGCTGGGTGTAGCCACCAGATATTACATAGGGCCAACTTCAAAGAGTGCAAGGATATCGGTTAGAACTTACCAATCTTGGTTTCTCGTGTGGTGGAGTTGTGTTTCCTGTGGATTAGAACTTGAGGGGAGGAAGAGGGGATTTAGGAATAAGCGAGTGAGTGGATGGGGATCGCGGGAGTGAATGGATGTGGAGTTGGTTGGATATGGTGGTGTGGATGAAAACAAGCCACGCACGTCCGAACGCTCGGATGTAAGGGTGAAAGTGTTTCCCAATATTAATTGGGACCTAAATTCACACAGCAAGAAGAATAATACGGTTCGTGAGATAATTACTGCACTCTTTCGTCATGGTAGGCAGCAAGGAAGAATAAGGAAACCGGCCACAGATTCCACGCGCCCTGTTTGTTTTTCTAGTTCATCGTCAGTTGTAACTCTTCTCCCGCATCCAGGAATTCTCCGTCCCGTAGCAAGCACCCTTTCTCAGCCAAAGGAGGTAACTGTAAGATCCATCATTGTGCTGCGGCTTCACTTCTCTTTTCCCAGCACCTGATGTCCTCTATGCTTCATCTTGGCTGTACTCCTCTTTTGCAGTGATGGACGTCGCGGCAGCTGCGGGCTTTGTCGGAGGGATTTTGCAGGTCGTCTTCGACAAGTACTATGGCTCTAAGCTCGAGCAGTGGGCTGCTCGTTCGGGTCTCCAAGACGACGTCTGCAACCTGAAGACCCAACTTCGCATGGCCCGTGCGGTGCTCGAGATAGTTGGGCGAGTTAAACCTGTCCACAAGGATGCTCTGTCGGATCTCATCAAGGAGCTCAAGCTTTCTGCTTATGGTGCTGACGACGCGCTGGACGAGATGGACTACGACCGCCTAAAGGAGCTTGTCGAGAGCACCCATGGTGGTACGAACAACCCAGACGGTGCTTCTTCCTCTGCTGCCCAGATGGTTGTCCCTCGTTCATGCAATGTTCTGTCCAACCCATTCAAGAGGGTCAGGACAAGCATTGATAGTGTCATGCAAGGGCAGAAAGCTCTTCAGCCCAACTTTGACCAGGATGCGATGTCTGTTAGGATTAGATCAATCTCTGGTCACCTTGAGAAGACTGCCGACAATGTCCAGAAAATTGTCAAGCTGGAGAAGTTGGTATCCATGGCTGCCCACCCGCAACCAGAGGAGGTCAATCTCCGACAGACGAGCTCCTTCCTGACTGAGCCTAAGATGTTTGGGAGGGATGAAGAGATCAACAGTATCATAAACATGGTGCTAAGTAAGCACCTGGAATCTAGATACAAGAACTTCTCTGTTCTGCCAATTGTTGGCATTGGTGGAGTTGGCAAGACTACTCTCGCACAGTCTGTGTATAACCATCCCAGAGTAGCCATTTTATTTGATGTGCGAGCCTGGGCTTGTGTTTCCGACACCCTCGATGTGACAAAGGTGACAGTTGACATAGTGGATTCAATCAATGGTGGAGAATCTCATGAGATTGGTAGATTGCCTAGCTTGGATGCAGTCCAGAAAACTCTTATGAAGAAAATTGAAGGGAAAAGCTTCTTTATTGTTCTCGATGATGTGTGGGTGAACATCTGGGACAGGCTTCGTGGTCCGTTTTCCTCAGGGAAGTCTGGAAGCATGGTTGTAGTTACAACTCGAGATCACAAAATTGCTAAAGTTATGGGTTCATTTGATAGTGTGACACTGCATGGGTTACAAGATGATGAGTTTTGGTCTTTCTTCAAACAATGTGCAAACATCACAGAGGAGAATAACTTGGCTCATATTGGCAGAACGATAGCCAAGAAACTGCATGGTATTCCGTTAGCTGCCAAGACTATGGGGCGATTACTCAGCAGAAGCCATAACGCCGAGCGTTGGCGCAGCTTCTCAACAGCAGCAACATGGGAAGTAAGACAATATCCTGATGACATCATGCCTGTTCTACAACTGAGCTTTCAGCATCTGCCTCCAAGCTTGCAGTGTTGCTTTGCTTATTGCGCTGTGTTTCCAAGGGATTACAAGATAAGTGAGCAGCAACTCATCTTTGGCTGGATGGCGCAAGGCTTCATTCAGAAGCTCCGAGAGGATGAAATTTTCGAGGACATTGCAAAAGAATACCTTAACGAGTTACTTTGGAGTTCTTTTTTTGAAAAAATTGATAGCAGCCACTACATGATCCATGACTTGTTACATGATCTTGCTCAACTTGTTTCAGAAGGTGAATGCTGGGTTACTAATGATAAACCTATCCCAGTTGAGGTCTGTCATTTGTTTGTCTCTGAACCCTTCCATGCTTTTGATATGGGCCTGTATGGTCCACGGCGTGACTTTTGCCTCCTATCGGATCGTCGCTCTCAAAGTAGAGGCCTGTTGCATCATGAAAGGTTGAAGACACTGATAACTCATTCTGCAGCATCATGAAAGGTTGAAGACACTGATAACTCATTCTGCATCATCTTGGTGGGAAATAGATCCTGAGCCTATAACTGTACAGAATGATTGGCCTACCACCATCCGGTCGTTGTGTCTACCTATCATTACAAGAAAAGAGCAGCTGGTAGCAGTCACCAACTTGAAGCATCTACGCTATTTGGGCATCAGCTCATCTGACCTTGAAGAATTGCCTGAAGAAATCTGCAAGCTTTACCATCTACAAGTCTTAAACATAAAGGGGTGGCGACACCTTCGTAAATTGCCTCCAAGCATGTCCAACTTGGTAAACTTGCGACACCTGCTGGCTGATGAAGGACGGAATCTTCTCGCAAGTATTCCAAATGTTGGGAATCTGACCTCCTTGCAAGACCTGGATATGTTCTGTGTTGGAAAGACTGAGGGTTTTGATATTGCACAATTGAAAGACTTGAGGAACCTTACTGGACTGAAAATTGGGAATCTTGAAAATGTTGGTAACAGTGAAGTCAGTGAAGCTAGATTAAATAGCAAAAGAAGGATAACAGAATTGTCGTTTTCATGGAGTACCAATTCATATACCCAGATGTCCCCTTCAGCTGAGGATGTTCTTGAAGGTCTCCAACCTCATCCAAATGTAGTGTCCCTCCATGTCAAAGGCTATCCTGGTATCACATCTCCAACATGGCTCGCTGATAAACTCACTCTTACTTCCCTGGAGTCACTTTATCTGGAAGATTTCTCCAGACTTGATTTCCTTCCTCCACTTGGGCAGCTGCCTCACCTTAGGGAGCTGCACATCACCAAAATGGGTGTTATAAAAATAATTGGCCTTGGGTTCTATGGAGATGGTCAAGTGAAGGGATTTCCTCGTTTAGAAGAGATGTTAATCAGTAACATGCCAGAGTGGACACAGTGGGTTGGAGTTGAACATATCTGCCTTTTTCCGGTCCTGCGAAGCCTCATAATACAACACTGTCCAAAGCTTAATGGATTACAAGTTTTGTGCTGCAGTGAAAAGCAGTGGTTTCCACAACTTACTAGGCTGGAGATAGAAGATTGTCCTGAAGTAGTGTCATTTCCATGCCTCAAGCATTCTCCATCAGTACGAATACAAGAAAATGGAGGTTTTCTCGTGAAGTTGAATCGCCGAAAAAGTTCTATCGTAGGCTACAAGGTTTTTCCTGCCTCGAACCTCTATTGTACTCACCTGGTGTCACTTAATCTGTTAGATTGCTTAGAAGTGGAAGTGCTTCCTCCACTTGGGAGCTTACCTCAGCTTAGAAAGTTGCACATGATCCATATGGATGCTTTAAGACAGCTTGGCTCCGAATTTTATGGCAGTGGTCGGATAATGGGGTTTCCATGCTTGAATGAGCTATCAATTGGAGACTTGCCAGAATGGCGAGACTGGAACGAAGGAGGACACTTTGACCTCTTCCCCCACTTGGAAAGACTGACAATAACCAACTGTCCAGAGCTTAACAGAGTGCCCTGTATTCTGCCGGGCAGAGAAAACCTCCGGTGGTTCCCAAGTCTCAATTCACTCGATATCCACTGTTGTCCTAAATTGATAACATTCGATCTTCTAATTCCACAGTTACCTCAGTTTGTCAACGTTAAATTTGTGGGACAAAGTTATCGGATATCTCTTGGAAATAATAGATTCGAGATTAATGAACGTGGTTTTACTAAATCAATCCCCAGAACAACTGATACCGACCATTGGATAAATTTTAAGCTAGCATCAGCAGAGCAAGTCAATATCTCCGGATCTAGTGTCACTGATGAGCTGCTCTCAGATATTTTAGCCTGCCATATCTGTCCTTCAATGTTATCTATATTGTGCTGTGAACGGATATCAACCCTTGATCTAAGTCACCTGGAATCACTTGAATCTCTGGAGATACATAGTTGTGTCTCACTTAGACATCTCAGTGGATTACAAGCTTTCATTGCTCTAAAAAAGCTGACAGTATACTATGTCCCGGGGTTTCTTGAGGCTTGGAACAGCTTGTTGGAATCTGGACAGACACAGCAGGAGAATTTTAGCACCTCACTGGAATATCTCAAAATCAACACAGCTTCATTTCTAACCTCGCCATTTTGCAGCAGCCTTACTTCTTTAAAGAAACTACAGTTAAAGTATGTCGACATAAAATCCTTTTCAGAGCAACAGGAGCAGGCACTCACCCTCCTCACGTCTCTAGAAAGCTTTACAATTAGTGGAAGCAGTAAACTCCTTGCCCTGCCTCGTGCACTACATGAAATATCCACTCTAAAACGTTTGGAGATTGTTAACTGCCCTAGTATTAAATTCGTGGACAAATGTTTTCACAAAATCGCCGCCCTTGAAGTGCTCTATGTCTGGGGTGTTCCAAATTTTGCTGAAGCTTGGAAGATGCAGGTAGAATCGGAAGGATACACATGGAACAGATCAATGCTTCTCTGCAAGTTATCGAAATTGATGACTTCAAGATCCTCAACCTACCAGTTTGCAAGTTGCTCACCAACTTACAGAAGTTGGTGATAAAGTATACTAGAGTCGCACACATATCTGAAGAGCAGGGACAAGCACTTCTTCTTCTTCTTATATCGCTTCAAGAACTTGAGTTTGGCTGGTGCTCCATGCTGAATGCTCTGCCCAATGTATTGCACAGAATGCTCACCCTCAAACAGCTGAAAATCACCTGTTGTGGCGCAATTAATTCCTTGCCAGATGATGGGCTGCCAGCATCGCTTGAGAAATTGACCATCAGGGCTTGCTGTAATCTGTATGACAAGTGCCTTGAGCATGGCACCGAGCGGCACAAGATCACACATATTAGTGAGATAATCTTGGAAAGGTAAGTTCGTTGATTCAAAGATGACTACAAGGTCCTATGTCGTTTCGTTCAAATTAGTCATTTAATATCCTCTGTGCTCTGTTTGGTCTCTCTGTATGTGTGTGTCGAGGAGAACAGTAGGGAGAACCTACCGGAATATATTGGCTAATTTGAACAGTAATAGGATTATACTGAATGTGTGTTTCGAGAACAGTAGGGGAGAGCCTACTGGAATAATTGGCTAATTTGAACAGTAATGGGATTATACTGAGTATGTGTGTGTGTTTCGAGGAAAACAGTAATGGGATTATACTGTATGTCAACAGATTTCTGTTTTGTTCCAACTCGTTAAAAATATAGGATACTGTCGGAAAGATCACACTGAAACTTTCAGGTTATCTCACTGAAGCCATGGTAACAACAAACTGAAATACACCCTTGCTATATTTTGCATCGTAAAGTTGGGAGTGTCTAGCTTTTTGCGCATACACTTAAAATTAGACAGTACACTATCTAATTTTAAGAGCCGTCTCTCTCAAAGCCAAATTATTCACTTGGCTAGTCCTCAAACGAAGAATATGGACCTTAGCAATGCTTTTACAGCACAACATACCAGCACCGGCGTCATGTTTGTTCTGTAATCAAGACTCCAAGACTATCGACCATCTTTTCGTCCAGTGTCCAGTGGCAAAGCAGATATGGCACAGCATGTTTTCTTGGTTGTCGATCTGTGCTCCTTACAATTTCACTGCACAGACTCTATACGAGTTCTGGCCTTTGATTCGGGATTTGGTGCCCAACTCCAAGCGAAAAGATCTAGACTCCCTCACTATTCTGATCACTTGGATGATCTGGAAGGAGAGAAACATGATGTACCATAATCAACAAAGCCTTAACATTCAGGAGTTTACAAACCGCATCAAACAGGAGTTTCTCTCCTGGTTGTCAATTGCAAGATGCAGGCTTTCCGATCTCTTTACTACCCAGGATCACTGTGGGTCGCCTTCAGTTCTAGCCTAATGTTCTACTGTCTTGTGTGTCTCTTTGTTCTCTTTAGTTTTTTCTCCTCAGTCCCTTTCAGCCGTCTTCCTTCTGTAATTTTTACCTGAAACTCGCTTTGCACATGGTCTTCAAATCATGTTTGTACCACATTCTTCTTAATGAATGAAACACACGTCTCCTGCGTTTTTGAGAAAAAACAATTAGACAGTACACTAATATGTAGTGGTTTTGTTTGCAACAGGGACCCTTAGTTTTCTTGTGGACTCGAAGTGGATATAATTTTGCCCAACATTTAGAATGCTAGAATAACTGTTCTTCTACACTTCTACAGCATCCACCTTTGGTGTGGTTTTGAGGTACTTCCTGACCTAGCCGCAAGATTTACTTGTTTTGGACAAAAAAATAAACTTTGATGTAAACAGGAATTGCTGAAGTTGGATTTACGTAGACGCATTAACATTACCCATTTACTCCCAAAAGCAATTCCTTTGCCGTGCAT
Organism: Dendrocalamus sinicus; assembly: GCA_036346575.1. NCBI lineage: Eukaryota > Viridiplantae > Streptophyta > Magnoliopsida > Poales > Poaceae > Dendrocalamus > Dendrocalamus sinicus. Next base: position 148,036 of record JAYEVI010000258.1, read on the forward strand.
CCTCGAACGGAACCATCTCATGCACATAATATATACCTTACCAGTGTTCTAAAAACAGGTCTACTAGATCATATACTCGGCCATATATAAGTAACGGATGCCTTTATCTATTAACCAATTATCTGCATAATCGGACCAATGATACTGCATAATAGATCGATTATGCTATATAATCACTAATAGGTTAGGTGACTAATCAAGTACCGACCGCCGATTTTTAGAATCTAGTACCTGACACAGTTCTGGGCTGGCACAAAACTGAGCTGAGCATTTCGGTGCCCATGATGATGACCTGCACGTTATCTTTCTTATCCGGAGGCTGACACTACATTTCCTTTTTCTTTAGATACCATTTGGCTCGCAAAAGAATGGTTCTTCTGTGCCTTCGTGGAAATGCCCTTTTAGCAAGTTTGTTTCTATGTGTATCGTTCAATATTTTTTTTAATGTCAGGGTGTTATTCGGTGTGGAGTTATTTGGGATTTTGGAACGATCACATAGCAAGCTAAATTTTCTACTGTTTTCAGGAACCATGATATAATTCAATCATCTTGCTACATGATTGTTGTAGCATCAAGGGCTAAATAGTAGGTATTCTCGTACCCTTTGTGTTGCGAGGATCAAATGGGAGAAGTGTATTGTTATTGTATGTATGCGAGGAGAGGGAAAAAACCCCTCTTACAAGTGCCCATGAGGCCTCATATATGGAGGAGAATGGGAGGCAATTCCCTATTTTGCCCCCTCCACCACTGGCTAAGTGAGAATCGTGGGCATTTTGGCCCTATGCAGCACAAGAATATCGAAGTAACCCCGTGTGTATGCAATATCATTTCGGCCCTCTCCCCGAGCATAGGACTCCGACCGGTCAACGCGACGCAGCCCCCGGCCTGCATCAGAGCACCAGTCATGCGGTCGTCCAGAAAGTATGATACCCCGCGACGACCGCAACCACTCCAACCATGGCTATTCAACCACGGTTTTCACCACGCCTCTCTCTCTCGATCACCTTGGCTTTGACCACCGCGCTCAATCACACCCATGTTCGACCACATCCGCTTTGACCGCAACCGCTTTGACCACCTTTGCTTTCGACCACTACCTTGCTGGACTGGCCGTATTCGACCACGCAAGCCTTTTGACCGATTGCCGAAATCATGTGCTCCAGGATCGATTGCCAAATCATGTGCTCCCGGATCGCATGACTCGGATGTCGTGGTGCCGGGCGCGGACTCACGTATGCATCGGTCGATCGGAGTTTCTCGCTCGGAGAGGGGCTAGAAATGGTATTACATATATCTAGGGGCTACTTTTGGTATTGATTTGCTGCTAAAAATACCCAAAACCCGCTAAGTGAGCGACATGGTATATTTTGAGGTACTAGATATTTCTGACGGCCCTACGGTCTGCGGCTCCCATGCAACAATGATTTTGCAAGATTGTAGTGTTGCTATGTCCACTTTATTTTGTGATTGGTCTTCCACATTTGCTGTTCAGCAGCCCAGCCCAAGTTGTTGGCTAGCTGGCTGTAGCACCCTGGAAACTCTCCTACCTCTATCTCCTCTCTCTTTATCTCTCCTCTATCTCTATCCTTCAAAACGAGATAATTGGAAATTTGCCAGCTAACAATGGGTTTCATAAATTTACCATTTTTATCGTAGACTTCATAAAATTACCATTCAGTACATGTGTTTCTTGTATTCCCTGCCATTCTATCATTTTTATCTTTTCTTTATTCTCTCTCCAAATTAGCCACCGAAATACCATTTTGCCTGGGCTAATTAACTCAGACGTGACTCATTTTGACGCCGCTCGCCATCGGAGTTCAAACGCCGCCCCTGACGCTAACGCCCCGAGTCCAAACGCCGCTCAGACGCATCGCCGGCGCCGGATCCCATGGAGCATCGCTGGCGCCGATCGGGCCTCTCGGCCGAACAACTGGGCGGGCGACGAGGCGCCGCACCGCCTCGATGCGCTGCGGCGCGGCCCGACGCGCCGCCTGCCTCTACGCGGCGCCGCCGATCGTCGCCCAGCAATGCCCGACGCGAGCTGCCGATCGCCGCCCACGCCTCGGGACGCACCGATGCGCTCTGCGCGCCAACACCTCCGACGAGATCTTGCTTCGGCTATTTTGGTCATCCATCGAGATCTTGCTTTCAAAGACTAGTTCTTCCCCAATCTATTTATTGCAGGAGAGTTATGAACGAAGTACAAGAGACACCCTGCACAACAAATATAATAAGAATTGATTTTACCAAACATGTCGCAAGCATTTTACGCTTTTACATTCATTTTAATTCTATAGAGTTATGAACTCGACGACCAATTTTATTTCGGCTAAAGTGAAACTGCTTTAGTAGTACAGAGGCGACGTGGACTCCAGCTGCCGAGCGTCATCAAAATCACCACGACAGTTAATTAGCCCAGGCAAAATTGGTATTTCAGGTGGCTAATTTGGAGAGAGAATAAAGAAAAACATAAAAATGATAGAATGGCAGGGAATACAAGAAATATATGTACTGAATGGCAATTAATATGGTATATACGATAAAAATGGCAAATTTGCGAAACCCACTATTAGCGATGGCAAATTTCCAATTATCTCCTTCAAAAACGCATCTAACCATCCCTCATCTCCTTCCTTCTTCCGTTATTCATCTCTCTCTCATCCGTTTATCTCTCCCATGCTTTTGCATCCCTTCCATCCAATTCTCTCTCGATCTCTCTTCTCCCATGAGACCGGCAGCGGCGCAGCAACGCAGCGTGCAGCGTGCGCAACGGCGCCAGCACGCAGGCCGAGCGGCGCAATGGCGCGGGCGCCGCAGTAGCGCGGCGCCTGGGCGTGCGGCACGACAAGAGCGCAGCAGGCGCGCAGGCCGAGCGCACGGCGGGCGCTGGTGCCGCAGCGCGCGCGACGTCGGCGGCGCGGTAGCGGCAAAGGTGCCCAGGCGCGAGCGCGGGCCTCGAGGCGCGGCAGCCGGCGGCCGGAGTTCTGCCAGCGCGCCGGCATGGCGGTATGGCGCATGGCGCGCGCAAGAAGCGGGCGCCATGGCGGTGACGGCGCAGATGGCGGCACACCAGTGACTCCACGGCCAACGCCTTTTCAGACGCCAACAAATTTTGCATGACCTGCCGTTTTCGCGTTGCCAGGCGGTTTTGCGCGTCGAACGACGGTTCTCTTGGCCGAGCGGCGTTGCCGTGGCTAAAGGTGTTTCGCTGGTCGTAAGGCGTTAACCCATTTCTTCTAATCAAGTTTAACTCGTTATTCCTTTATTGAACTTATCGCCTCGACATCGTTGCTTCCATTCCATCGTAGGATTTCTCGCATTGTTGAGGGAGCGCTGCGGCAATGATGCACTCCGATCCTTCGTGCAGCGTGTCCACCGAGCGTGCTCAAGATAAGTACCTCGCGGCCGTAACCTTTACGTTTCGCATATCATGTGTTTTCAGAATACCTGTCACCTTGCCATTGATTACCATTGTCATATCACTAAAGTTACCTAATAATTGCCATATCGCTAAGTCATCTGGCTAATTGCTAAAGTTACCTAGCCATTATCATATCACCAAAGTATCTGGCTAGCATCATATCACTAAAGTTACCTGGTCATTAACATATCACTAATGCTCGTCCGGTTATTGTCATAACGTTCATACTTGCCTAGTTTTAGACTCTTAATATTGTATTCTTGCAATGATGTTATAGGCTAACTTGTTCACATGCTTTTAAGTTTATTAGAATGCTCAGTTAAGATGTCCTAGAATTCATGCTTTTAATTGGTGTTTTAGAATCTTGCTTAAATCGTTAATGGGGGGTAGCATATGAATATGTTTAACTTAGATTTAATTATTGATACTCTTTCGATGTTAGGGCTGTTGTGTTTTAGTTTCTAATATTATGTTCCAATAATCGCATGATGTTGTATTTGAACCATGAAGAGGCATTAAACCCGTTATCTCGACTAATAATTATTTAACACATAATAAAACTTGGTTGGTTGATAACCTTGCGTGAGCTTTATCATAATACCTCTTTAGGTTAATTTCTATATCACTATCATCTTATCATCATTCCACATCGCGCCTCATATCAAAAGCTTTGTCTTTCCATTTTCAACCCTAGTACATCTTTTCACTTCTCATAATTTTATTATAGCTCTTATCCTCGCCATCTCTTAGTTACCTTAATTTTTGTTCTATGTAATTTGCCCATGATGTATCGGTTATCTTATCACCTAGTATCACCAATCATGTCTCTCCACTCTCATTGCATTAAATCATTA